>JAEMWC010000136.1:1292500-1306177 GCA_016490735.1 Pachyseris speciosa | reverse complement strand
AATGAATCTTGGTGTATACGTAAGTCTCTTGATACACATGTTCAACGTTTTCCCATATCTTTATCTTTCTTGGTATATACATATTCAATCTTGTTGTTTTGTCCCTTTTTGACAAGCATACATGAAAGCGAGATAAGCTATCACGTTACTAAAGACAAAGTGATAATTAGACACTGGGCGTGTAAAACTAACAGGCAGTTTAATTCGATTGGGTTAAATGCATGGGTTTGCTTTAACGGCAAGTCGGCTAGAAGCTAACTACGATTAATGAATCCGCCCATCCTCCGGGTGGTATCGGACTTATATGAATAATAAATGAATAATATATCACATCGGAACTGAAGCGGATTTGCGTGGTGTGGTGGTTGAAATGGAAAGAAAAAGTGCTTTTGTAAACCTCCTTTGTAGAATTTTGGGGACAAATAGCAAACATACGAAATGTTTAAATATTAAATATGCTATATTGTACCAAATGACATCAAATTCCTTTGACGTGAATATGAAAGTCATTTATGGCCGGTAGGATTGCCAGTGGCTGAGTGATGTTTCTCGCTTGAACCGGGATCAGACCAATAAAAAATGAAGCAGTTCAATTCTTTTGCCGCTCAGTCTCTGATTGTCACTAAGACTTTGAAATGTTGTAACTTGATGTTTAGCTAGCATATAAACTAATTTCACGTCTAAGAGCTGAATTTTACGATGGAACAAAATACATGCTTCTGGGCAAAAGAATTTCTGCGTGATGCTAATGAATTTCGCGAAGGTGTACCCGTTTTTGTAATTGTTTACCGCGAAGCGAAAGCATAGATCGTAACAAGCGCTTCCGAACGGTATGACTCATTTGATAGTGAAATGCCGGGGCTCCTGGCCAAAGCATTCCCAACTGTGCCACTCAAGCCACTGAAAGCGTTCCTGAGCCCCAATGTGCAACAGTTGGGTTTTAGTTTACTTTTGCATCACCGGCTTTGCAACAACAAATTCAAACTTCATTAACACGGAAGCCTATAATGCTAGACAGTTGCTTTTTGCAAGGATGGGACGACGATCAGCCTGCATAGCAAGCGTTTCCGAGCAACGGGATTTTCGATGTTTTGGCCGCGCAAAACATGAGGCTCGAAAATACAATCCCTTTGCTCGGTATTTCTTGGCTCGGAAACCCAGTGGAAACGCTTGTTACGCAGGCTACACGACGATAGAGGTGACGAATTTTTCTAAAACGTTTTGACACTTCTTGCAAGTCACAACTCTCTGCCTTGAACCGTTGTGAAACAAGACGCAAAAAGCACTATCTGTGATCAGTAGAAAGGCTTTAATTCAACAATTTGTTATATAAAGCTGAAGTAGTTTATATTGCTCCAGATTACAATGGGATGAAAATAAGTCTTGCAATGATATTCCCTGTCTTTGAAGGTCCTTGCAGTCACTTTTTTAAATTCTAAGACTAATTGTAATACACATAAATGCAGCATTAACTCTTACTTTCCATACATTATCCAGCAATAAACTATAGTTTCTATGAAATGCTAAGAAGCGTGATAATAGTTCCACCTGGAAAAAATCTATAAACTTAAGACGGCCTTATAATAACAATAATAATAATAATAAAATAATAATAATAATAATCAACTTTATTTAACGAGGGTAGACACGTGACAGTAACAACTGAAAAACCGGTGGCCCTCAATATATAATACAGAGGAACAAAAATATTGGGTAAAATCAAGAAACTAGAATAATAAAAATTCAATTAAATTACGCTATGAAAAAAAAACTATTGCCTTTTTATGGAAATAATATAAGTGCTTTTTTTCCTAAAATGGACCAGAAATTACAGGCGGTCAAAAAATAATTCTTTTAGACAAAGTGTTGTTTCATAATCTACATGAGTGCTGTAAAAAACGTTTCCTACCAAGCTAAGTCGTTATAGTGTCAAAACGTTCGACATAGTTTGGAAAAGCTATAACTACAAACTATAGAATGATATCATACCTTAAATACTACACGATTAAAACTTATGAGATCTTCGCGTGGCACTATTTATCAAAACGCGAGTCCCTCTATCTTCCGCTGATGAGGTTCTCCGAGAAAAATTGTGCAGAGGGCGATCAATTCCAAAAGTCTGTGATCTCAGTCCTGCCCTGCCAATATCGTGCGCCGTGTTCCTTTTGAGGTACACCAGAAACTCGAGAGAAAACAGAGATCTCCTTACATTGTCACTTACTATCTGACTTTTTAAGAAAACAGCAGTAGTCTCACGCAGGGCGTTATTTGACTGCAACTAACATAAGAAGAGCTCTTGTTTTGCATTTATCATCCTAATTACAGCTATTTCTACTAGTTCAAGTTTAAGTTTACAAAAGTAGCAAAACAAAAATAACAGCAATCAACAAACTGGTAAACACACAAAGTTTGGCATTGTAACCAAATAACACCATTTTGAAATGGCTGATATTTCCCACTATTGTCCTTCGATACAACCCACAAATGCATGTGCCTACAATCCTGACCAAAACACTGTGCGACGCTTCGCTAAACAGCTAGCGCGCACGAAATGCACGTTTGTCACATGGCCATATATTTGCGCGCACTATAGCTTTCTCTTTTCTAAACCCCCATACTTGACTTCCTCACCCCACCCAACCCCCCCCCCCCCCCCCCTCGCTTTCGCTTTCCCCGAGATAGTGTTGATAGCGATTGAAGCGATTGTACGTGGAAAATTCTAAGATGAGCGGATAAGCATTACAATGAGAGAGAATGGAAGGCGAAGAGAAGGTCACTGCGGATCTTTAGTCGTTAAAAACGTTCCGAAGTCTTACACGGCCACAACTGTAGTTTACAAGGAACCGGCCTGAAGCTGCTAACTGCAGCAGTCCGTATTTTGCGGAAATTCACGCGGCTTCTAACTTTTGGGTTTGTGCATAAGATCTTACATCATATTATGCCCTTTAAATGAACGCACTCTTTCTCAATAACTGTAACGTGGTAATTCTCTATGACCTTCACTCTGGACCTTGGCCCCTTGTTAATGATAGGCTTATTTTAGGCATAAGCTTGTAATGAATATTGTCATTCTTTCGTTTTTATCTTATGGTGCGCTTTATTATGTGTACGCTAGCTTTACTATTTCTTTGTGCTCATTTTATTCTGTAACTACCAATGCGCATTTCATAGGATAAAGACATTTACAGTTACTAATTTTGTGTATATTTCAGGCAGTTTTGAGCTCCGATTGTTAATTGGAGTAAAAGATGTTATCAGCTGACTAAAATACATGGTCACCCGTTCAGCGCATTGTTATACCGATGTATCGGCGAATTATCAATGGATTATCCTCTTTGAACTGTCTGTTATTAAATAAGAGCGTTGATGTCAGCGCTGATGCTTGACAGGCGCACCACATATGCTGCACCACCCTGCCTGCGATACGCGATGAGAAAGGGGTTGCGAAGCAGCATCACAGCAACATGCCAGCGGTTGACTGCCTTGTGAGATATGCGCGGTAAACGAGCTTCACGGGTGTAAACTAAACAGGAGATAAGAGTGGAAACTGGTATTTGTTCTTGTCACACTATCATCGTAATTAATGGCAGGTGAAACGCCTTAACGAGAAGAACAAGACATCACTTCACTTCTTTTCGGCATACACATACGACGTAGGTACATTTTTCTATGGCTGACGACTGAAGAGGCTCGAAGAGCGAAAATGTACATCGAACTACTGTACCACGATTTAATGATATCGTTTTAAACTTATTTTAAGCGCATCGAATGTGTATAAAAGACGTGATGGCTTGTTCCTCTTGTTATTCTAACACATTCCTAACTTCGGCGTTGACAACTTCTCAGAAATGTAACGCCTTAAAAAGCAAAGTAAGGTTTTTCTCTTTTTGTCCTTTCGTTCGTTCGTTCGTTTGTTGGTTTGTTGTCCCCGTTTTGTTTTTTCGGGATAGCGCTATCGATTATTTGGTTTTAAAAATATCAATGTAAACTCTTATGAATTACCTTAGGGTAAGATTCTATTCGTGGGGACGAGTTTGGACAAGATTCCATGCCATGGCAAATCGATTAAAGTGACCTAACACCAAAATATTTGTTTTCACTAAAATAAATCTTTGCACCTGTTTGAAACGCATTGCACCTTTTTACCAAATCTTGACTAGTTATCTTGACATTTCATAGGCTGTAAAAGTTACAAAATCTGGCCATCATCTGTCCCGTCTGGCTATTGTCGATTTGACGTTGCAAACCGTGATGTCTTTGTAAACATACATGCAAAGCAGTTTGCGTCGTAAAATCGAGATAGACCCACGCCCCTTCTGACTCGGTTGTGTACTCAATGATCCTTCATTTTTTGTACGTTTTGAAGCCAATAAAAAGTCAAAAACTGGAAATAAATGCGAAATGTTATTGGGACTGGTGCAAAGAATTATTTTAGCGGAAAATAACATTTTGGTATCAGGAGCAAAATAAGAAGAAATGCGTTGGTTGTACAGCATAAATAAAAAGCGTTTGGCGTGATACAGTGGTTTTCAGGTGAGTGTCGTAACTTATTTTTGTTGACTTGTTTGACAAAACTACCGCCACTTTCACAAACAGTGAGACGCAAAACTAAAACCAATCATGAATTGCAGGCGTGTACTTTCCTGCACTTTTTGCCGGTTATATGTGATTGCTTTGCGTTCTGATTACCCGGTTGCGCTGTGTGCGGCTGTTCCGATT
This sequence comes from Pachyseris speciosa, assembly GCA_016490735.1. NCBI lineage: Eukaryota > Metazoa > Cnidaria > Anthozoa > Scleractinia > Pachyseridae > Pachyseris > Pachyseris speciosa. The sequence goes on along the minus strand of JAEMWC010000136.1, from coordinate 1,301,458 downwards.
GGCTAAAGCAATAGACCTTTTTAGCTTGTAGATTTTGTTTTCCCAATGTAGACCATGTGATGTTACCCTAGAGAACTGTTTCTTTGAAAGTTCGAATTACAGTAACGTGCATATGTACGCATAATTTCAGAAAAAGACAATAAGCAAATCCCCTTGGGAAGATCACATACCTTGGGAAAACAAAATCTACAAGCTAAAAAGGTCTATTGCTTTGGATTTGGTTTTACGACGATGAAATCGTCATAAGACAACGGAATGACGAATTCACGCCTCAAAAATTTATAACCTAAGTACATACCAACAGAGCCTCCATAGGTTTTGGAAGATCCCTGTCTGACATGTTCGTGCGGGCTTTTTGCGTTAGATTCCTCGAGCCCGCGATCTTTGTTTCTGTTTATCAGCAGTTGGCAGAACATGAGCATCACGGGGTGGCTGTGCGCCACAAGCACGTTGACAAACCCAAGGTAGGCAACGAAGGCTGCAAGGGAAAAGAAAAAAAAGCTGCGATGAATACAGTGGGCACTGCAGCATTATGTTATGTATTACAACATATAGTATATTATATTACAAGAAAATCAAAGTACACAAAAATTAAGATTGCCGGACACGGAGACCGATTTACAATGAATGGAATCAAGAGGAAATGAAGGACTGGAAGGGGACGCCCAGTTTGGCTCTTGGGATATGTTAATTTCAGTTAAGTTATTCTTAGATGTCACAGAAACGGTAGCCTGGGACCAGGCTCCGAAGTGGGGTTAAAGAGCGAAAAAAAAGGAACGTGGCGAAAAAAATCGGCGAGCGAAGCGAGAAGAGCGGGGACTGGGGGAGGGGAAGGGGCGGCGGAGGCGGAGCCTGGTCCCAGGCTACAGAAACGGAAGTCTGTTTCCCGGGATGTTCGCAAAGTTAGCAGGCGCGTTTCATTCACAAGAAATTAATAACGGCATTCCGTGTGGAATTACGTTTTGTTGACGAACGCGAGTTTCAGAAGAAAGGAACATTTTGACCGAAAATCCTGGAGTGGGAGATAGATTCCACGTTTTCTTGTGCATATAAAGGCTCGCTGAACGAAGAATACGACTCCAAGCAAGCATTTTACTTAGAAAGCGATTCTTTAGATCTCACTTCGAGGGATGAAACCGACAGTCAATACATTGAGGAAGCCTCGACATTTCCAGGCGGTACAAGAGGAGCGAGATCACACGTCCCACAGCGGGTAAAAATACCGATCCGATCGCATCGAAGAAAGAAGGCAGGAAAGGAAAAGCGACTAATCGTGGTGGGAAGAAAACTGCGAAGATGCTCACCTAAACAGTGCTGGAGGAAAAGCGTCCCACGTGTTGGAATTTTGTATCAGAGCGCCTGAGTGAACAGTACGTTGGAAAACATTACGAATCGCATCGAAAACTGATTCAAGAAATACTTAAGTTGAGTACAGCTATTTGACCTGCTTGCATTTCTTGAAAAGCATGTTTTTCAACGCTTCAACCGCGATTCGAGGACTTCTTCTCGCAAGAAAGATTTCAACTCACCTCTGTCGAGCTTCTGCAATCCCTGTGTAAAAGACGATCGGTCAATGCGAGACAGGAAAACAACTCCAGGTAGCAAGCGTATGATGTACGAGAAAATTCCAAGGAGAATGTTGTAAAAGAAAAAGAAGTACGACATGATAGAAAACAGCCGTCTGCAATATTGAATACATGAATACATGAATCAATCGATTAATCAATCAATCAATCAATCAATCAGTCAGTCAGTCAGTCAGTCAGTCAGCCAGTCAGTCAGTCAGTCAGTTAGTCAGTCAGTCAGCCAGCCAGCCAGCCAGTCAGTCAGTCAATCAGTCAGTCAGTCAGTCAGTCAGTCAATCAGTCAGTCATTCACTTAGTCCGTCAGTCAATCAATCAGTCAGTCAGTCACTTAGTCCGTCAGTCAATCAGTCACTCAGTCTGTCATTCAGTTCTTCAGTCAGTCATTCAGTCCGTCAGCCAATCAGTCAGCAGTCAGTCAGTCAAGCAATCGACCAATGCCATTCCGCTCTCTAATTTCCCACTCCAGAGACTGCAAGGACTAGGGCGAGTGAGGGATTGTAGAATTGTTTGGATTCACGAAGATGACAGACATAGCAATTCGGTGCTTTTATGATGGCCAAGGGAACTCCTTACCAAATACGCTTCAACCAACCTAACTTTTCTTTAACAGCACTCTACTACTGCCATTTTAACAGTTCCCTGTCTGCCCAAACAATAAGTAACAATAAGCTGCAGTAAGTAGGAAGAGGACTTAGGAATAAAAGTAAATGAAAATTTACAGCTAGCATAGAAGTTAAAGTACCTGTTATCCACATTGATGGTGATGTCTGGAAGATCTCTGTCACAGAAGACAAAGTAAGCAAGGAACCGCTGAAATAACCACAAGACAAATGCCATAGCAATTGTGGGTCTGAAATTAAAGAAAAAAACTGCATTAACGTTCTGTTTATTGTTTACCCATTAACCCTGGGTAAGGTGGAGGAAAGGGGGCGGGGGGAGGGGGGGGGTGGTGGTTAACTTGGAGCCCGAAGTTCTAAACCCTGTCCAGCAACTATCTGCCGTATTGAAAAAGATGGCGTCGCGCGCGGAAATCTGGGTAAATCGACCAAATCGGGTCAAGGGGAATGTCAATAAACATGGCCGCGGGTCGAGAGGATCTTCTCGCAACAATTCGATCACGACATGAGCAATGTTTACATTGGTTGGTCAATTTACCCAGAGTTCCGCACGCGACGCCATCTTTTTCCGTACGGCGGATTGGCATTTCATTGTACACGTGCCCTTTTTTATGAAAATGAATTTCGTTTCTCGCTGCGATATAAACATTCATAGCGGAACTCCGGGACCGAAGGTGCCCTCGCGGAGCGCCGTGAGTAAGAAATTATGGTAACGCCGTACCTCCGTCCATCTCTCCGTGTAAGCCAATGTGAAATGTTGCATTCGAGATAACCCTGTGCTATATTCCAACAATTGCTATAGGACTGAGTGGAGTCCAATTCGGTCTTTAATCATACGAGTGATTACCAAAATCGGAAGACCGCGTAGCAAAGTCTTAAATTTACGAGACCAAAGGCTCGGGGGAAGGCCTAGGCAGGCACAAAAGTTCAGCCAAAATAGGGTTAATGCCACTTGTTAGAAGAGTATGGCATCAATTAAATCATTCAGGCTACAAATTTGAAACGAAAAGTAACATTTTTAAACTTACAGAAATCCTACCGCTCTGTCACTGAATGATTTATACCTCAAGAGTCCCAGAAGGAGACAGGGGATAAACAGAAGAAAACCCAGGAAAAAAAACCCTGTAAAAAAAAAGTGTATGAAACATGTTTATTATATAAACACCAATGAAATACCAGCTGAGCTTTCGCGCGGAAACGTGATATCTTCACACGTGGAAAGATCACCGTTGCTATGGTTACATAATAAGTCGCACCTTTCGCAGTGAAAGTGAAATGGTTTGGTGTTTGGTGTTTCTTCAACACTCGAAGAGAAATTTCGTATCTCCAAGCGGACTTGTAATATCCTCTATATCTTTACTTTGTTAATGTACTATTAGTTGCCAATAAACATATCTTTATAAGCTAGAGTTTGCATGTAGCTCGGGCTGACGCTCTTTCTCAGTGGTTGTGTCTTGAACTGAGAAATACAAACACGTTGCAGAATTTCTGGCTGGAAAACCTATCCTCCCAAGTCGGAGAAATTAATATTTTCCCCAGAAAAATTATTTTAAAAAAAAATACGAATTTCTTTTACCAGCAAGTGTAAAGGCTATCTGGTATCCTGAGAAACGAAGGCCCATCATCTACAAAACAAAAGGGAAAAGAAAGCAAGAAAGAAGGAAAGAAACCATTAGCAATACGTTAGGCCTAGATTATCCATGTGTGGAGAAATACATAAATCTGTATCAAAACAAAGTTAACTACAAAGGTAAAAGCACAAATCGCACGACAGACAAACGTGAACATCAGAGTGGAAAAGCTTCTAAAATGAACTGTGCCAAAAAAATTGCAGTTTGCCAATAATCCTTGAGTCTAGTAAAAGAACCGCTAATGTATATATATATTACAAGTCAGTGACAAACATTAACTATTTTCAACTATGTCATCTCCTGACTACAGCTATTCCATATTTAAGAACCCTTGACTCTGTCTTCTTCTTTTCGATGCTACACAGTACAGTTAGTGTGGCCTTGCATGGGATTCCGCGGAATATGCAATAGATTTTGAGCTTCCTAACTTAATTAATTGGCGTTATTCTATAGGGCGTAGAACGAATTTCATTCTATGGGGAAAAAAAACAAAGCTGTTAGCATTTAAATGAGAGCTGTTGAGTACTTAATGCTTTGCTGCAGGGCTGTTTATATAACAGTAATAATAATAATAATAATAATAATAATAATAATAATAATAATAATAATAATAATAATTTTTATATAGCGCTCATATTTTTAGCTCATGGCGCTTTACAATGTAAAAAATGGAAAAAAAAAGAAATAATTTACATATCACAAGCATGAAATAAAAAAATGTTTAAAATTTATTTACAATCAATATGTTACAGGTCTTGAAATCATTTTACAAAAACAAATGGCCATTCTCTAAAAATTGTCTAAAAAGATATGTTTTCAATCCTTTCCGTCTTTCTTAAAACCAGCTAAAGATGGTGACTTGCCTATCTAATGGTAGTGAATTCCACAGTTTAGAGGCACACAATGAAAAAGCCTTGTCCCCGTAAATTTTTGTGAGTGATCAAGGTTTTTCTAACAGCCTCGATTCAAACTTTCAATTCAAAAGGAAGGCCGGGAAATATTAACCTGAACCCACCAGCGAATTAGGATTGCGTCCCTTCGCTTAAATACCTACCACTGATTTTGAAGAGGAAACAAACACACTTTGGGAAAACGTCCTTTGACCTCGATACAGATGGAGTACATTATCTCTGAAGAGAGGGAAAAAAAAATTCTGGTAACTTCAAATCCCAGAGGAGAAAGGCCACCTTAAACAAATTCATGCTTGGTACATAGCACATTTAAGGACTTAACAGACCTTTTCAAATTTGATAATTAAATGAGCTAACCATCCCAAACAAGATTCAGAAGAGAAGGCGTAGTGATGAGAGCACTCGCCTCCCACCAATGTGGCCCGGGTTCGACTCCCGGACTCGGCGTCACGTGTGGGTTGAGTCTCTACTCTGCTCCGAGAGGTTTTTCTCCGGGTAGTTCGATTTTCCCCTCTCCTCAAAAACCAATATTTCAAAATTCCAATTCGATCCGGAATTTCGAGGGCCACAGCTCAGGTTTGTCAGTCACAGGCTGTCAAGTGTCACCCTCGTTAAACAAAGTTGATTTATTTTTATTTTATCTAATACGCTATGTCAAATGTCGCCCAGTCCATGTTCTGGCGTTGATGTGCTCTACTACAGAAGGGACGCCTTTGTGGTTTGCAGCACAGCTTCTTTAAGCAGAGTTCGAGACAGTTAATTTCGTTTTTCTGGGGTAAAAGAAAATTACTACATTAAATAGAGCCAAACGAAATAATGTCTGTAATATATACCACCCAATCAGTGAAGAAGGACATCGATGCTTTGTGTCTTCCCGAAATGTCTCTTTTCTTGTCACTAGTTTTAGGGACAGTCGCCAAAATCTCGAAAGGTTCTTGGACTCATGGGCCACTCGGAATTCAGTCATTTTTTATGCTTACCGATGGCATTTCATGAAGTTAACGAGCAAGAAAGCAGATACCAATGTGGATAGAACATAACCTCCGATGAGACTGTCTGAAAAAAAAAGTAACGAATTTGACTATAATTCATTTCACAGTGGACATGTGGAGGGACTTTTACCTTTTTTTGGTCGAAACTAAGCTAAAATCGACACCAAAATATGACATTTTCTTAAAACATCCACAATAAAGAATATTAAGTGGTTTTTCCTAAGACAGAAGGGAAAGACTGACGGTAGACTGCGAGTACGCAACGCGAGGGGAGCGCGTCTCCTCGCAACTTCGCGCGCGCGCGTGTCTTTCGCCCGCTCCACAATCCATCGCCGAAATTAGAGACTACTCGCAGTCTAGACTGACGGACAAAAAATAACCTTTTTTCAAGTTGGAATTCATTCCTATCTTCACCATCCCTGGGCAAACACAATTGCCACTTATCATCAGAAACAAACAACAATCTTTATTTGTACTCATTCTTGCTAAAATTACTTTGACAGTGAAAGTATTAAAAGGTAAAAGTTTAGAGTACTGGCTGCCTGGAATAACCTACATAACCTTTGAAACAATTAAGAGAAGGGACTTTGAATACACTGAATACAGTATCGCTTATCCAAGCTAGTTTGGATTTTCAAAGTGGTATTAACTGACATGAATAAAGTCATCATCTTTTTATGTGACCATTACAGCTTGTGTGCTTGAATAACAATTACGTACCTTTACTATTCGCTAACAACAGCAAGCTAAATTCCATGCAGGTAGGTTAAAATTTAAAACTAAAATGCAATTATATACTATCTATTATCAAAGTCCCTTCTCTTAAATGTTTCAAAGGTTATGTAGGTTTCAATCCTCTCCGACGAATAAGATAAAAGAAAAAAATTAAAGATATTTTTACTGAAACATGTAATCCCAAGAGATCTACTGTTTTCAAATTATTTTTGAAAGCTGTTTAAGTTTCATTTCTCCTTGACGCGTAAGGTAGTGAGTTCCATACTAGTTCCGATGCTAAATGCTTCCATGAATAATAAGTGATTGATTACACTTTTGGAAAAGTAGGCGTTCTTATGAGACTGAGAAATTTGCTCCCTATATTAGCAAAAGTGAGAGCTTACAAATCTTTTATTATGCGTCAATTAACGTATTGCCAGACAGTCTGGCATTTTTAGTGGGCATCCGATAGTAGAAAGATTGGCCTGATTTATACTGGAGACGGATCATCCGTTTAGTATAAATACGGGAAGGACTATGAGACGGACTACGCATTTATACACAAAGAACGAATATCCGTCTATTATAAACACGGAAAGGACTATGAGACGGACTACGCATTTATACACAAAGACGGATCATCCGTCTATTATAAACACGGAAAGGACTATGAGACGGACTACGCATTTATACACAAAGACGGATCATCCGTCTATTATAAACACGGAAAGGACTATGAGACGGACTACGCATTTATACACAAAGACGGATCATCCGTCTTGACGAGTTATCCACGATGGTTCGTCTCACAAGATGGACTATCGCGATAGCTAGTGTGGATGGATGATCCGTCTGCTTGCCTGTATTTATACACAGACGGACTATCAGACGAGCTACCGTTCTTTGCCCAAGCTCGTCCCAGACGGATGATGTCTCTAGTATAAATACGGCCATTGAACGCATACAAGAAAGAGCAGTACATTGATCAATCGAAGATTGCACAAAATCGCAATAATTATATACAACTAAGGTTAAGAATAATTTGTGTCCTAGTTACATAAGGGATATATTTTATCCTAATAACTGTAGGTATAAACTCCGATGATTTTACTATTCCTAGGATTAACACAACTACGTATGGTCGACATAGTATTCGATGCACTGATCCAGTAATTTGGTCGAAGTTAAAAAGAAACATAGAGAATTCAGAATTAATTAGCATATTCAAAGAGCAAGTTAGAAAAATTGATTTCATCTCAACTGTGACCCGGTAAGAACAGTACAGACAATGACTTTGACATCGAAAAGGAACCAGCGAGATTTTAGGACATGAACTTTAATGTGTTTTTTTTTTTTTTTGCTCTTTACTTTTAGGGTTAGTAGGGGCTTTAAAATCGATAAGGAAATAGCGAGATCTTGGAATCAATACATTTAATATTTATCACATTAAAGATTAGCAATTTTCTTTTTTTTTAAATTAGGAATAAGTCTAAGACACATTCGGAGTTTTTAAGAATCTATATGAAAAGATTTTTTTTTTTTTATGTGACTCCTTTTGTAGATTATATATATTTCTTATCTCATTCTCTCCCATTTACGAGTTTTTTCTTTTTTTTTTTCCCATTATATATAGCGTTCCTCTTATCGACTTTGTAACATTAGCTATGTGTTTCTACTTAATATAATCAATAAGGAGTTTATTGATTGAGTGGGGGCAGGATGGCCGAGCGGTTAGGGTGATGGATTCCAATGCGGTTGCCCTGGGTTCAAAATCCCGCTCTGGCCGCTAGTTGGTTTTGTTCTGCATAGTCCTTGGTTCAAGTCTTCGGTCATCCTTGCAAATAGCCAACAGGTTTGCCTCCGGTCAGTTTGGATTCTTTATTTGCATTATTTGTTTCTGTTATTTGTGGGCCACAATGGAAACTGCTGGGCTACAAGTAATTGTGTCACCCCCATAAAGATTATTATTGTTGTCATTGTTATCATCATCATCGTCATCGTCATTGTCATCATCGTCTTTATCATTATTATTATTATTATTTTTATTATTATTATTATTATTCAATGTTGCTGTGCCGCTGAGGTTGTACAGGGAGCACCTTACCTTATTAAATCACGTGATGCTGACAGGTCCAGCATCACTGACAAATACTTGAAAACAGCGGGTGGTTTCTTCGCTAATAATCGCTGCTAGCCCATACGTTGCAAACCAATCCTCTCTATTAATTCCTCATATAGTGTGTGTACGAATCCATATGGACCTCAAACAAGCGCTTGTTCAAGTTAGAAAATGTTTGGGAAAATTCCTTGCAAAATTGCTGAATAGCATAATCTCTTTACATACCGTATACTACGCTGCTTCCAGCCTTGCAGCTATCACTTGCACAAAGAGACGCCAGATCTTGCTTGAGAGCGTCAAATATGATAAGATTGGCTACAAAGACCTGTAAAAGCAGAGAAACAAAGACAATTTTTGATGACATGTGAAGCTTCATTTTAAGTGCGAG
>JAEMWC010000136.1:1282500-1287500 GCA_016490735.1 Pachyseris speciosa | reverse complement strand
AATACACTTACTATCGTACACACAAACGTAACATCTACAATGTGTAAAATAATCTTGAAAAGTTAAACCCAGCTACAGAGAATGTGATGTAACATTTTAAATTGAACCTATTTACGAAGAATTTTTATAATTTTTTTCTAATGGTTATAAATTGTTATAAGCCGTACACAAGAACCAATATTGGAAAACAATCTGTATCGTCAATTGTAGTTGACCTTTGGCAAGATCTTCCAACTACAGGTGTAGCTTGAAAAATCTTAACACTTTTACCTTTCCTGGCAAATTAAAAGAATTTCTTCTTAAAACTCAATCCAGTAAGTAAAATCATGCCAACGACTGCCTATATATGTGCTTATTTTTTTGTCTTAGTTTTTAAATGTGTGTATCTGTTGTTGTTTTTGTGTTGTTGTTGCCGGTATCCGCTACAATTTGTTTAATTACCTTTCCTTAGCTAGGGGCTAACTAGAAAACTTTACTTTATTTAGCCCCTAGACACCTTTAAATTGTAATAGTTAAGGTTTTCTTTTTCCTCTTTTTACAGCTCTACATTCCTTAAAAAACGTAACGCTAATTGTAGAAAAAGGTGTGAATAATAAAGATTGTTGTTGTTGAGTATCATCAATATAATGTAAGATAATATTCCTTAAGACTTAATAGAAATTTTGAAAAAGAGGCAGTTTTAATCTGTTCTTAAATTGAATTCCAGATCATAGGCGCTCGAAATCTTATATATTAGATATAAGATTATTTAAGATATTTCGTTATAATTGGGTTCCGGTGTTAATTATATTTTAGGTTAACTGTGGCGGGGTTCCACTGTACTATACTCCCTGAAGATCTACTGTCCTAGCTTTACATACGTACAGTTGGAGTTCATATGGTAAACTGACTCGTAAAAGAAACCCGCTCTTCTGTGACCTTACTGCCCAATGAATGGCTTTCAGCTCACCTAGATACATTAAATTGTGAGGTATTCTCGTCGTGAATATGGACAAGCATCACCACTTTTCGTAAGCACACCCATGTAACATTCCGATGCATGAACAATGGCATGACCTTTCAAATAGCTATAATCACTTCACTGCTTACATAAGAATCGCTTGTAGAGTGGAACCATTTCTTTCGAACTTCCAGGTAAACCAGAACAGCGAACCTTATCGTGATGAAGAAAAGGCACAAATGGGTTGGAAGGGAACTCAATTTAGATGATAGGAAAATCTGTTTCAACGGCCCCTAGGAAGAATCAAACACAAAACTGTTAGTAGGTTTACCGTAGTCATTCTACTTTATGTCAACGTGAACGTCTCCGTAACCTGAGAACGCCATTAGTTTCCGAGGGGTGTTTGCGGTTCCTCGTACTGCTAATATTACTCAAACACCCCTTGTTTGACGTTAAAATGATCCAGAAAAGATAGTTTTGATCAGAGGAATGGGTGTATTACCGTAACCCCTTATACAATAATTTGAAATAATGATGACATTAACAGACATTGTGCTTCAAAGTTATCATGATCACGGTCATGGTCGTTCTCACTGTCACTGTTACTGTCACTGCCACTGCCACTGCTGCTGCCGCTGTCACTGTCACTGCTGCTGTCATGACCACGGTCATGGTAGTTGTCACTGTCACTGTCACTGCTGCTGTCATGACCACGGTCATGGTAGTTGTCACTGTCACTGTCACTGCTGCTGTCATGACCACGGTCATGGTAGTTGTCACTGTCACTGCTGCTGTCATGACCACGGTCATGGTAGTTGTCACTGTCACTGCTGCTGTCATGACCACGGTCATGGTAGTTGTCACTGTCACTGTCACTGTCATAATCACAGTCATGGTAGTTGTGACTGTCACTGTCACTGTCACTGTCACTGCCGCTGTCACTGTCACTGCCGCTGTCTCTGTCTCTGTCCCTGTCCCTGTCCCTGTCCCTGTCCCTGTCACTGCCACTGTTGCTACCGCTGTCACTTTCACTGTCATTGTCTCTGTCACTGTTACTGTTATGATCACGGTCGTGGTCGTAGTCACTGTCACTGTCACTGTCAGTGTCATTATCTTTGTCATTGTCATTGTCATTGTCATTGTCACTGTCAAATAAATGTCACTGTCAGTATCACTGTCATTGTCATTGTCACTGTCACTGTCATGATCACGGTCATGGTAGTTGTCACTAATTATTGTCACTGTCATTGTCACTGTCACTGTCACTGTCACTGTCACTGCTGCTGCCGCTGTCACTATCATTGTTTCTGTCACTGTCACTGTTATGATCACGGTTATGGTCATAGTCACTGTCACTGTTACTGTCACTGTCATTATCTTTGTCACTGTCACTGTCGTGATCACGGTCATGGTAGTTCTCACTATCACTATCACTGTATGTCACTGTCACTGTCACTGTCATTGTCTCTGTCACCGTCATGATCACGGTCATGGTAGTTTTCACTATAAGTGTCACTGTCATTGTCACTGTCACTGTCAAATAAATGTCACTGTCACCGTCACTGTCATGATCACGGTCATGGTAGTTCTCACTATCACTATCACTGTATGTCACTGTCACTGTCACTGTCACTGTCATTGTCTCTGTCACTGTCACTGACATGATCACAGTGATGGTGGTTGTCACTACCACTGTCACTATCACTGACACTATCACTATCACTATCACTATCGCCGTCGCCATCACCGTCGCTGTCGCCGTCGCTGCGCCGTTGCTGCGCCGTCGCTGTCTCTGTCACTGTCATGATCACAGTCATGATGTTAATCTTGCATGAGTTTCATTTAATGCGAAGGCGAAGGTTAAATGCAAATCTAATTGAACCTTTAGATGTAAAGTTTATTAAAATTTGTAATTATAAAAAAACCGTAAAATTTTGTTATGTATCAGTACCAAATTGTAATGAGAGCCAGATTTCACCCATTATCAGTATTTTGTCACACTTGCAGCGAAACGTTTTTCTTTCTAATTCCATGCTCTGAGTTCCGAAGGATATACACCATAAAAATCAGCAAAGACACAAAAAAGTGCGAAAATTGTTTACTCTTACTTGGCTGTAAGAACTGCTGCACTGATAGTCAATAACTAGTTTTAACGAGAACCTGGATGAAAGAAATCAAACAATAGTTTAATATGAGTCAAACAAATAAAATATAGACCCTTTGCTTATCACGGTATTTTAACATTTGTCGTTGACAAGGTAACAAAAGTTCATAGATACTGCTACCTCAAAAAAGAGAACTGACCAGATTTGAGAGTCACACAATTCAGGTAGCTAACCACAACACATCTTACAAATAAGCACAAGTGTCGTGTAAAATCCAGACTAGCCGAAAGCGATCTTATAAAACCGATGAGCCCAAATTTGATGTTTTATTTGACGTTTGCCTGCAATAAGCTAGCATCTCATGCACAAAGGAGAAGCAGAAACCATCACTTTCGTCTTGTTAAAATCGATTTAAGCTCGATCTTGCTATGGTGACTATCAGTCCGAATTGTCACTATAACACAACAGTTTTTCTAACCTAATAGCAGCATATAGAAATCCCAGGACAGATCCAGTCAGCCTGTAGTCTGTTGTGAGGCAAGCAAAAAACGGGTAGAAAATTATTCCATAGACAAGAACCAGTACCAGACTCTGAAAAACTAAAAGAAAACAAAACACGTATGAAATACTTAGCCTAGGTACTGATAATTTTAACAATATAGTTTTTGTAGTAACTCTTTGAAAAGGTAAATGTACAGTAGGATGATCTGCTGCTTACTTTTTGACCACGGGGGGCCTGTCAAGGAAATTAATCCAGCATCGGCACCGCCAGAGAAAGCATGTAGAAATAAACGCAAACACGTGCTGGCAGTGGCACCAAAGGTAGCGGCAATGGTGAATCTGTTGTGCTTACTGAAAAAGTTTACTGGTCTGAAAAGGAAAACATTTCAATCAACTAATAAACTTGAACGATGTGACAAGGACAAAGACGATATTGAAGTAAAGTGCATGGCCATGATAACTGACTAGAAAGTTGTCTAAAGATTAATACACCCACAATTGTCCCTTTGGCAACTGTTCCTTAGGCGGAATTCTACAATTCCATTCTTTACAAATCTCTCGCAATTCGCGCATGTCCTTAAGCAATATACCACAAGTTCGAGTGTTCTTCCAACATCCCAAGCGGTTTATCAGCCTATAAACCATAGAAACTTGGGTTATATTGCTTTTATATAACAATTAAGAAGACGTGCGAAATTTCCATGAGTTTACTGACACAATAAACAATAGCTGATTGACCAATCACAACGCGAGCATTGATTTCGTTAATATATAAAACTGAATAGCCGCTGCAATGAAGTGAATTCCTCGAGGCTTTATAATTGGAGCCTCATGGAAATCACGGCGAGCGTTCCCTCGATATTCTTTTTGGCCAAGAAGGAACGACGTAATTTAATTTAAATTTTCTCCATTCCTATGCAACCAGTTACACGACACGGCAACTGTACCTTTGGTCTTCGTGGCAAAAAATTAAAGTGGTCGGGGCAGTATCACGTTCCTGTGTGGACCGAAAGCCAAGGCTGGTGTAGTTTCAGAGGGCGTTTATATGATAGCAGGACGACTTTCATTGAAACACAAGTTCATCCGCGTTTCTCTCTTATCGCCCTCTATGCGTTTCCATGGTACCGGTACAAACTCTCATACCAATATGAGTCATACCGGCATGAGCCCAACCCAGTAGTTGTACCGGATCAAAATTCTCATTCGCATCCCAAAATACACTTTGTTTGCCCCCCATTTTGCATAAGCATTGTTTTCAATTTCTTTCGGGCTGATTTGAAGTCGCAACAGCAATGCAAAACAATGGTTATGCAAAATTTGGGGGGCAAACAAAGTGTAATATGGGAGATGTGGAAGTGGTGAATACCGGTATGAAAGATTATACCGGTATCATATAGAAGCTGTATCAGCGGCCTCTCATTTTGGTCCAAAATGGCAAGCCTTGAAAGGCTGGG
>JAEMWC010000136.1:1235000-1277500 GCA_016490735.1 Pachyseris speciosa | reverse complement strand
ATCGAAAAGAAGTGACAGGCTATTCTCGGAAAGCAAATAAAATGCTAATTTCCTTTAACTTTGGGAAGGATTAACGACACTGATGGAGAAGAAAATGCATTTAATAATAATAACTTTCTATATTATTAAGACGAATTTCAATATACTTTTATTCCTTAAGTTTTAGTTTGAATGCAACGGCGGGCGGGCGGGACCCCATAAGCGGCAACGCTTTAATCACCATCGTGTTGAAACTTGAAAAGTTATTGCATTGTATTGAAGCACTCGTTTCATGACTAAACTACGCTCAGTTCATATTCATAAGTTTAATCCTAACTAACGTACTGCTCGTTCGGATAGAACGAGAATCAATCCGTGTCGCATTGTCTTTCCAAATCCTTTAGACGCTTTACATTTAAAAAACCAGGCACCTGAATTTCAATAATTCATCTCCAAGTCGATAACGGTAATTAAAACATTATGTTCGCTCTGTTTTCTCTATTAAAAAGCGAAAAATTTGTGCAAGAATCGATAGCATGTACAGTTAAATGAGTAATCGAGTGAAATAACAAAAATTACATGTAAACTGCCCCGTTGAGAATCGAGCAAAAGAATTATTTGAGAAGAAAATACAAACCAGCCGTTGGCTCGAATTAATAGAGAGATTAAGATTGAGGTTTTTCGGCTTTTCCCGCGAACCGCGAACGTCAAGAAGTCACGTGACCAGTGCCTTGCCGTCAGGTTTGCGGTTTGAGGTTCACGTTTGTACGGCTAGACCACACTCTAGAGGTAAGTGATTTACCGCAAGGTTTTTTGCACCCTAAAACATCACAATCCCACGTTTGAGAGGAAATGCTACCTTTTAGAACTCTTTCGCTTATTGATTATCGAATTCTTTTTCATAGACACGTAATTTTGAAGGCGATTTCTCAGCTCAGATAGAAGTGAACGAATGAATGAAAACAAACATGGCGGCCGGCTATTTGTTGTTAGAACCAACCACGAATCTTAAGCCCCGAATGTGGGCAGACGGTTAACGTAAAACCGCTAACCGCAAACCGCGGTTTGCCGTTTGCGGTAAGATGGCCAAACCTGTATCTTAATCTCTCTAATATACATATAAAACTGTAGAGCGCTGTAGAGATCCGTCAGTTCGGATCTAATCAAACTCCAGCATATATTAGACCAGGAAACGGCGCACTACAGCATCTAATGATATTGAATAAACATAAAGATACCAACTTCAGAGAAATCAGTTTAAGGTTATATTCACTTACGTTTTATATGTAGAGCTGTCTGCCATAGCGAAGGGTTTGCGTCTTAGAAGCCAAGTGCGATTGTTTTGGCTCGATCAATGTCCACATGCAAGCCTATCATGTACTGCCGTTCAAGCTTGCGTTTATTATTAATTTTAATATCTCTTTTCCATCCAGCTGTAATGAGCTGACCAGCCAATCAAAGCGCCGTAAAAGCATTGTATGCTATTTGTTTTTTCCCCGTCATGTAAATTACTTTTCTCGGAAAGCGAATAAGTTTTCTCCGAAAAATATCCCAGTTGAAGCTGGAATGCTTAAGCCTGGTTTTCATATATCGGGAAAATCCCAGACGGTCGGGGATTTCACTGTTTCCCGACCGTCCCAGATTATACCGATTAATGAAAACTGGAGATCGTAGACATCCCCGATCGTCTGGGATGGTCGGGGACAAATCGGGAAAATCGGGAAGGTTTCTATTTTGCCGATGCGTCCCAGATTTCTGCGGTGATCGTTATCTCGGCATAAATCTGGGACGGTCAGGAAATAGTGAAATCCCCGACCGTCTGGGATTTTCCCGACATATGAAAACCAGGCTTTAGATTTGTTGCTAATTAATGCATGTATGATCCTTTATCACGCTGTTTCCTTTAACTATGGAAACGAAACCACACTTAACAGAGAAGAAAACGCATTTTAAAAGGCAATGTGGCAAAGGGTAGATTTGTATATGTTACAGGTTAAGTTAGATCTCAGGCTATTTTTTATTTAACCTAGGTCAAAATGAAATTCCTTTGTCTCCCAACCCTAATTATCATAGAATTTTTATTTAGATTTTTTCGGGAGTCTAGCTGTGAATTAACTAAATCATTTTACGACTTACCAAAACAGCTTTCTTAAAGTATTTTTAAAGTATTAAGGATGTGGATACTGGTGAGCGCTGTCGCGGTCTCTCAGTTTTGTCCCGGGAGTTTTGTGCCTGGATGCGGGAATCCCGAATCATCGAGTTGGATTCGAGCCGGTTCGAGTTAGACTTTGAGTTGGACTTCGAGTTGGACTTCGAGTTGGATTTCGTTTTGAGTTTTTCAGGCAGAAGAGGCGTGGGCTGGGGCTTAACAATATGAAACAAAGACGAAATAAAAACCTCTTTTAAAAGCACAACCCTGCCGTTGTGTAATATTGGTTCAGGAACATCGTGATCCAAGGTTCCGAAATAAACTCAACACAGGCAAAAATTCGAGTCCGACTGACAAATATTAGCTAAGTTATTTAAGAGGAAAACCTAAAGAGGACTTAAATAACTTTCTGTCATCCGTCGGTATAGAATGGAAGAGACGGGAGAGCGGGAAAGTAGCGTGATCACTTCAGGCATCTTGATCTTGACGTCGTATTTCACTCAGTTTTCCTGAACCTGCACGGCATCTCATGATCAAAGGATATGATTTTGATTTAAGCAGAAATTGAAAGTTAGGTTAACCTTTGAGACCTTCCAGCTAAAAGTTTATCCCTGAGAGCGCAAAAGTACTGAAACTTATTTTTAGTGATTCAGTGAGGAATCACAGGCAGACCAGCCTATCTGTGTGAGGACTTATTTGGGTTGTGTTTTCACTAGGACAATTTCAGCCAGATAATGCCGGAAAAGACCGGAAATATAGTGAAAAAACTTCGTCTTTTGTTTAGCGAGTTAGAAATGCAAGCTGTTTTCACGAGAAAAACAATGGACTTTAAGACCGGAAAATTCGTGCGGAGTTATACTACCTTGCAAGATGGCCGTAGAACTCGTCTTGGTAAACACTGCAGTCAATCACATTGCACGTAGTGACAGCCGCCTGTCAAGTAATTTGGCAATATTATTTACCAGACGCTAGCTTCGTGTTTCAGTTTGCCACGTGGTTCACTTTGTGAAACAGAAAAGTGGAAGATGACTTCAACAATACTGTGCTCTTCGATAAGCCCACAAGGTCTTGCACTTTTAATACGGCAATGAATGCTGTTTTGCGTTGGATTAACATGATTATAACATTTCGTAGCATCCTCCTCATCTGTAGAGACATTAACCGCATCCCCTGAAAGAAACTATTTCGTCTTCGCATAAATATAGCGAGAATCAACGCGAAAAAGTCACCACTTAATTTCCTTTTTGTTTGGTATGATTAGTAGCCGTGAAAATGCAGCATTTGACTGAACATTCAATAATCTATTCTATGAAATTTGGCGTCCTAGCCTTGTTAACTTTCTAGTTATTTTAGGAAGCCAACACCCTTTTAGATTTAATTTTTATTTCATGTTAATTCAATTTTTCGCAAGTATAAGGGTCAATAAAGTTGTTGTTGTTGTTGTTGTTAAGAAATGGCTATTAAAAATCAGACCAGAACTACCTTCGAGAGTAAGGCCCCGTTTATATGAAGAAAAGTTGTCCCGGGTAGAAGGGTCACTCGCCTACCCGAGCTACCCTGGGCGAGCCAAGTTTTCCTACATTTCCTTACAAAACTTGGCGAACCGTTTACATGAGAAACAAAAAGTTGGCTCGGCTAGAAGGGTGACCCTCCTAGCCGGGTCACCCTCTTTCGATGGTAGGGTCACCCTCCTAGCCGAGCCAACTTTTCTCCATATAAACACTTTGGCTCACCTAGCCGGGTCAATTCGGTCAAGGTGAGAAAATCAGAGCATGAACGAGTGCTGCTGGCTCGGGCAAATGGGTAAACTTTTTCTCATATAAACGCTTGCTAAAGTTGACTCGGCTGGGAGGGTGATCCTCTTACCCGGGACAACTTTTCTTCATATAAACGGGGCCTAACTTTCAATAATTCCTTAATGTGCATCAGTTACATGGATTTTTTTTTGCTTTGTTTTGCTTGTTTGTCTGTTGTTTTGTTTTTTGTTTTGCTCCTTTTGGTTTGTAAATTTGGTTTGTTAGTTTGCAATTGTAAATTGAGTTAGTTTTTTCTAAAGTTAATAAAAGTGTGTTAAGAAAAAAAATAAGAATAAAAATAAAGTGCCAAGTATCTAGTTGATATTAATACAAACCAGTGAATTATAGGACCTATGCACGTTACGTCATCACCGCCATGTTGGTGTACCGTGAACAAAAGATTTCTCGTTAGCTTCTTTTGTTATTGTCCACCAACACGGCCGCCAACACATTGTCATTCTAATCTCCAGGGACTGGTTGCATACCCTTTATTTGAAACCCCAGCGTAAATTGTAAAAGAGAAATCTACACGAGAATAACAAGTGATTTACATTCACAATAAAAGGCCTCGATTTGGACACGTGGTTACTGGTTATGAAAACATGTACAAGGAGAAGGAAAAGAATATGCAAATGTGAATTACAGAAAAATTGTTCATCATCGTGGCTATACATCTAACATTTCCAAGTAAAGTCAGTACATAGTATAGCAACCACTCAGTTATAAAAACAAAAACATTCATTTCCAAGTTGTAAAAAGTTATGATAAAAACTCAACTTCTTGTAAAGCAGTGCAAACACACCATTATCACGGGTAGCCCGTTCTCTGAAGCAGACTCATTCACACATTCGACTTCCTATTCTTGGCCGACAAGTTCGCGCGAGATATGTTTGAAGCTAAAAAACACTTAGCATATGAAAAAATAAAATACAACTGTGATCGGTGCATCATAGACGCGTTGAAGAAAAATCTTGTCTGTAAAGAGAGTGTATTTTACCATTGTAATCAGCGAATTGCACTGTAGCGAAGAGATTTGTCGTGAACTCCGTGAACCCGTAAACATAATGACATGATTCCACACTCAGGGAATCGCCGGTGCGAGAAAATAAAACTATTCTTTGTACATAAATCAAATAAATGTGTTCGGCGCTTCATAGAACCTTTGAAGAACGATCTTGTGAGTAACGAGTTATTTTACCGTTTGCATCAGTTCATTGTGTCGAAGAGAACGAAAGATATAATAATATTTCCAAGGGTCCATGTTGGCTGAAAAACTGAAAAACTGGATTGAAAAACTGGATTGAACGTCACTGTTGGATAGCTTTCTATTAAATAATTTAAAACTATGTGGGGATAAATATCGACTTTGGCTGTGATCGTTGTTGTTATTATTCAGTTTACCGTCAAGATTAGTACACAAATTAAATAGATCATAAGCTGGATAATTTGTCTAGATGTCTCCTACACTGGGAAGTAGTGCAAACCGAATTATTAAATTGACCATGAAAAGGAATAAATTGCCTCTTCATTTTAGAGATCTTCCTAAAAAGGAATTCACCAAAGAGAAAATGATTATATTGAGACGCTATTGATAATTAAAAAAGGTGGTTCAACAGTTAAGTAATTCATTTTGTACAAACTACTTGCTTTCCGCTCTCCTTAATTTTCCTTTTCTTTTCCTTAAATGCAATGATAACTAAAATAAAACAATGAAAAATATGAATTATTGTAACTTAAATATTATTCCTTTCTTTCTTTTCTTCTTTTCTTTTCATTTTAATTTCTTTTTCCGCTGGGCCGCCTAGATAGCAATTTGCTATTTTGCGGGCCAGTCTATTGTAAGACCATTTTTTACTAGGATAAAGTTGAAAGTTGACAGTTGAAAGTTGCTGGCTTTATGTATGCAAATGAGGCATGACATATGGCAGCCACTGCTGTTCATGAGATCACCACCGGTTTGCGACGAATTCTTATAAAACTTCGCATATTTACTTAATGTTGCATGATAAATAATTGATCTCAGCCGCCGGCCGAAAATATGAACAAAATTATTATATTGAATGACATTGTCAAAGTGGACCACAAAAGGAGTCTGCAGTGTCAAACGTTTTGCCTACGTTTGGTCAGTGCTTTCTGATCCACTCTCCCCATATCTTTTCATTCTAGCAGTCGAGACACTAGCGATTTCTATACGCAGTAATGTTCTAATCAAAGGTATCACAATACGCAATGAAAAGACTAAACTTCTTCAGTACGCAGATGACACAACAGCAGTTCTCTCAAATATAAATTCTGCTCAAGCACTTTTTGATTCGTTAGACGTATTTGAATACTTATCCGGTCTAAAAGTCAATGGCTCGAAAACAGAAGGATTGTGGATGGGTAATTATATTAAACCCTTTGGTATCAATGGCCTGACGAGCCAATAAAAGCCTTAGGAGCCTTCTTTACATATGACCAAAATCTAATTTATGAAAAAAATTCAAGAATAAAGGTTTTAAGATAAAGAAATTAATAAACATTTGGTCATCCAAACCTAACCTTACCTAAGAGCTTTTCAGTACAAAGTTTCGGATTCCATTTTATATTTAAACGCAAAATTATTTAAGATAGGCTTTACTAAGGATGATAAATGTACCTTTTGTAAACAAGAAGCCGAAACCATCTACCATCTGATGCTTTACTGTTTTTACTCAAAACAAGTTTGAAGGCATTTTTAATCCTACTTCTATTCAACAACAAATCGACAGGTTCACGTAAATCTCAGAGATGTGTTGTTTGGTATCATCACTTCAAAATGTATCTTGCTCAATTACTTGTTAATCATAGGAAAATTGTACTTTTGGGATTGCAGAAGGAACAAAGTTCACCCTAGCAAACATGGCTTTCAAAAAAAGTAAAAAACAAATATGAAATAGAAAAATATATATGCGCTAGAGACAATAAAATGAGAGAATTTTATAGTAAATGGACAATAGCATCCTGTTTAAGTCAATCATAATTTATGTAAAATATTTTGAGTGTACTGTATGAGTGATAATTTTATGTATAAATTAAGGATGTGTATGTAATGTATGTATGTACGTATGCAGTTAATAGAAAACGTCAATGTAGATATAATCGTAGATTATAATTGTAAAGTCTATTTATTGTAGGTAAAATGTTTGTATCTAAATGTAGCCTTTCACTGTACGTTGTGTGTTGAGAATTAGTGCGTGTACTGGAATAGCGTTAGCCCTTCGTCGGAGCGAATCAAGGAATTGTGGGTTGTGTATGGTTTATATACAGAAAATGGAGCTACGCTATTGGTGGTAACATGGTAACGTGAAAAACAGGAATAAATTAATTGAATGAAAAGCGCTCGTTGATACCGTGGGGATTAAGAGTGCCAATTTGAAAGATCAGTTTTTGCTGGGGATTTTTACGGCTTTCCGTGGTACCTTGATGTAGGGAAAGGCCGGAGATCGACATGTGTTGTTTGGAATGGTTAGGGAGATTAAAATGCCGAGCGACAGGTTTGGATGCGTATTTGTCATCTTTCTCAACATCACGAAGATGTTCTCGGAATCGGTCACCTAGTCGTCTTCCTTTTTCGCCGAAGTATAACTTTTTGCATAACGTGCAGGTTATGCAATAGATAACATTTGCGGAGGTACACGTGAAACGATCAGTGATCTTAACAGATCGCTTAGGGCCCGTTATTTTGTCAGTGTTTTGAATGAAAGGACAAGTTTTGCATCGCGAGCGAGCGCATTTAAAAGTGCCAGGTTGTTCAGTTGTTTTGAATGCGCTTTTAACTAGAAAGTTACCTACATTTTTGTCGCGTTTGAATGAAATTAGCGGTGGTTCCGAAATTGGCACTCTTAATCCCCACGGTATCAACGAGCGCTTTTCATTCAATTAATTTATTCCTGTTTTTCACGTTACCATGTTACCACCAATAGCGTAGCTCCATTTTCTGTATAT
The DNA here is from genome assembly GCA_016490735.1 of Pachyseris speciosa. NCBI lineage: Eukaryota > Metazoa > Cnidaria > Anthozoa > Scleractinia > Pachyseridae > Pachyseris > Pachyseris speciosa. Next base: position 1,269,610 of record JAEMWC010000136.1, on the reverse strand, counting down.
AAACCATACACAACCCACAATTCCTCGATTCGCTCCGACGAAGGGCTAACGCTCGAAACGTCAGCTAATCGAATCCCTGTACGGTGGTCAATTTGCATTATCTTCTCCGTTGATAAACCAAATTTTCGTGTTTCACTCCCCACCGACGCAGCACCACAGTTTCTTTAGAAACTAATCCCCTTTATTCGTGTACTGGAATGTTTCAGTAGGTTTAAAATAAGTGGGCGTGTCAAGGATAGATTCCTCAGCTGGCAAATCTCGTTCCATTGTAAATGCATGTATAAAGGAAAATGGTTTCTTTGTCGGAAATATCAGCCGTAAATTTTATTCTCTTCCATACCAATGGTTTTGTACTGTGCTGATCGATAATTGCTGTCTCGATCTTAGCCATGAAAATATTGGCAAAAGAGACCGCTGTCTTCGTGCCCATAGCCGTGCCATGGGTCTGGAGCAAGTCGTCCCCATTAAACTGAAAAGAGTTTTCTTGTAATATTAATCTCAGCATTTCTCTTAGATAGCGTGTCTTCTTGCGGTATATTCGTGTATAAACTTGTAACGTCCATTGAGACGAGAATCGTGTTTTGTGGAACTCTCGTTCCTCCAATGAAGTTAATTAACTTTGTTGTATCTTTAAGGTAGTACTGCTGATCTTTCATAATTGATTGGAGGAGGCTGTCGAAAGCTGAAATTCTCTCAGTAGGAGAGTCGCATCCAGAAATTATCAGTCGACGTGACAAGTTGACCTTGTTAAAGTGTAAAAAACTGGGATGCGTGGACGGTTCGGTGTTTGAGATAAATAAGTGTCATTTCATGAATGTATTCTTTTTTGTAGAGTTCTCGTTAGTTCCACAATGAAATAGGCAATCTTTTACACTGAAAATTTAATGGAAAATTCACGTTCAAAATCACACCCAAAGTGTACGTCCAAAGGTGTACATCCTAAAAGTGTACGTGTACGTTGAAAAACTGTTTGACGCGACAATCCTGAAAATCTCTGAAAATTACAAAGCATGTGCAATTCCCTCGGGGGAATCACGTGATGCAAACGAAACAAACGGCAAATCGGTAGCTACAATACGGAACCGGAAATCGGTAGCCACACCGGCCCCTAAACGAGAATGCAATAGCACACTCATTTACAAATATCTGGGCTACCTTTAACCACAAACACAAAAACTGTCCCCAAATTGTTCATGGGTTCATAACTACTCTTAGGCAATGTTTAAACAAAGTTCAGAATAACTGAAAGTCTGTCAAGAGACTAGTAAAGTTTTATGGCGAAGCTTAAAAAGCTTCGCCATCCAACTCCAGTAAACACAGCTTTGTCACTGGGCGTGTAAGTAGGGTGCTTGAAGTAATCACAGCATCTCCCTTCCACTGTCGTTTGGCACGTGTTGCTACAGTAGAACTTGTCTTAACTTTGGCGGTGCGTACCAAACCATCTCGGCTCACAGCAACTGCCAAAACTCGCCCAGGTGGCCACTTGCCTCTTGGAAAGGATTCATCCAGCAACAGAACCAGGTCACCAACCTTTAAGTTCCTCCTTGTTTCGTTCCCCTTCCTACTTTCTTGAAGTGTGGGCAAATACTCACGAGTCCACCTGCGCCAAAACACGTTGGCCAAATATTGAGCTTGCCGCCAGGCGCGCTTGCAATTGTTGTCATCCTTACTGAATACATTTGAAGGCAAAGTTGCACACGGTCGCAGGTGCAGTAACTGATTGGAGGTCAGCGGCTGATCATCTTGGGGACTGTCACTGTTGCGCGTGAGAGGTCCAGAATTCAAAACGTTCACTACTTCAACCATCACAGTCGAGAGGACTTCATCTGACACTATCTGTTCCTTCAGTATGGCTCGCAAAATTTGTCGCACCGATCGTATCATCCGTTCCCATACGCCGCCCATATGACAAGCCGCTGGAGGGTTAAGAATCCATTGAATCCCTTTCTGTCCGCAAACATGGTCAATCTTCTGCTGGTTCCACTCTTCTATGGTCTCCTTCAGTTCTTTGTCTGCCCTTGTGAAGTTCGTACCTCTGTCACTTCTTATCTGCTCTGGACACCAACGAATGCTAATGAATCTTCTGAGTGCATTTACCATGGAGTCTGTATCTAAGGAATGTGCCAATGTGGACAGCGCGTGTCGTTAAACAAGTAAAGAGACATCCTTACCTCTTTACGCGAGATCTGCCTTGCTTCACTTCAAACGGCCCAAAATAATCAACACCGACAAATGTAAACTGTGGCTTGTCAGGAGTAAGCCTATCACTGGGTAAACTTGACATGAACCGCTCTCCTAGGCGGGCCTTTCTCCGCTGGCAGTCCACACAACTTTTCAACACACGTCGTACTGCAGACCTGCCTTTAATTACCCAGAAGGTCTCTCTCAACGATGACAGAACGCTTTCTTGACCCATGTGGCACAAACTCTCATGATAACTCTTGATAATCAAATCTGTTACTTGGTGCTTGTAAGGTAGGACGATGGGATGCTTTCTTACACAGGCAAGTGGAGCATTCACTAGTCGACCTCCAACCCTCAGTAAGCCTTCCATCAGTTGTGGGTTTAGCTGATAAAGGGACGCTCCTGCTTTTGGAGAACTCTCTTAATTAATACCATTGCCTCCCTTGTGAATTTCGGTGGATGAAAGGATTATCATGACATTTGGAAAGGACACTTGTCGCACTCGCTTCAACATTTCCCTTTCAGTTTCCTGCAGTTCGGTTACTTTCAAATATCCGCATTCCAACAAGGGTGGTTTTTTGGAAATTGTTAGAACCTCACTTGAAATCAAAAAGTTCTTCTTTCTCAACTCAACTTTGACTAGAAGGTACTTCTTGTAACGTAGTAACCATGCAACAGCAATTTTCAACTTCCTCCATGAGGAGTAACGAGACACCAATGTATCCAGAACATGGCTTTGGACAGCAGCGGTATAAATCTGAGCTTCCTTCCTAACTTCAGGGTCGTCATCAGTCAAGCGTCAGTGCGAACCTGGCCAATGGCTTTCATCTTGCCAAAGAAACTTTGGACCCTTCAACCAACGATCATTGTTCAGCATAACATCCAACTTAAGACCCTTCGAGCCGTCATCCGCTGGGTTATCATCTCTATTCACGTAATGCCATTCAGAGGGTGAAGAGCCATTGTGGATCACCGTCAGATGATTAGATTCGAACGTATGGAATCTATTTGACTCGTTATTGATACACTTCAGCACTGACATCGAGTCGGTCCAATAGTAGACTCGCTGGATTGAAACATCCAATTCCTCTCGGATCATCTTGGAGAGTCTTACAGAGATCACAGCAGCGGTAAGTTCTAATCTTGGGATCGAAATTTCGCGTATAGGTGCTAATCTAGCCTTTCCCATCACAAACGCACAGTGAATTTGATTGCTAGCATCTTTCAAACGGAGATAACCAACTGATGCGTATCCTTGGCGCGACGCATCTGAAAAGAGGTGTAACTGAGCCTCTTCAAGTTTATCAAATTCTCTGGGTTTAAAGCAACGGTCCACTTGAATCTCGCCCAACTTGGGAAGGTCATCTAACCGCCGCTTCCACTGGGTTCTCTCAGTTTCCTCAATTAAATCATCCCAACCAAGTCGCTTTCTACTGAGACTCTGCAACAACAGTTTGGCTTTCATGTTGTGAGGCGCAATGAATCCTAGAGGATCAAACAGAGAATAAACGGCTGAACCCATTTTATTTATTTTCATTTATTTATTTGCCACACACAATGAACTGGAATGATTAATAAATTACAATGATTAATACACAGAAATTGCCATGGTAAACAAGAAAAAACAGATAGGAAAAAAAGGAAAAAAAACAATAGCGAGGGAACCTAATAAAAACCATGGGGCTTGTAGGACTTTAGGTTCCCTCCCAAGAAATAATAGATAACTAAACCTAGACAGCATGGTAACGGAAGTACAGACAAGTCATATTTGTACACATAACAGAATTCATAATTACTGATAATAGATGTTTTAAGTTTTTTCCTAAAAGATCCAAGAGATGAGGAGCCAGTAATCTCAGGAGAAAGAGAGTTAAAAAATTTTAGACCTTGATAGAAGACAGAAAATTGCCGGATATGTGTTCTACATAATGGTAGACGAAAGGAGTCTGCATACCTCGTATTGTAGCTATGGATTTGGCTGTTTGTTGAAAAAAAGGTTTTCAAATTTTCGACAGAGAATAGAGTTTTTAAACGAGTACATAAACTGACCTAGATGTAACAAATGAATGTCTTGAAATTTGAGCAAGTTAAGTTTCTTAAAAATAGGTTCTGTATGAGCATTGTAGTAAGACTTGTTCACCATCCTAACCACTAGTTTTTGCAAAATTACAATTCTTTGACGGTTATATTTATAAGCTGATCCCCAAACTAGATTAAAGTAGTTAAGGTAAGGAAGTATCATTGAGTTATACAACATGCGAAGAGAAGGTTTTGAAAGAAAGAAACTAGATCTAAAAATTACACCTATGGATTTAGATATTTTATTTGCTAGGCTAGATATATGAGCCTTCCAATTTAGGTTTTCATCTATAACTACCCCAAGAAAGACCTCTACTTGTCATGGGTCGTTGATTGACAACTTGCAGGATCTTCTCTGAGGCCTCCCATACAAACTTGTCTTCTTCGGTGTTCCACTTAAGGCCAAGAGCGGTTTCTATGGGCAATTTCTCTAAGTCCAAGTTCACAACTGATTTTGCTGTCGGATTCTGAGATGGTCACCAGCACCTCTCTGGCATTGCTATACCACCTGGTCAAGCGAAAACCGCCTCTGGCAAGTAATTTCCGTGGTTGAGCTACTGACACGATTGCTTTCTCATTGGTACTTGTCGACTTCATCATATCATCTACGTACATGTTGCGTTTTACTGTCTCCACTGCCTCCGCTTCAAACTCTCCCCCACAAGAATCAGTGGTCTTCCTCAAGCAGAAGTTGGCAACACTAGGAGACAACGTGGCTCCAGACAAATGTTTCACCATGCGATACTCCTCCATTTCTCCAGATAAGTTTCCATCAGTCCACCATAAAAATCTAAGTGCATCACAATCTTTGGGTTCCACCAACACCTGAAGAAACATGCCTTCAACATCGGCTACCCCTCCAACAGACCCTTGTCTAAAACGACTTAAGACACCCCCTAGCTGATTTGTCTGATCTGGTCCCTGTAACAATTGCTGATTTAAAGAGGTTCCTCCATACCTAGCAGCACAATCATAGACAGCCCTCACTTTGTCTGGCTTCAGAGGATGACTTACGGGATGATGAGGGAGATACCATACTAGTCTGTCCTTCACCTGCAACTGTTCTTTCGGAATCTTTTCAGCATGCCCCTTGTAAATGTAATCAGCCATTGCTGCCTTGTATTTCTCAAACAAGGCGCCATCTTTCTGAAGTGTTTTCTTCATCAGCAAACCTCTTCGCTCTGCAACTGCCCTGTTGTTAGGTAAATATGGTGGACCACAACTCCAGGGTAGGGCGACTTGAAAGTTCCCATCTACCATCTTAAGACTTCTCTCCATAACTTCTAAGGCCCTCTTATCTTCTAGTGATGTACAAACCTTAGTCTCAACCTCACAGCTCTCGAAATCTGTTTTCCACAATCTCTCCAACTGTCTGTTTAGCTGCTCATCTTGAGCATGACCGACGATTTCGTCCGTTAATGAAGGATTCTCAGTCTCCTTAATGGCACACTCTGACTCCACATACATTTCTTCAGATTATTACACCACGGTCTCCACTGTCCGTGCCTTCAGGAAATGCAATATCGACACTGGAACCATCATGAGAACACGATCTTGTAAATCTAACCCAGTGGCACAGTCAACGGAGTTCTCCACCAAACGCAAGAAGTTCGCGGAGCAATCTGCAGCGTAGCTTCCTCCACCAACAGGACCTATCACTGTCCATCCCAAGCTATACCTAACTGCAACTGTTTCCCCATCTCGGCCAACACGGTACTCCATTGGTAAGAACAAATTTGGCTTCTCTTTCAGCCCGATCACCAACATGACACCACCAACGTCCAACTGTTGCAACTCAATATCACAGAGATATGACCAATTTTCAAGGTCCTTCTTCTTTGCAATACAGTTCTCTGATATTGGCATATGCTTAACTGTCCTGACATTTGACAGCTCTACTGACACAGACTCGTCCATTGACATCATCACAAGGTCTATTTGCTCACTCTCTACTCTGGTTGAGCCGGTCATGCTTGATAATGTGAAGTTGAACTTCATACCACGTGCACCCAACTTCTCCTGCAAACTTTCATGACAAAGAGTTACCTCTGAGCCACTGTCTAACAAGGCATATGTCTCAACTGGCACCAGACTACCACCCTTACTTAGGACCTTTACTGGAACAACACTAAGACAAACTCGCTCGCCGGCCCCAGTAGCAGCAGTTACAGCAGCTCGTTCATTTGCTACTCCACTTGAATCGTTGCTAATATTACTTTCCATCCCTTCTTGATTCAGGGCGCTCTGATCGACACCAGTACACTGGGATCGGCTGGAGGGAGATGTAGCAGTGTGTTATGTTCCTTGTTACACCTATCCACCTGACTCTTGAAATAGGTCTTCGGACATGATCTTGCAAAGTGACCAGCTTGTAGACACTTATAGATAGAAAGAAAGAGATTGTTCTTGCACTAGCTTCTACTTATCTCGGATAGGCTGGTTCTTAAATCCCAAACACAAACTGGCCTTGACTGGTTCACTCTTCGCAAGTTGCTTTGCTGACCTGAAACTCTAGTGGTTAATGACGTGATCCTCTGAGGTGCTCGAGCCCGCTGATCCCTTTGCCACGCATTCTCCTTCTCCTTTGAGGGGCTGGGGGTTAGATCATCTCCGAGTTCATTGTTAACAAGCGCAGCTCTCTCCTTCAGAAACTTCGAAAAGTCTGCAAACTTTGGTCTTGAACCAGAAGAGATAATTCTTCCTGCACATTCAGTCCACTTAACTCTTAAAAACAATGGCAGCTGCTTGTTCAGCTCTCTTAATGTGTTCATATGATTCAAATCACCGACATATTCAGGTGAAAGTGTTCTACTGGCCACCTCTAAATGGCGGGAAAACTTTTAACAAGCTTGTTCCATCTGCTTGCCTTAATGGGCGTAGATTCTCCAACTTTCTAATATGTGCCTTGGCTATGATATGAGGAAGTCCAAAATTTTCACGCAAAGTACTCTTGGCAACAAAGTAACCTTCATCTACTGGCAGGTTCACACAGCTTTCAATAGCATCCCTTGCCTTTCCAAAACAGTGCTGGATTAACAGCTGCAAGCGCTTCGAATTTTCCAGATACTCTCTTTCTAAACAAGTTTCAATAAACGAGACATGCTTAATGGGATCCCCTTGTCTTGGTAATTGAGCCTGTGCAGGCAAGTGCGCTGTTATCAAACCAGCTGTGTCTTGAATGTGATATTCAGATGGGACTGGCAATGATGGCTGAGGTAATTCTGCCTTAAAATGCTCAACTACAGTTTGTAGGCATGTCTTCTGATGTTCAGTCGTTGCCTGCATACCACTCTCTGTTTTAACTCCTGGCAACGCCGGGCTGGACGCTTCGATAACTGGTAATGGCTTCACAGATGGCAGAGGTGTGCCTACAACAGGTAAGCTCGTTTTGTTACCATCCATTTGAAGGGTGCCGCCCACATTAGCATCTTCAGGAACAAACTCTGCCAATCGCTCCTTGTAATCCTCACCATTACTGCGTGTACCTTGGCGGTCGACTTCTTACAAAACATTGAGGCTTACTGTTGCACTTTCTTCCTCCATTTGAGCTTCCATAATCTCTTTAGCATACTGTAGCTCAGACATTTTCCTCTTCAGTTCCTGTACGGGTAATACTTGTTCCGTCTTAAGCTGAGCGAGCGCAAGCTGTTCCCTTTTCTTCGTTAGGGCCAGTGATGCAGAACTTGAACCGGAAGATCGGCTTGTGCGACTCCTACTAGACTTTCGTGAGAGCGCCATTCTTCCTTGATCTCTTTCCGATTTCCACGACTCAATCTTACTGTCAAACTTCAATTTCCGCGCCATCTGCTTTTCGTTACTCATGCGGGCCCTTTCTAGTTCCTCTGCACAATCAATTACTTCGAGACTCTCGACATATTCTTCATGTGTATTAACAAATTTGCTCCAAACATCGTCATACGATTTTTGTTTTATTTTAAGATCCTCAAAATCTACCTCAAGATCCATCAGCTGTTGAATAACTCTCTGCAATTTTGTAAGAGTGCCAACATAGCCCGAGGACGAATGAAACAATACTCTCGCTCTTTCAACTCTATAACTTTCAAATTCAAACCTTTTACTCGGTTGCTTCGCACGATAGCTTCTCCTCAATTGAACAGGGCTTTTAACTCCGGATTCCGACACAGATTTACGAACATTTCCTCGCTTAGCACTCTCAGCAACAGGAACCGACCGCACAGACATCGCTCCAAACACTGAATCATCCACACAAACACTGAAATTCCAAACGCGAAAAACGGCCAGCAAAATAACAAATAATAGCCGTGTCATAAAGCAATGTTCTATTCAATCCAAAGTAATGTTCTCCCTGAGAACTGATTATCGAAGACAAGCTTAATCCTCTCGCGAAATAATAAATAAACAATTTCAATGAACAAGTTGTAATCCAAACACGCCGCCGCCAATCGACGAACAAGCAAACAAAATCCAAAGTCGCGTCCAAATCCTATGACATCGCTCTCCCTGAGAACTAAATTCCAAAGCAAATGACGTCCAAGTCTTGAAACACTGTTCTCCTTGAGAACGAAATTATAACAGCGATCCAAAAGCGTCGCTCACGAACCAAAGAAAGTCAAATTGTGCCAACAAATACAGCGTTCTCTCTGAGAACAGGGAGTTTAAACAAAACGGTACGGCGGGCTTCAGTACGTCAACCGGAAGTAATTTTGTAAAAGTATTTACTACTGCGCATGGTAGGTATTCACGTTCAGCCGTAGCGGTAAGTCCTACTACGTCGGGAGAAGAAGTTTCGCGTAGTCTCTGGTACGTGAGTGTTAAATCGCTTCTTTCTTCTTTTCAACAGGCTTATTTGATTTTTTTAACCGTTTAATCGTACTGAAAAACCTTTTTAATTCGTTCAGAATGAACATTTATGTACCTTCCTTCTTTTAACCCAACAAATCTGCGTTTATTTTTAGCAGTTGTTTTATGTAGTGAAATGGTGGCGGCAAATGGCAAGTGGATTTCGTAAGTACAGCTTCATTGTTTTATTTTTATGTCAAAAGCTGTGTTTTACTACATTTCCAGAATTTTAAATGCTTATTTCAGACATCCTTAGCATGTAGTAAGATTTGCAAGGATGTTCGGACGGTTAATCGATTTGTATTTTACTTCGATATAATTACGCTATATTCCAACGTGATTGACGTGTCTTGATTCATTCCACTCGCAAGTGACTGTGAATAAATAATCGTTTCCACACGATTTGTCAGTAATTTTGTAGTTATTGGTCTCGTAGATCATACCAGGAGTCTTGGTGTCTGTTTTATGATAGTACTGAACCAGATGGGGTTGTGAATATCAAAAGTATAATTTTAAGCCTTTTTTTTTCTACTTTCGCGTTGCTGTTCAAGACTGCGAAATCAGTTCTAATCCTATTTGAAAATATCAATGCAAGGAGTTTTCCAACGCCTCCGCAAAAACCCTCGGCATAACAAAATAAAGTGAAATTCCTTGCTCCTTTGAAGGATTTATTCTCCAAAGTTAACTGGTGAACGCTGTAAGAAACTAACTCGAACGTAAACTTCACAGCCGTACTGTCTTTGATTTCGCGCTGCTTAAATTTGAATTTTGAAGGCTACGGCATCGTACTCAGCCCAGACCTCCTCGGCCACGACAGCCGTAGTCTCGCCCGCCGTAGCGATTTGCTTAAACTCCCTAACCACACAACCAAAACGGTTCGTCGCTCGCAAACTTGCAAGACAGTTTTTCAACTGTTATTTCCACAATGAACTAGGCAATCCTTTCCACTGAAAATTTACTGGAAAATTCACGTTCAAAATCACATCCAAAGTGTACGTCCAAAGGTGTACATCCTAAAAGTGCACGTGTACATTGAAAAACTGTTTGACGCGACAATCCTGAAAATCTCTAAAAATTAAAAAGCACGTGCAATTCCCTCGGGGGAATCACGCGATGCAAACGAAACAAACGGCAAATCGGTAGCTACAATACGGAACCGGAAATCGGTAGCCACAGTTCTTAAAATAACATTTTGCACTCGCTTAGAAGTTTCTTCTACCATTGGTTTTTCGAGGGGCCTATAGTGTTCCTTGACCTCGATTAATCTCATGCCCTCATTAATCTTACCTGTTTTGTTCATTAAGACAGTCGCGGCTCCTTTGTCTGCTTTCTTGGTATTTATTTCCGAGTTTTCTTTTAGCTCTCTTAAATAGGTTTGCGTTCTAATTTAGGCAAAGTTAGGTTTAGGTTGCGTAATCTCAATTTCTGATAGTTTAATTTTGTTTTTTTAAGGTACGTCTCAAGAGCAACTGGTTTTTGAACTGGTGGTTCTCAGTTAGATTTTACAGAGAAGGGATGTTTCACCTCTTCTCTACCGTGGTAAATGTATCGGAGACGCATTCGTCTCTCAAAATGGTTGAAATTGCGTAGAAGGTTTTGTCTAACTCTGTCAGTGTTAGTATGTGGAGATGGGATGAAACGAGGGCCTTTAGATAATAGGTTGATCTGATCAGTTGTCAGGTTATATTCTGAGAGGTTTCTAATATAGATATTATTTTTCTCTTCAGCTTTCTTGGCTACACTTTGTTTAACTAGTCTTTTGCGATGTTTGCGTTTCTTATATAAGTATTTCTTAGTGTTCGAGACCTTGTCTTTCTCATTTAAGGACTCAGTAAGAACACAAGGATAAGCTAAGACATCTTTATTGTTGGCTTTCTTAAGATCTGACATCATCTCCTGCATAATTCTGAATTGCTGTTCAATATTATGTACTTGTTGTCGAAATGCATTTGCGTTTGGTGCCTTACTTTGTGCAGGCGGGTGGTTGATATAACTTCCTCGAAAAACGCTCATCATTGAACATTTGGCTATTGCTAGCTAGTTAAAGTAAAAAGTTAAGTAAAAACATATCATTATATGGTATTTACAGATTTTCAACGTACGAAATTATATTCTTTTCACAATTTCAGCCTCAGATTTATTCTTAAAATATTCTTAAAATCTAGCAAATTTCGGCCTCGATATTCTTATAAAATATATTATAAAAATAATGAGTGTACTTATATATGTATGCACTTTTAGCCCGTTGTTGCTCTGCCTTTTTACATTTTCTTAGTCATCTTTTCAAGTTTTCTATGCATTGTATATAATTTGTAGTTTTTAATTTTTATCAATTGTAATATTACCGTAATTCTTATTGCCAAAGGTGATAAATAAAGTTATTATCATAGGACGCACTCGTGAGGTAAAGATATGTTATTTGGTCTCAGGAATTCATTGCAATTTGCAACAGTTAATATCGCTTTGAAGTTAAGCGATCGAGGAAAATGCTTCATAAAATTCGTAATTGTGCATCTTTTGATCCCAGATTCTGATGAACTTTAAGCCAGATAAATAAAGTGCATTTATTGCGTGCCCCTGTGTGATTTAATGGCATTTTGAGTCTATTGACCTGTCAGGCGAGCGAAGAAGTCAATTAATTAATTAATCAGGTTGATGCTTTAATCGGGCTCCGCGGTGATTCATGAGCATTGTGAAATTAATAGAGTGGCTTAATGGTTTAAAGAGGCCAACTACTATTTCAGAAGTTGATGGTAAGATTAGGCCCATCTTATTAATCAACAACAACAAGTAAATGATTTTGTATAGTATTCAGTACGAAATGTTATGGCCCATCGTGCCCCAGTCTGACTGTTCCCAATCGTTTTCACGCCTCATTTCCAATTAGTGTACAGCCCCCGTTGGTTAGCTGCAGTACTCGACACTCCACCTTTCTTAAGCATTTCCACTCACGACGGACTGAATAAAAAGAGTTGCGCACCTTCCCATAAAACAGCTTAAACTTGCAAAACATTGAACGAGGCAACGGAATGCTCCAAGGAATTCAAGGAAGCTCAGACGTAACGTTAAGGTACCTTTAAGAGGATTTAAGATCTTCTTTTACCAAACAAATCAAGGGAAGGCTAAAGGTCCTTTCTTCAACTGATTTAAATGGCTTAGGTAATTATCTAATAATGGCTCGTGTGTAACTTCTCAGTTTTAAGATTCCTCCAATGGAAATCCTTTCGTATTGTGTCAGTTTGAACTGAAATAGACTGTCATTATTTTGTTCTCACCTACTTGACTGAAAATTGTTAAGAACTGTAAACAAAACTACACGAGAAAACAGGTCATTTGGAGTCCAAAACTCCTTCTCTGGTATGTGTGCCTGTACAATATATGTAAAGTAACTTCTCGTCCACACCACACCCCCCCCCCCCCCCCTCCCCTCCTATTGAATGTTGAATATGGAAAGCTGCAACGTTCACGAGGCAAACAAGGGACAAAGAATAAGGTAAGGAAGTCATGAGGAAGCCACAAAACTGGACAAAATGGTTTCATTTGCTCGCTTATTTGGTCAAGAAATCAGTAATATCGTGAAAATCATGACGAAATGCCAGGGGGTTTTTTAGCCGAAGGGATCGTAAAATTTTGCGATAGAGCACTCGCTTTTCAATTGGGTGTCGTAAAATCAAACCCAAAGTGTTTAATTATGGCTCTTGCTCTGGCCAATCCCAACAGCTCCTGACGCATATATCTCAATGAACCAATCAGAATACGCAGCATCCACATGTAGCCGGCGCCAAGCGCGGGAAAATGTGGGCGTGCAAGCAGCGATTGGTTTTCGGTTTGTGTCTCACTGGTTGAGAAAGTTGAGCGAGTTTTTTCAACCAAACACAGAGTAAAGTAAAGCAGCACCAAAGCAAGAAGAAGAAGAAAAAAAGGATTACTTTCGACACTCAACTGAAAACTACCCGCCCTATGACCTGGGTGGGAAAAAAATTAAGCTAATCCTAATTACTTTTTGCAAGGATTGGAACAACAACAGAGGTGACGATTTTTCACAACTCCCTGTGATGAACCGTTGTGCGACATGATTAAGTTAAACAATCTTTGTTATAGAACCTTAAACAGTTTATTTTTGCCTCAACTAGAAAGACAAAGCGATGAAGACACGTCTTGCAGTTATATTTTATGTTTTTTCAGATACTTTCAGTCGTTCGTCTTGAATTCTAAATACTAATTGAAAATACACATTCGACAACCGGAACTATTGGGTGCTTACCATTTGTCAGAAAAATCCGGATGGAATGACCGTTGAATAATGGTAAGGGATTTTCCGATTTTACCGACCAACCGGATGAGATTGGCGCTTATTATTCACTGCAAGGCCTTCCGTCATGCGCACTCACTCGTTTTGGCGCAAAAGAACCTGGAAACGGAACGACTCGCTCAAATGGTAAGCAATTTTCAGAAATTACTTCCCGAACGGAAAAAGGACTACCTCTGGAGGTTGTCCACAATTTCCGAAAAGATTTTCCGCAAAATTACCTTACCGTTTGACTTCAAACCGAAATTTCCGGATTTTGCTGACAAATGGTAAGCACCCGTTATTTACACTATCTAACAACAACTTAATTTGCAAAAAAATGTTAAGATGCGCTGTAATAGGGCTATGTTGCCATTGTGAACGTCTATAAGCTAAGGCAGCCTTCAAACTATTGCCTCTTCGATTTAATACAAATGCTTTTTCTTAAAAATAACCTAAATATTAGAACGCAATGAAAACAGATGACTCTTCCGGCTAAAGAGATTGGTTTGTAAGCTATTGAGTGTTGTAACAGACATTATACACCAAGTCAATATAGCCTCAAAAACCAGTCAGTATATTTGGAAATGCTATAACTACAAACTGTATATATATCATACCTTAAGTACAACTCGATTACAACTAATCAAAACTTAAAAATCGAAACAAAAATGCGAGCCCCCATTTCCTCATAAGGTTCTTCGAGAACAATCTCACGAAGTACGACCAATCCTGATCCCAAAAGTCCGTGGTCCCTGTCTTTCTACTCCCTATATCTTGCTCTGTGCTCCTTTCAAGCTACAATAGAAACTCGCGATAAAACCATACTGCAAGGCAAGCTGTCTGCAAACACCGTCACTTACACTTCACACTTGACACTTCACTTAACTATGGGACATAAAATATTCGTTTGTGTTATGTTCATGTATTTGTACCCACAATAGGTTTCTCTTTTCCAAACCTCCATACTTGATCCCCGCCTTCCCCAGGACGATGTTTATAGCTGTTGAAACGATATGCAGATGGAAAATCCTTAGTGGATCAACGTTGTACTGGTGGAGAAGGTGGAGAGAAGGGCGTGTCCCAAGAATTTCGGTCAAGATTGTAGCTTACAAGGAACAGGCCTGAACGATTTTTGCTAACTGCAACACAGCCCGTATTCTCAAGTGAGTTGCTTCAATGTATAAATGTATGCGGCTTTTAGCTTCTAGTTTGATCATAAGATCTTACATTATATTTTGGCTTCAAATAGTAGTTCTATGTCTCTCTAATCGTAACGTAGTAACTATCTATGACCGTGGCCCTTTCGGTTAATTTGTAAACGATTTTCGTGTATTTCTTCCGTAATTTTGAGCTCCGACTGTTAATTAGACTAAAAGATTTTGTCAAACTAAAATACGTGGTAATCCTTCAGAGCATCGTTATACCATTGTACAGGTGATTGTGCAATCAAATCTTACATTTGAGCTGTCTGTTACGTTATTAAACAAGAGCGTCGATGTCAGCGCTGATGCTTCCCAGGTCCACAACAGATGCTACACCACCCTGCCTGCGATACGAGATGAGGGACGGGTTACGAAGCAACATCACAGCAACATGCCAGCGGTTAGCTGCCTTGTAAGACATGCGCGGCAGACGGGCTTCACGTTTGTAAACTGCACAGGAGGTAAAAATGGAAATAGATCTTTGCTCAGGGCACAAAATCATCATATTTAATAATAGACGTATTGCCTTAACAAGCAAAGTAAGCTTTTTTTCTTTATGTTCGTTCGTTCTTTTGAGATAGATGGTTAAAAAAAACGAAAACAAAAACAGTACAAAATTTTCATTTGAGGGGAGAAGATAGATCCAGGAAATGAGTCGGTTGTATTTAACAATTAGATTATTTGCTCTCGATTTCTATCACGCATAGAAATCGAGAACGGATAATCTAATTGTTTTAGTATAAATCTACTAGTCGTTCAAAACTAAACATGTAAATTATCTGAATCCTCCTCGCAGACACTTCAAAAACGTGAAGAAGCGGCCGCCATTTTGTTGACAACCGCTACTCACTATCTATCACAGGATAGATCGCGAGTAGCGTGGCCAATCATTCTAGAACGCTAGTAGACTTATACTAAAACATAAATAGAAACCGTTTGGCCATGATAGAGAGGTTTTTATTTGAGTGTCGAAGAAATTCTTGTTACTCACTTACGTTTTGCTTTACTTGGCTCTGTGATTGGTTGGCAAAACTACCATGATCCCTTTCACAACCAGTGAGGCACAAAACTAAACCCAACCATGACTTGCACGCATTTTACCGCGCATTTACGGCTGTAGTAATTGCCTGAAATTGAACTCGTTACAAAAATGCACGTGTATCTACAATACCAGATGCGCAATACAATAGTAGTGGTTTTAGTCAGTTTTACGACACTTAATTGAAAATCGCCTTAAAGCAAAGGAGTGGCGAACAAGTTAGTGTTTGAACAATTTAGCTAAGCACATACCAACAGAGCTACCATTGTCCTCGGAAGATCTCTGCCTCACATGTTCTTGTGAGCCTTTTACATTAGATTCCTCGAGCCCGCGGACTTTGTTTCTGTTTAGTAGCAGCTGGCAGAACAAAAGCATCACGGGATGGCTGTGAGCCACAAGCACGTTGACAAAACCAAGGTAGGCAACAAAGGCTGCAGGGGAAAAGAAAAGAGTGCGACGATTCTTAGTAGATACTGCAATATTCTCTCATACAACACAAACAGGAATAATAAGGAATGGAAGAAATCTGTACAATGTACCGAGCCGTAGGTTTTGAGCGTATTTCCTGAAGCAAATGATCGGGGAAGGGAAAATGAGTACAGTGACAGAAGTAGGTGTTAGCGGAAGAAGAAGAAGGTGGAGGACAAGGAGCAGTGGAAGAAGAAGAGGAAGAACAAGAGGATGGTTGATCTAAATAAAGGTTACCTTGGCTATCATGTCCTAAAAATCAACAAAGGAAAGATTCATGTGTGAATTCGACCTTACATCCAAAAGCTTTTGCGCAAAATCTGATATCTTGGACTGAAATAGGTTTTCACGCCATATAAAATTTAATTTGAGTAAAGCTAAATAAAAAACAAATTAACTCACCATTGTCGTATTTCTGCAATCCTTGTGTAAAAGACGATCGGTCAATGCGAGACAGGAAAACAACTCCAGGGAGCAAGCGTTTGATGTACGAGAGAAATCCCAGAAGAATGTTAAGAAAGAAAAAGAAGTACGACATGATAGAAAACAGCCGTCTGCAATTTTGAATCAACACATGAATCAATCAATCAATCAATCAATCAATCAATCAATCAACCAGCCAATCAATCAATCAATCAATCAATCAATCAACCAATCAACCAACCAATCAATCAATCAACCAATCAATCAAACCAATCAATCAATCAATTAATCAACCAGCCAATCAATCAATCAATCAATCAACCAACCAATCAATCAATCAATCAACCAATCAATCAAACCAATCAATCAATCAATCAATCAATCGACCAACCAACCAATCAACCAACCAACCAATCAATCAATCAACCAACCATTCAGCCAATGAACCAAACAACCAATCAACCAATCAATCAAGCAAGCCAGCCAGCCAACCAACCAGCCAGTCAGACGGTGAGTCAGTCAGTCAGCCAGTCAGTCAAAAGGGTGTGGAACAAGCGAGGGATAACAGAATCGTAGTTTTGTGCAGGCGAAAGATGACAAACATTGCAATTTCGGTGCTTTCATGACGGCTTAGGGAACTCCTTATGAAATCTGCTTCAACCAAACAAGCTTTTCCTTCACATCACACGACTATTGTCATTTATAATAGTTTGATCCCCGTCTATCCAAACGATCCCACAGTCCCTCACTCATGCCAGTCTCTTCGCAGGGGAATAAAACTAAAGGAAAATATATAGACGTGCTTCTGTTAAAGGGGCGGTATCGTAGATTGTTAGTAAATCTCTGAGAAGCAAAGCAGACCTGTTTACCGATGGCAAACGAATAATAATAGCCAAATTTTCTTCAAAACGGCTATTTTAGGTCACGTAAACATTTCTTAAATGTTTTTGGTTACGCTTGGCCGAGATGAAAATGGTGTCAACTTTAAAAAGTCGGGAGGGCGTTCTCAAGTTCTTCCCATGTATTTTAGATGAAATTGGTAATAACTTCCTGTGCCTCATTTTTTCTTGTAAATTTTAGGTGATTTTATCTCACTGGTAACCCAGAAGCAATTCATGAATGAAAAAGTCACTGAAAATTGACTTAGTAAGTCTTTTTTTTCAAAATATCAGGGAAAATGTCTATATATGGTGTCCATTTAAGCCAGCATAGACGCACAAGTACCTGTTATCCACATTGATGGTATTGTCCGGAAGATCCCTGTTACAAAAGGAGTTAGTAAGGAGCCGCTGGAATAACCACGAAGCAAATGCCATGCCGATTGCGGGTCTGTAATAAGAAACAGCATGAGATAGGTAGATAGATAGATATAACTTTAATTAACGAGGGTAAAGACATTGATTACTGGTCACCCAGTAGTTTTCATAATGGCCCTCCTACAATTAAAGTAATAAAACGTATCGGTTAATTAATTAACTACCTATATAATCTACCAACTAAATTTACATAATGAACTACTATTAATACAATATTGATTAATTGACTACTAATGAAACTAAAAGGTTTTACAAATCTTAAAATGATCAAGAAAGGAATTCATACTACGGTAAAGTTTAAATAGGTAATTTTTAAAATTAGCATGGGAGAGTGTCTTAAGTTCGGGATCAAGAGCGTTCCACAAACGGCAAGCGCTTGAGTGAAACGTTCTAAGGCCAGGGCTCCTTTGCCTTCTGGGCCCGGTTGTTCGAAAGCCGATTAACCCTAATCCAAGATTAAAACTTAACCAAGGAGTTTATTTCTCTATCCACAGACGTTGTTCAACGCTGACGACCTGCAAAAGTTTAGATTAGAGAACTTCAATTCTGAAAAGCAAAAAAGCAGCAAAAGAAATTTTGATCTAAAAGTTAAAAACTGCAACCAAAGTTTACGCTAATCCTGGATTAAGTTAATCGGCTTTCGAACAACCGGGCCCTGCTTATCATACTAAATCCATTAACCATGCTAGGCCTGTCCCGATTGTGCTCGTAAAATGTTGAAAAGTTGCCCACTGGAATGCCAAAGAGTTGCTAAAAAAGTTGCAAAAATCCAAAATCTTGCTGCCTAAATTCCAAAAGTTACTACCCACATTTCTTCTTGTTTTTTTTACAAATATTAATTAGTATATTTTTCAGTTTTGTGACAACTGTAAAATCCCGTCATGCACTTACTATTTGGAAATAACTGAGGAGAAAATCACTATATTTCACCATTTTTACGAATATCACAGAAATTGTAAAAATTTTTAAGATTTATAGGACGCACCTCAAAACTAGAGACGTTTGAACGGATTTTTAACTATGCTTTTAAGTTCATAACTTGGTCTTTGTTCAAACTAAAAGCATCAAACTTGGACAAATGGCCAATGTCAAAGTTTATCTTTCATTAGATGGTGCAAAATTCGTGAATTTATGGATTGGTTAAAATTTGATACTTCCCCAACTCCCTATGCAACTCCGAAATGCCAATAGGCCTGCGAAACGTTTAACAAGTAGTGGCAGGTTCAATAATTTCGCATAAATTGACGTTTTCTATCAAATTGTTGACATTTTTTGCTTGATATGTGCTGTAAACCTATATTTTGCTCAAAAGTTGCTAAGTAAGGCAAAACTTGCTCGAGGTTGCTAGAACCACAAAAAGTTGCTCCAACACCAAAAGTTTCTTAAACGTTGCCTGGGTGGGGGGGGGGGGGGGGGGGGGCTGGGGGTACAAAGTGCCCGGATTAGTATATGTAATCGCATGGGCCCGAGGGCAATTAAGGATTAATTTCACGCGTACTTTCAAAGTTTTCACAAAATGTGGAAAACTTTTGAAAATACAAGTGAAATTAAGCCTTAATTGCAAGAGGGCACAATGCGATTACTTTTTTATCACACAAAGGGCAAAATGTTGTTTAAGGAAAAAGTTCAGAAGTCTCGCCGTCGCGTAAACCGGTTGAAAATATAGTCACTCGTATCAACATAAGCACAAACAACTAACTTGTGTTCAGAACTAACGGGCAAAGCCTCTCGCAGTAGTAAGAATAACATAGCATCTGCAGTTTACAAATAAAACGTGCAACAGCTCAATTTTATTTACCTGCTTTTGCGAAGCCTTAAGCTTACTACCGTGTGAAAATACTACATCGATAAAAGTCGTAGAGAAAGTGTCCTAGTGGGGTTTTGACTTTTTGAGCCTGACATTGTGCTTTCCCCTGTAAAAAGCTGTAATTACCAACAACATTTACTCACTTTCCAGGCGGATGATGAGGTTACTTGCTCTAATAAAGTGACCGATACAAAACGAAGAAATGAAATATTTGTCTCGACCGCCATAAGTTTAAGCTTATATTCCGCTTCTTGCACACCAGCCGCCTTGACTCGACGTTTTCAACCACGACTTGGAATCGAAAACTCGACTTTCTATTTTACCAAAAGCATCACCTTTGAGTGGAAGCGAGGCTGGCGGTGACCTTGTTTTGATACAGACCTCACTGCTTTTCTCATGCTTATCATGTTTTTTCTTTAGCTAACTAGTCTACACTTGCATAAGAAAGACAGAGACGTTTGAGTCACCTCCAGCCTCGCTTCCACTCAAAAACCAGGTATAACTGATTACACAACTGCAAAGTGGGCTATTCTGCCCCGTATGTGATAAACATGGAAACAGCCCCGAGTTCTAAAACGCATCTGGCAATAATTGGCATTTCATTGTTCGCGTGACTCAATGTTTCCTTGGAAACGGGATTTTGGTAGTCATGTGTTTCAACAATTCGGATCCTTTTAATCTCTTTTATGAAAATGAGTTTCGTTTATTTTTGCTTTATGAACAGTAATACGCCATTGAGAAATCCCCCAATGTGTCTGAGTTCCAAGATGGTAGCCCTCTATATATAATTTCGCAATTTCCCCGCTGTATAATGTCATTACCACAATTTACGGACCTTACAGAAGACAGTTTTACAAAACCTGTTCTATACCTGCCGAGTGTTTTTTGTTCACAGCTCACGGGTATATTACGAACCAACAAAATGACTAGCTCCCAGTTGGCTTTTAGCTCAGTTGGTAGTGCACTGCACCAGTGTCGCAGAGGTCGTGGGTCTGAATCCCGTACAAGCCTGAATTTTATTCAGGCTTTATTTTCACTACTGCTGAAAGAAGTGTTCATAACTTCGATGATCATTCACATATTCATTGTTTAATCCGCAGTTCAAATATACGATTTTCATATATTTATTCTCATATTATTATTCTCATAGCTTAAACAGTAGTTATGAAGGGATAGGAGGCACAAAAGTCCAGCCAAATACGCTTAGTGGCATTTGTTAGACGAGTATGGCATCAATGAAATTATATAAGCTACAAATTTGAAACGCAGCATTTTGAAACTTACAGTGATCCTTCTGCCTGCTTCAAGATTTCTTTACTGTACTTCGTGATCAAGAGTCCCAGAAGGAGACAAGGGACAAAAAGAAGAAACCCCAGGAAAAGGTACCCTATAAAAAGAAAGCATATGAAACATGTATCTTTACCTTTTAACGTAATATTAGTCACCCATAAATATTATTCGCCATAAGCGCTAGAGTTTGCTTGCAGCTCGGGCTGACGCTCTTTCTCGGTGGTTGTGTCTTGAAATGCGGGATACAATTATGTTGCAGAATTTCTGGATAGTAAAGCGATCAGCTCAAGTCGAACAAACTGATATTTTCCACAGTATATGGTTTTCTTAATAAAATTTATTTTACCAGCAAGTGTAAAGGCTATCTGGTATCCTGAGAATTTAAGGCCCGACATCTGAAACACAAAAAGTGAAAAAAAAAAAAAATAATAAAAAAAATAAAAAAAGAAAGAAAGAAAGAACACAAGTGTAACCATAAAATAGCATAAATAATTCGACAGAGAACTAATTGGGAGGGTCTTACACAGCTACATCACAAAACCCTCAGTTAGAGCAGTTCTACCGACAACAGTATGGAGAAGCACGTTCGAGGACTTTCATCGAAGGATTAAGGCCAAAGTTAGCTGAGAATCCGAAGGGTACCAGTGGAAATGCTGATGTCTATCGTATACCTTCAAAGCCATCACAGCCTTTCAATCCAAGGAATATGATAAAAACTGGTTTTTTGTTTTCCTTTGCATTTAGCCTGAGCCCGTCAGGGGAGGTCCGCGCGAAGAAAACTTTCAGAAAACTTGTTGTAAAGTCGTAAACAATTTTTCACGGGTCGAGCCGCCATCTTTTTTGTTTTTCAAAGTCATTATCTCATGTAAGACTCCATGTATTGTCCTTTAATTCATGTATGCTTCACTTAGTAATGTCACGGTGAAAAACGGCAAAAAACTGACCCCCACCCCGACGGGAATTTTGTTTTGACCGCACTGGATAGGCAATTCTTCGCGACGCTTTTTGTAAACATAGTTCCCGAACTCGGAGAAGGTCTTTTTCTGTTACGGCTGGTTTTACTAGTATTTGAGGAGAATAAATTTCATCTCGGACATCAGACACTTTTATTGTAGTTTGTCGTGAACTTGCAAATTTCACGAGCAAACCGGTCTGCTGAGTAAGGTCGCACGTGAAAAATACGTCATTCGTTGTCAAGGGAACGCTCGCGCTTGCGCGACAGGAAACTCGTCGGGCACCGGCAGAGGTCTCTCTCCTTTCTCACCGCCAGAGACCTCTGCTAGCAGGGAATGGGGTCTCATTTCTATCATCACACAAATACGGATAAGCACTATGTTTAAACGGTATCAGTAACATTAAAACATTAAGCTTGTTTTTTCTTCTTTCAGGTTTGGCTCTCTGTTTAGTGTGAAAGATGCTATCCCTAGTATTCTACATTCAGGCGTAGTGTACACATTTTCTTGTATGAGAATGAACATACGAACTCATATATTTGAACTGCGAATTAATGAATGAATATGTGAATGCTCATCACAGTTATGGACACTACTTAAGCAGTAGTGAAAATAGAGCCTGAAAAAAATTAAGGCTTGTAGGGGAATCGAATCCACGACCTCTGCGATACCGGTGCAGTGCTCTATCAACTGAGCTAACAAGCCAACTGAGAGCTAGTCATTTAGATGGCTGGTAATATACCTGTGAGTGATGAGTATATGAAAATGAATATATGAAAATCGTCATATATTTGAACTGCGGATAAAATAAAATTTTATTTTCATAACACTACTTAAAAGTAGTGTTCATAACTGCGATGATCATTCACGTATTCATTCATTACTTTTTGAAGGTAGTGAGAATAACTTTTGAGTCTTTGAATTAAATCCGAAACTGCGAGCATTCAAATAAGAGCTACTGAGCAGTACTTTCCTGCGGTGCTGTTTATCCTGCTGTACAAGGTGGTTCGAACTTAATAATAATTTAATAATAATTTAGAACTTATATAGCGCATTTTCCATGTGTATATGATCAAATGCGCTTTACAAGCAGATGAAATTGGGATTTGGAAATGTTGGTTTTTGTGGAGAGGGGAAAACCGGAGAACCCGGAGAAAAACCTCTCGGAGCAGAGAAGAGAACCAACAACAAACTCAACCCACATATGACGTCGAGTCCGGGAATCGAACCCGGGCCACATTGGTGGAAGGCGAGTGCTCTCACCACTGCGCCATCCCTGTTCCCCTCAACTTTTGATCAGTTAGTGGAAAAAATAACTTTTGATCAGTTAGTGGATAAAATCCTAATCTGCGACCATTCAAATGAAAGCTACTAAGCAATGCTTTCCTGTGGTGCTGTTTATTATGCTGTACAAGGTGGTTCGAACTTTTGAGTCTGTGGATGTAATTCTAAAATGAGACCACTCACTAAAGAAGCTACTGGGCAGTACTTTCCTGTCGGGTACTGTTTTGAGCTGTACAATAGGAAGGCCTTGGGGTACCGCGGAATATGCAATAGGTTTTCAACTTCCTTACTGGCCATTCTATAATAGTCGTAGGAAAAGTTTTGAATTATCTCCTAACTCTATGAATGAAAATCAAAGAATTTCTGACCATTTAAGTGAGACCTGTTGTAGTTAATCCGTCACTGTAGTGGTATTTAAAAGTGTAATCCAAGTCGCGATCCAAGTTTTCAATTCAAAACGAAGAAATCTTACGTTCCTTCAAACGTTTGAAGACCTACCACAGATTGTGAAGAAGAAACAAACACATTTTGGAAAAACGTCCTTTGACCTCGATACAGCTGTAGAACATTATCTCTGAAAAGAGAAAAAGAAGTAAAGTAAGTAAGTAAAGTAAAATCCTCTATGTAAACACGATCAGTAGTTAAAGCAAAATTCATGCTTGGCGGGTCGACGGTGTCGTGTATTATCTATGAAAATTACAGACTTAACTAGATTTAAAACTATAAGATAATTTGGTAGTAAACACTAAAAACGTACATGAAATATACAAATTTATAGCTGACATAGAGATTCAGGAATTTTAATAGGGATTTACATAAAAATCTATGGGTCCAGTTTCACTCTTCTGTTAAATTGTTTTAAATTGTAAGAGTCATTTAAATAATCGGAAACAAAGTTCCACAGCACGGCGCCTCTAAAACGTATAGAGTTTTTCGTGAAGTGTGTTGAAAATCGTGAAACGGTAGCCTTTTTTGCCTTCTTAGGTTATATTGCCTCTTTCTCCACATAGCCTCTCCAGACTGATTCTGCGTGTTTATAATCTTCATCGGATATATGGCACTTATTCAGCTGGGAATAGAATGCATCTTTAAGGGGGAGAGTGGTTTTCCCCAATCTTCAAACGAAACCATGTAATCGTATAGATACACTGGGAGTAGGTGTAGGGGGTAGGGGGTAGGGAGTAGGGGGTAGGGGTTGGGGGTTAGGGATAGGGGGCAGGGGTAGGGGGTTAGGGGTAGGGGTTGGGGGTTAGGGGTAGGGGGCCGGGGGTAGGGGGTTAAGGGTAGGGGGTAGGGAGTAGGGGGTAGGGGTTGGGGTAGGAGTAGGGGGTAGGGGTTGGGGGTTAGGGGTAGGGGCAGGGGGCAGGGGGTAGGGGCAGGGGGTAGGGAGTAGGGGTTGGGTAGGTTTGTATTCCACTGTATTAATGTCGAATCCAATGATTCAATCGAACACAAATCCGCTCCCACCGGCACCCTTATTGAAAGTCTCCATAGTTTCCATTATTTTTTCAACTGCTCTTTCAAAGACTTCCCAGGGGTTGGCTCCATAGAGTATAATTTCCGGTACCCGAATGAATAAAGGGTTTTTCAATTATGGGTTCTACTCCCTCAAATAGGCTCGGTTTAACCATCTGACAATTAAGGACCATTCGAATCTCTGTATTCCGTTTATTTTTAATCAGACGAATGGTCTCTTTTTCGCAAAACCCTTCAGAGCCGATTTGGATTCACTTTTTTAATTTTGGATCGATACTCCCTGGGGAGCAATTCATCGGGAATCAATTTTAAAATCTTTCTAAAATACTTCTTCGAAGACATTTTATTATATCTGAAATTTGTTTGTTTTTAATCTTTTAAACTTTCAGCGGCTAGAGTAGTATGTTTTCCTGTGTATCTGGGACGCGATTGTTTTTTCCCCCCTAACTTTCCCATTTTCAAACCGTTCTTTCTTCAATGTTTTTGCGGATTATTCTAATTTTACTAACACTTTACAGTCAAATTGAGAATTTTATGCTGTTTTTCTGAGATCAATTTTTGGCCTGAAAATAGCAGGAAAATTGAGAAACATGAACATCGCGTCCCAGAACACAGGAAAAGATATTCTGACTTGCGATCAAGGAGGAAAACGAATGTCTCCAAAGATACTTGAACTTCCTTTATTATGCTTACCGGTGGCATTTCATGAAGTTAATCAACAACAAAACAGATATAAATGCGGAGAGAGCGAAACCTGCCTGAAGACTATCTGAAAGCAAAACACACAAACTTTATAACCCACGTACCATGTGAGGGGACTTTTCACACTTTTGGTCAAAACTGGCGTAAAACTGAGACCAAGTATCTTTCTTGAATATGAAATTTAAACATCGGCTGTAAGGGAGAACTAAACACCATTACGAATTTTTTATTTATGTCAACATGACACAATGGAAGGTCCATCCTTATTATTAAACTTCAGTTCTTTAAGTCTAGACAAATATTTCAAAGTCTCCCTGATTGTTCGTTATTGCGTACGCTTTTCTAATATCAAAAGAATGGGTCACCGAGCCCTCGAGAGATATACGACCTCTCTAGTTAGCCCATAAACTGAAACTGCTTGCAATATAAAAATGCGAGTTTATTCGATCAGAGTCCTTGTCCTCGCTCTTAGGACTGGAGGGAAAATTACACAGATAAATCAGAACGTAAATCACATGCTACATCAAGAATAAGGAACAATTAAGTATTTCGTTTTTTTTTTAACAGAAAAGTATAGCATCAAGCAGTAATAATATTGACGCAAAACGTTGTTTGGGTGCGCCTTCTTGTTTTCGAGTAAAGGAGAAGCCTAGATTTTACGATGAGAACTCATTTTTCTGTTTCAAGTTCAAGCAATTAAAATATGCAAAAAAATTTTACAATTTAACTAAAAAACTTTAGCACGAATTGAATCAGATTGTACATTAAGATTTGGTTTCAGTTTGTTAATATAAAAATCTCATAAACTGTTACATCATTTACGTCATAAGCCATCGCATCACGTGTTATGCCCTAGAATGCACTGGCGCTTATGGGTGAATAAGCGTGGCGTCCACCTTGTGTTTTTGCCTTCCGTAATATGGTGTCTTAGAGTGGGATTTTGCTACTCGCAAAACTTCTCCCTGTACTCAGACAATCAAGACATCTTCATGTGGGGAGGAAAGTGGCATTTGGTCACGACATGCCATTATAGTGATTGGGCGGTAGAAATCGACATATTACCCAATATACTCACAGCAATAGTTATGGAGTTCACCAAAGCACACTTTGCAAGGTTCTGGGTACTAGATCGTTTGGTCACGGACAATGGTCCGCAATTCATCAGTACTGAATACAAACAATTTGCCTCTGACTATGGTTTTGAACATGTGACCTCCTCCCCGTATTGGTCGCAAGGAAGTGGCAAAGCAGAGGCAGCCGTGAAGATTGTCAAGAGGATGTACCAAAAGAACAAGAATATTCATCTCGCTCTTCTGTACTACCGAAATACTCCACAGCAAGGACAAAAACACTCTCCAGCTCTAAGACTTATCTCTCATCGCACAAGGGGAATCCTTCCCATGACACCAGCGCTTCTGCAGCCCGAAGTTGCATACCCTTCTACCGTTAAGACCGAGATTGGTGCACGCCGGTCTAGAGCAAAACAGTACTATGACAAAAGGACGGGAGTACTTCCACATGGCGTAATTCAGCCTGGCCAGTGGGTTCATAGCAAACCCAATCCTCAGCACAAGCGCTCTGCTTGACCTCATGGTATCGTAGAGAAAGTTTCCTCACCCAGATGGTACACTGTCACTACTCCGTGCGGAAAGATTCGCAGAAATAGAGCACACATAAGGTTGGCTGCAGCCCCACCACCTGGGTCCAAGAGTTACATGTCTCTGCAAGCCAGTGACACAGCACCGTTTTCATATGAGGAAGATCAACTGCTCATACAACATGAGCTTGCCACAGGTGTACCAGGGCCTATTCCCCGAAGCAGCTGCAATCTCCACAACAAGCTATTTATCCAGACTGTGGTCAGAACCAAAATCCGGAACCAGAAGTCCAGCATCGCAATTCAGATGTTCACCTCCCTGATCCAGAATTCCCGTTGTGCACACCTAACCAGCAGCAACAGAGGGCACGAGAAACATTGGATTTACCTAGGCCCACCGATAGGTCAATCAACATTGAAGGGAGATGGAACCTTAGACCAGCCGAGTAAGTAACGACCCGCTCAGGAAGACTCGTCAAAGCACCAACCCGCTTGAATCTGTAGGCTCAAAGTAAGATTTAATGAGCACCAATGCGTTGAACTAGACAGAGTCGTCTGACTTGTTTAATTGAACCCTTTTTTTTCAACGTTTCGTTGTAGTTGAACTTTACAAGAGTAATAGCCAGAAGATCCAGCCAAAGATCGGTTATTTGTATTTTTTTTTTCTTTCTTTCTTTTTGACAAAAGAGGGGATGTTACATCATGTTACATCATTTACGTCATAACCCCCCACATCATGTGTTATGCCCCAGCATGCTTTTTAGCCTGAACACTGAACTTGAGAATGACCTTTGAACGGTCGAAACGGCATTCGACTTTAACGGTGTTTTTTACCGTTATTCCTAAAACGGAATAGAAATTAAAAGAATAGTCCCAAAAACAAAATGTGCCCTAAGATAAAATAATGCTGTTAAAAACAGAGGTAGCGGTCTCAAAATCACCTTAATTAGATTCAATTTCACCAGAATAACCAGTACACTAACATTTGACCAAATATGTTTTTCACATAGGACGCATTTGGCTAGTATTGCATCTATTGTTTCTATGCTTTCTTCAGTGCATTGTAGGCAAAATTTTTCAAAATTGATGAACAGCACAAACACTTCACTTACCATGTAGTATGTTGACTAAAACTGTACAAGAATTATCAATGAAGTATCCACACACGCCCTGCTGTAAAATTTTCTTAAGGCCGTCAAATACGATTATATATCCCACAAAGCTCTGTTAGAACGGAAACAATAATGAACAACAGAATGAGAACATTCATTTTAAATGTGTACATGCTAAACGCTGCAAAATAACTTTAGAAGATAATAAGATGCAACGTGAAACACAATTTGGCAATGTAATGATAACAAAAAAGCTTGAGAGAATTGCGCGAAATACAGATAGATAGATAGATAGATAGATAGATAGATAGATAGACAGATAGATAGATTGATCGATAGATAGACAAACAGACAGACAGGTAGATAGTGTGAATGATGTCTCGCACTTGCATAAATTGCGTTCACAACTGTGAGGATCAATCATTCTTTCATATAATTTCATTTCCGCAGTTTATATATGATTTATTTCATATATCATTCACACTCATTTCTTTCATGGGAAGATATGAACCCACAATTGACCTGCTCCCAACGTCAGTGGCTTCATACGCTCACTTGGTTAGAGCATCGTACGGGTATCGCGATGTCACGGGTTCAAACCCCATTGAAGTTCTGATTTTTTTAGGCTACTTTTCGCAATTGCATAATATATCAGTCAATTCCAAAAGCGCCCATCACCCCCCACAACCCCGGGCAAACACCCGGGCATTTGACTTTTTTGAAAAAAATTTGATCAAATGCCCCGCTGCGTTTCCAGTTTAGACGATCAAATGCCCCACTGTCAGGGCCTCAAAAAGAGCAAATCAAGTGTAAATCTATAGCAAATCACTCGTTGCATGAAGCATTTTGGCATGCTCCCCGCTCATAATGAATATCTTATTCTAAAATCACCTATATTTTTCAAACCAAATCCGAAAAATTGTGCGCCAACACTCTTTTCCTATCTCTTTTGTCGGCACTCCAAACTTTGAATAAAGGCATAACAACCGTTTATTTAGTAAACAACGGAAAACCTACGGAGAACCTTGAAGTGAAGGGAGCGAAGCGGCTCCCGTGGTGAATGAATGAGAATTTGCGCGCGAAACCCTTTAGCTGGCGAGCGCTGACCAATTGATGTTTAGTCGATAGTCAAATGCCCCACCGTGCGGGACAAATTTTGGGTCAAATGCCCGGGGTATGCCAGGGGAGGGGGGGGGGGGGAGGAGGAGATGGGCGCTTTTGGAATTGACTGCTACATAAATTGCGTTCACAACTGTGAGGATCATTCTTCATTTGATTTCATTTCCGCAGTTCATATATGATTTATTCCATATATCATTCACACTCATTTCTTTCATGGGAAGATATGAACCCAAAATTAACCTGCTCCCAACGTCAGTGGTTTCATACGCTCAGTTGGTTAGAGCATCGCACCGGTATCGCGAGGTCACGGGTTCAAACCCCGTTGAAGTCATGAATTTTTTCAGGCTTCTTTTCACAATTGCATAAATTGCGTTCACAACTGTGAGAATCATTCTTCATTTGATTTGAAGACAGGTAGATAGATAGATGGGCTATGTTTTGAAGGCTGAACCTTTCAATAATCCAGCT
The DNA here is from genome assembly GCA_016490735.1 of Pachyseris speciosa. NCBI lineage: Eukaryota > Metazoa > Cnidaria > Anthozoa > Scleractinia > Pachyseridae > Pachyseris > Pachyseris speciosa. The sequence continues at coordinate 1,239,976 of JAEMWC010000136.1, read as the reverse complement.
CGTAGACTGACTCGCATCAACTGCCTGTTATGAGTCAATGTTGCGACGCTATAAACTGTTAGAGTATCCACCAAAATCTGACCTTACCTCAAAGATAATTATTGCTGCAACCAACAGAGTTGAAATAAACTGGGTAGAGAATTCGAAATCTGAAAGGTCAGAAATAGAATTGCTATGAATAAGCTTTTTGGGTCTTCTGGTTACGAAGCAACGCGAAGACCCTAAGTCATCGTGCAAGCAAATTCCTTTGTTAACTTTCTTGTGTTACTTTCAGCCAATCGAAACAGAGTGTAATACGCGCGATGAAGCAATCCACCAATCACAAGGGTTCATATCACGCGCTTGTCATACGTATCAGTCACCAATAAGAAATAAGCATATCATGGCTATTTAAGGCCACGAGCCAGTCACACTACAGGTAGCTCGAAATACGAGCGTCAATTCTTGGTTTGCAACCACATGACAGGGCGGCCATGTTGGAGCTCAAAACAATAGAAAATTTTTCAAAGAATTTACATAAAAATAGAATTTAGTTTCCAGCGGAGAGAAAGACCATTGTTCTTGACCTCCAACATGGCTGCCGTGACGTCAGTTTTACAGTTCTTTGCTCAGCACCCTGGCCTTTGATTGAATGCGAGGCTAGGGGTGACCTTGTTTTGATACAAACCTACCTGCTTTTCTTATGGAAATTATGTTGATTAAACACTTGGTAGCATAAGAAAAACATGATTTACATAAGAAAAGTAGGTCGGTTTGAATGAAAACAAGGTCACCCCCAGCCTCGCTTTCGCCGACAACTGTAAAATGGTCCATTGGTAGGAGGATGCAGGATGGCCGAGCGGTAAGGACGCTGGATTTCAATGCGGGCTGCTCCGGGGTTGAAATCTCCCTCTGACCAATAGCTGGTGTTCTTCTGGGTAGTCCCTGGTTTAACTCCTAGATCATCCTTGTCAAAAGCCAACTGGTTTGCCTCCGGCCAATTGGGATTCTTATCATGTTATGTTTATTTGAATTATTTGCTTCTGCTGACATAGCTTGTATTCGTATTTGATCATTATACATGCTAATTTGCGCTATAGAAATATTAATATTAATTTACGTTGCGTAACCTTCGAAATATAACAATTTCTATGGGGAAACAGTTTTTTCTAAAACTTAAAAATATGAAAGAAATTTAAATAAAAGAACTTCTTAACTTACTTCAGTTGTATGTTTCCTGTTTCTTTTGTCAGTAATTCCTGAGCCGATTTTTGGCCTTTTAACGTGGAATCGGTTTGCTCTCTCTATCAAACCGGGTTGTTCAGTCAGGAGTTCTGCTAAGCCCTGTTAAACTTATTTGACTCATCTATATTCCCTGCTTGTCGGAAACCTTAATAAAGTCGGTCGTTGCTGATTTCCTTCCCACCGTTGTTCACATGATTTTCGTTTTGCGCAGACATGGTACACGTTCTCACGGTAGCCTCCTGCGCAGCCATTATTTGGGTCGTCGGCGCAACAGGGCCGCCTATTGGAGACTGCGAGTTGTGCAGCCTTCATCTTTAACAATATGTGATGTGAAGTTGATCAGAATCTGATGCCTAATTTTTGTGTTTTGCCACTGCATCATTTGAGAGCCATTGAACTTTTCTCATTTCGGAATTCTTTTGTGAGCTTAGACATTGATTCATCCCAACAGCTCGTAAGAAAGAAAAATGAAATTGAAAGCATACCTGGTCTGGGTTTGTAAATATAGTACATGGCCTTCATGAACCACCTGACTTCTTTCACGCCCCTAAGAGTAAATAACTGCATTAGAAGGTCTGTCAGCTAGGGACAAATACTTTCATCATACAGTAATGGGCTCCTGCATCTTATCGATGTATTTGGCAATAACGAGTGCGAGGCTGATAGCTCCTGAAAGGGTCAGTAGTGGTTGACCAAAAAATTACTTTCGCTTTTGACAGCAACGTTTTCTCTTGGTCACTTTGTCGAAACAGTTCTCATAAATGGTTTATTGAGGTTTACTGTACCTCGCCATAAATCCGTTTTCCACCGAAAATTGGCCTTTTATTACAAGACAGCTTCAAGTACTGAAAACGTAAAGCTTGTGGGATGTGGCTGGACTGACAAGGATACTTCACAAATTAATGTGATCAAGTAAGCTGAAGCCACTCAAAAGGCACTAAGGCCACAAGGTAGCGGGCATTACCCCTTAAATCTACCAAAGCAAAGATTGAGCCCAAGCATTAGTAGCCATGGACAGCTGTTTCGGCCTTGTTAGGCCTCATCAGCATGGCATAGCTAATGCTCAGGCTCAAGTACCCACATATCAATAAAAAAAGCAATGAAAACGTAAAGCTTGTGGGATGTGGCTGGAGTGACAAGGATAATTCACAAATTAATGTGATCAAGTAAGCTGAAGCCACTCAAAAGGCACTAAGGCCACAAGGTAGCGGGCATTACCCCTTAAATCTAGTACTTACTGACTTACTTAAATCAAGTACTTACTGATTTGTGTCGGGATTTAGTAGCTGCTTGACGTGTTTTATACCTGGCTCTCTGATCAAGAGCGGCTCATCGCCTTGGCTGGCTCTCTAAAAAAGAGATGTGCGCACCACACAATTCAAGCAATGGCTTTATGTAAATGAGCAGGAGTGTTATATCATGTTTAAAACGAGCCGAGTGTTTCAGGACTTGATAAGGCACGATTATAATAGCTGGTAATAGCCAATTAGATTCGAGAATTTTGTTATAGTTATGATTAGCGAATGTATTGAACAGAGTCCATTCTTACACTAATATTTAGACTCTGGGTTATTTTGGCCTAGAAAATCAGGCGTGTGAAATCAAGCCGTATCTATATCATCTGCAGATATAAAAACACTCATTAAACATTTTAATTTCTTTTGTATTTTCTTTACTTACTTTATGATCACATAAGTTCTCTAAATCGGAAAAATACAGAATGAATTTCTGGGCATTTTGCTTTCTGTTCATTTTCTCTTTTTTGCAACAAAATTGCCAGCGAAAATAACGATGCAACGTTTATTAGAAGGATTAGCAGTTTCAGAGTAAGGGCAATTTTATTTTTTGAACGTACGAGTTTTGGTGGTTGCAGGTGCCACAAGTGTACTGCCATTTTCGATTCATGCAAAGGCTGGAGTTTGCCGACCCCTTTTTGTATGAGACGAAAGACAGGGCCAAGGGAGAAGCGGGATGAAGGCCGCCGATAGGGACATCCCGCATTCTCTTCGCCCTATCTCCCACTATTGATGCTGTACGCTGGCAAAAAATCGAACATGATAGATTCAAGGTGGCGGCTGCTGGCAAATAATGACCGGAATCGCAGCTTCATCTGAAAGCATTGTGTCATACTACAAACTTTAACTAGGTATTTCATGTTTCATTATTTACTAGCTAGTGTTGCAGTTAATGAGGTTAACGTTTCAAGAACATTCCTCCTTCCCGTTTGGTACATACCCGCCCTGAATAAGTTTACAGGGACTATATCACGAATTTTTGTATTAATTTCACAATCACAAAACATGTTTGTACCGATGGAAACCAAAAATTAACGCCGTAGTTTTGCTCTAAACTACTCTTTTAGTATAGTAGAACTATAAATAAATTACCTTGGCTAGGATGGCCAGAATGGAAACGGATTGCAACTTGACATTTCCCGCGTCTAGTCAGTGAAGAACCTTTAAAAACCGATAATCCTAAGCTCTCCTTTCGGGAATTAATTTTATTTCTTTCTGTTGGACTTCGAAGACCATTGATTTATTCAGAGTTTTGGCCCAAAGACAGAGAAATACCTATGCATGGCATAGCCCCTGTAAGGTTCATGTATTTATATAGGAGAACAAACCCATGTAGCAGGCTATTCACTTCGATTCATGCGGAAGAGCAGGGCATTTCACTACCTACATCAGTATCGCTTGTAGATTGGAACCATTCCTTTCGAACTTCCAGGAAAACCAGAACGGCGAATCTTATCGTGATGAAGAAAAGGCACAAGTAGGTTGGAAGAAAAGTTATTCTAGTTAAGAATAATTGCTTCGACACCCCCTAAGAATATAATTGAGCACAAAACAATTGTTAGTACGCTCAAATAATCATTTACTGTTTGTTTGAATTGGGTCTGCGTAAGTAAACCTAAAAACACTAGCAGCTGCCGTCGGATGCTTGCGGTTTCATGACTGTTGATATTTTTTAAATACCCATACTTTGTTGTTTAACTGATTTTAAAAAGATGGGATTGGGGAGGAATAGGTCCCTTGCACTTAGACATTTCATGACCCAAACCCTCTAAATAATTATTTGAAACAACGAGGGCACTAGAAACCGCAGAAAATGCAGATGGCAGTTGTTGTGAATTCATAATTTGAAATCAGAAACATGAAAGGGATGGACTCCATAGCAGTTTGAGGTTTCATGAAATTTGAAGGGTTTGCATGGTCACACTATTAAATTGGTTAAAGATGTGTTTTCGAAGTGATGTAACTTGTCAATTCAAGGTTTCTGCTGCTCCTGCTTAGAAAATTACCTCTTTAATTTTTATAAATGCGCCCTCGCCCTCACCCTCGCCGTACCAGTGCTAATGCCAATACCAATGCTGGAGGCTAGACCAAAACTCACCAGTTACTTAGCCTCCAGGCTCTACATTTGTACTTATTTAATTTTTATATGTTAATTTCTGTGCATGTGTTAAATTTGTCAAGTACAAGAGTGAAAAATAAAGTGTTGTTGTTGTTGTTGTTGAATTCCATTATCGTTATGGAACCATTGTTATTCTCATTGTTACCTAAATGAAGGTGGATATTTTTGGGTATCGAGGCTATCAGCATTTACCTACGCTAGTAAAATCATCTTTTAGTGTAAACCAAACCAGGTACAACAGAACCCAATCACTATCTTTTTATGTGACAAAATTCTAAAATGCTGACAGCGAAACGCATTTGCGACTTAGGTGAATTTGATAAAATTTTGTTTTACAC
>JAEMWC010000136.1:1220000-1225000 GCA_016490735.1 Pachyseris speciosa | reverse complement strand
GCCTGAATTTTTTTCAGGCTTTCGTTTTGCTACTGCTTAAGTATTGTTTATAACTGCGACGATCTTTCAAATCTTCAGTAACTGAATTATAATAATAATAATAATAATAATAATAATAATTTAATGATTTATATAACGTAACGCTTTACAACAGTAATAATTACACAATGTTAATTAACAATGATTAAAAAGTAAATGATATTTTACAACTCAATATACTAATTTGCTCAATCAAAACAAGGAAAGAGAATTGTATTACATAACGTGACTACAAAGCTTAAATAAAGTATTATTTACAATAGAACTATGCTATCAATAGAAACGAAACTTGGCAATTACATGCATGCTTGTTTAAATAGATATGTTTTAAGCTGACTCTTGAAGACATCAACACTTTTAGCCTTTCTTACTGAGACAAGTAATTCGTTCCAAAGTTTGGGTTGACAAAGCGACCCTCAACTCGGCCCAGACTAAGCCGCGCGAATCCAATATGGCGACGGCATTACGAATTCCGGTTTTTTTCGACCATCCAACCGCCTGCGTGCAGGCTACAATGGAGAAGGCTCTATCACCATATGTGACTGCCCTCGATCTAGCAACAGCAAGAAGTTCTTGAACATGATCGTAATGTGCGGGCACAACAACGTCGATTCAGCAGAACCGATAAATAACTAGGAGCAAAACCCAGTGACTGAGTGATTTATAAATCAATCATAGAATCTTAAAAATAATACGAGGAGGAACAGGTAGCCAGTAAAGCCTTTTAGGAACTGCTGAATAACGTAGTCTTTTCTTTAAATACCATACGCACTTGCTCATTCTTTCGATATTTATCTCTCACTTATTTAACTTACACCAGCAGCCCTGGGCGTCCATTACAATACTCAAGTTTCCAGTTTTTGCGCTTCTCCAGACTTGCCAAAATCAAAATGATAGCAAGCTGCAAAAAAATACAAACAAAATTAAAAAGAAGCAGCTATTGAAGTTGTTATATCATATTGCAAGCTGGAAGGGGATTGACTGAATTAAAAGTAGTACTTTTTTATCAAAGAATGTGTAATGTTTAACTTTTCATGTATATATCAAATTATCAATTTAGAAAGTAAACTAGCAGTAATCAGGAATTAGCATGTGCGTTCGAATGCTCTACAATACTTTAGTCCTGCCATTGTTCGATTACTGTTCGCCTGTCTGGGACAGTTGTGGGATTGGGAGCAAAGTCTATCTAGATAAGTTGAATAGACGCGCCGCATGTATTATTGAAGGTCGATCTATCGGGGCTGAGGAGTTAAAATCAACACTTGGCTGGCCTAGCCTACAAGCACACACAAATTATCTTAAATGCGTCCTAGTCCATAAGTGTCTTCACGGAATAGCGCCTTCGTACTTACTTTCAGAGTTTAGGCACGCGCACCTTTTTCATGGCTATAACACCAGAAGTCGTGATTTACTGCGCCCTCCCTTTGCAAAAACTACCAAATATCAAGGTAGCTTTAGAATAAATGGTGCTCGGACCTATAACACCCTATCGAGAATCATTAGACAAGTAGATACCCTCAGTGAATTCAAAATCAAGCTAAAGCGCCACTTTAAACAGTAACACCTGCGTTACATGTTTTCTTAACTTAATTAATTGTCTCACTTTAATGTTTTAATGTATATGTTTTTGTGTTTTGTCAGGGCTCCATTTAAACTTGCTCTGCTAAATTGGATGCCCCTGGATAAATAAATAAATAAATCAAAGTGATGGTCATGGGAAATTTGTGACAGCAATAGGTCAGAGTACAATGACTCAAATGATCATCTGTTTTTTTTTTCTCGTGTACTCTTTGTCACAGCTGGCATCTCACAGGACGATAACACACGCCATATTCTCTTCTTTGTAGATAGAATAACGAGGCATGGAACCGAGGGTACACGATCACCCCAGTAAAGAAATTGGGCCGAGCGAGACCAAGCACCAATTTATTTGAAAATAAACATGGCCACCGAAGGTCCTAGCCTCCTTCGCTGCCGTTGTTTGTGTCGGTCCTATTCTCCCTCCCCACCAACGTCTGCTGAACCGAGCCGGACATTCCATTCCCGGAACTGACCAATCACAGAGCGGCTTTTAAATTTCGGTGGCTAAGTAACCAAAGTTTTTAATTGAAAACTGTCTAAAGTTTTTAACGTTTTCAGTCTGAAAGAAAACAAAGAACACTCCGTTAATGGTTCAGTTTTTATATGCGAGTGCGAAAATAAGCAGCATTGCCACCAGTAAATTTATCTGAAATTTTCTGTTGAAATTCATACATTCTTTAGTAACTCCGGCGACCATTTTAAAGGCCGCGTGACGCATGAATAAATTATCTCCTGATAAACGTGACGCGGATTTCCGGTAATGTCAAAGAAAAGACTCAAGAAAGATTCAGTAATCTTACAGTACTCAATACTCACAAAGACAGAACAGAAAAACTTTGCCTTGTTGAAGTGGCAAATGAATTTGTTGGTCTTAACGACAATCGAAAATAAGGAATTTCGGTACATTCAGAGAATCCGATTTCGTGACAGTAAGCGAAATAAATGAACCAGAATTATGATTACTCTACCTCCGTTTACTGTTTGGGTTAAGTGTGATTACAAATTTTATTTTGTCACTAACGTCTTTCTCTAAATGTTTGAATTGAGTTGAAAAGTGTAGAAAACGATATCACTTGATTTTTTGAGTTAATAAAATATGTTAACTGTTGGACAAAGCTTACGAATTTTACGAAATTATATGCGTTTTAATTATTTTTAGAGTTAGTCCCCTCCCCTCACTTCAAAACGCGGGAGCGCCCCCCACCCCTCCCTCCCCCACTTTAAAAACTGCTCCGCGGGCCCTGCCGGGCATAAAACATCTCCGAGTGACTTCTCCACAGTAGTCGCAATTCAACATGGCGGACATGACAAGACGGTTCAGTTAATTTTGTGCATGCTCATTAGGACTCTCGGATGATTGACAGATTTTTTATGAGGAGGCGAAAAGCGGCAAGATCTAAGGTAGCTGCTGGCCTCGCCTGACTGTAAACAACGAAAGTTTCGCCGTCTAACTTGATTAATTCTCGCGTATTTTTTGTTTGAACCGGTAAGAATCAGCGTTAGGATGTTAAAAATTGCGAAATGTGTTAGCTGCCTAACACATCTAACACATCTAACCTATGTTAAATAACTTGTAATGTTTTGTGGTTTTTGAACCGTGGTCAATTCCTGTTGCTGCTCTAAACTATCAGTTTCGTACTCTTTTCTGTCTTTTCTACGGAAATGTATTAGCATTTTTTTTACACTACTACGAGATATTTTTTATTGTCTAGTCTATCCACCTTCTCCATGAATCTTCGAAGAAACGTACTTTTCTTACTTTTTTTTCTTGCAGTGTTTTGCAGTTTTGTGTTTTTTTTGAACCATGGTCAATTTCTGTTGGCTGCTATAAACGATCAGGTTCGTACTCCCTTTTGTCTTTTCTACGGATGTTTATGTCAAATTGCTTAGCACTTTTTCTAGCTTACTACGAGATATGTTTGTTACTAGTCTAATCTCTCCACCTTCCCCAAGAATCTTCGAACAAACATACGCATCGTACTTTGTTTCTTACAATGTTTCGTTTTTGATCCGCTTTGAATTCCTTTACGCTTTCATTTGAAAGTAGTTTGGACTCGAGAATGTTTGTTTGTTTGTTTTTTTTTTCCCAAACGTTTGCTATCGAATAGTTCATCTAGATCGTAAAACCCTTCGATTTCCTTGCTGATGCTTATTTTCTTTTTTGACGCAAAATTGGCCCAAGGATGAAGGAAAGCCGTGTGAAGTTGCTAAATGCCTGTAAGAAATAATAATCGTGGAGTTCCGCTTTTATTAGGCTTCGCTAAATATATATTATAGTTTACTTACAGCAGGGCCAAGACATCCAAGATCGAACAGGTTCCCGTCTATAGACGGTACGCACCTTTCATGAGTGAAAAAAAAAGCAATAGGATTAGTCTTACAAGACCATAACTTTTAAGTGTAAATATAATTTTACTTGAATGTGAAGAGAATGAGATGTTAAGTTTCTAGCATGGTAAATATTCAGCATTGTCACACGCAAACTCGGAAGAAAGAATTCCACGTTCTCCCACCAGGGGTCGAACCTTAATGACCTTCCGATCCTAGCAGTATGCAGGCCGCCCGCAGATCGCTTGTCACATGAACTTAGTTTAATGGCCTAAGCTCCCACGAGTCTCATGTAGCTCAGTGATAGCGCATCCGAACTAGTAATCAGAAAGTCATAGGTTCGACCCCCTGTTAGGAGAACTCGGAATTCTTTTCTCCAAGTTTGCGTGTGACAATGTTCAACAAACCACATCTTTCTCAATTTCAATTAGTCTCTACAGGGAAAAGTCTGTGTGTGTGTGTGTGTGTGTTGGGGGGAGGGCCGGGGGGGGACAGATTGCTTCCCCCTCACTTTCTTCCTCTCCGTGTGTCTTACAATTGAACCTCCATTATTCAATTTGCCTTCCGTCCGTAAGATGCTACAACTATGTCATTAGTCCTCATGAACGACCTTTGGTGCACATTCCTGATCAAGCACAAAATTGACACCAAAACGTTTAAGGTACAACAATTAACATATCTTTTTTCGTTTTAGTGTTCACCAAAAGCCAAAAAAAAGCAAACTTGCGGCGGTTGTTTCACAGGAATTAAAACACTTGCCAGGAGACACACTTACAGTAATTGTTCTGCATTTGTCATCGCACAGAATTTAGTTTATTTGATATGGAATTTCAGAATTTTCTCCAAAACCAGTGACGCTGAAATATTTGCTACTTAACCACAGGGAGCGCAGACAATGTGTAATCCTTAGTTATTTTATAGGAAATCTATGGGATTTACCGCATTTTTTATGCGCTAGCGTCCAATCCCTAAATATATGTATTGAACAACGCTAAATAACAGTAGTTAAGCGATTTTGTCGGGTTTTGACTTCACCGCCGACTGTGCCTCAT
>JAEMWC010000136.1:1212500-1217500 GCA_016490735.1 Pachyseris speciosa | reverse complement strand
TTATATGAAATGAATCATATATGAACTGCGGAAATGAAATCAAATGAAGAATGATCCTCGCAGTTGTGAACGCAATTTATGCAATTGCGAAAAGAAGCCTGAAAAAAATTCAGGACTTCAACGGAACATATAAGCCTACAATTGACCTGTTCCCAACGTCAGTGGCTTCATAGCTCAGTTGGTTAGAGCATCGCACCAGTAATCGCGAGGTCACGGGTTCAAACCCCGTTGAAGTCCTGAAATTTTTTCAGGCTTCTTTTCGCAATTGCATAAATTGCGTTCACAACTGCGAGGATCATTCTTCATTTGAAATATTTCAGTGTTGAGCACTGCTCTCGACGGGGCTTGCTTTGATGTAAATATTTTACAAATGAACCCTTGAGGTGATTACATATCTCTTGAGTTTGATTTGACCGGCCGGCGGCCGCCATGGGGAGAAACATTTCAAAATTAAGCACTACAGGGCACTACTCTCCACCGGACTTGCTTTAATATAAATAATGCAGTTATAAATTCTTGAGGAGGATCAGTTTGTGCGCGAATGATATTTGCAGTCATTTGTGGTATTCACTAAAGAATCCTACGGCTGCGAGTAAACGAGCTTTTGCCATCTTGTAAATTTCACGGCGCGGTATAGGTGATCACACTATATAATATCCATTTGGCCGTTTTGAAATGGATCAAATATAAAAATTGCATTTCTCGGGAATTGATTGTAAGAGAATTAGGAACGGAGCCATCTTGGAACTTATATTATGGTTTTCAGAGCTTTACAAGAGTTTCACATCGGTTGCGCTGCCTTGTTATGCACATGTCATCGGCTTCCCCGTGGGGTCGACCCCCGGGTTAACCAGGGAGATTGTAAAATCAGTCAAGCAAACTTGAGGAATTTCCCCGGGCAATCGGGGAATCTCTCAAGACAAAAGCCCCCTGGATAAGGTGTCTCTCAGCTGAAAATCCCCGTGACATCCTTTACAAACTTGTAAATTCCCCCACCCCCTAATCTTTATTCGTAAAACAATGTCAAGATTTTCCCCTACCCTCGGGCAAAGAATCCCATCCATCCCCTTATATTCCCCCACACATCTCCCTGGTAGGTCTGGGGGTCGACCCCACGGGGAAGCCGATGACCTGTGCATTGTGATTTGAATCATTGACCTCAGTGCTCGCGTTGTCGCCTCGTGGAAGAGCGAAAAACGAGGAAAATATTTTGACAGCTCCGCCTCAAATTTAGGCGGAGCTGTCAACATTTGACATGTTTACGCTAAAAAATGGTTTGTCAAGGCAAACTTCAGAAAAGAGCAGCTCGTGTTATTTTAGGCCTAAAAACGAGAGACGAACGTACTATACCCCTATTCAAGAGACTGGACTGGCTACCTTTTTATGATTAGATCAGTGTAAATAAATTATGCTTACTCTATAAATGCTTAAATGGACAATGCCCAGAGTACTTAGGTAGTCGTTTAGTGCGTGTCAGCGACCTGTCGACCAGAACCTCACGTTATGGTGCTATAACTATACGCTGTCCTAGGTATAACCGTGACACAGAAGGTGGAAAAACTTTTCTCATTACAGCCGCAAAACTTTGGAACTCCCTACCTATTAATATAAGATCTAGCACCAGTATCAACGCATTCAAACAGAACCTTTGTAATTTTCTAAAGCAAGGTTATGCTGGTTTAGATAGCTTTCCCAATTCATAATTTTTAACATCGTATTATACAATATATTTACTGTAAATTAGTTTTATATATTTTAGGTGAGGCCCACAAGTTTACCAGTTCTTAACTGTAATGTGTCACCCTTGGTAAATAAAGTTATTCATTCATTCATGTAATAACGCGGAAAAAAATTTGCCTTTCACGGTAGCTCGGAAATGGTAGTAATCCTATAAAACTGATAAAAGCAAACTCAAGAGAAATTGTAATTTGTAAATATTTATATTAAAGCAAGTCCCGTGGAGATGTACCGAACGTGTGGGGTACTGCTGTCAAACTCACGAAAGATTCCTTTAGTCACCTCGATTCAATTCATTTATTCTCACTGCCTGCTTGCTGATAATTCTCGTTTCACCTAAATAGACTGTCACAAAATTCTACCCTATCGGATTTGAGATGCGGTGAGGGTAAAAGGAGGAATGAGTTTGCGGAATTAAGTGGCACGCCGTAACTGTCTTATGATACGTTTTTCTGTTATATTGGGTGATTATGTCATTATATTCAGTACTTATGTTATTACGTTGGGTGGTTATCTCATTATATTCGGTGCTGTTGTCTTTATATTCGGTGCTTTTTTCATTAAATTCGGTTCAAACACCATTATATTTGGTGCTTACTTCGTTATATTCGGTGGTTTCTCCATTATATTCGGTGCTTGCTTCGTTATATTCGGTGCTTTCTCCATTATATTCGGTGCTTTCTTCATTATATTTGGTTCTAACTTTGTTTGGTGCTTTCTTCATTATATTCGGTGCTTACATCATTATATTCGGTGCTTACTTCGTTATATTCGGTGGTTTTTAGCTCGTGGAGAGCTATCGGTATGGTTGGGGAATCAGGATGTCATGCGTAAACAATGGAAAATTTGTAATCGATTTCCGATCGTCTCAAGTTCGGCAGGCGCTTTTATGCATTCGTTAAATGGTCGTTACGAATGCTCTTATTCGTCAAGCACATTCAAGGGACAAACAAACTTTATTCTGTCCTGTTTCCGTTGATACTATGTACGCACTGGCAAAATAGTATGTACGCACTGGCATTCAGTTGTACAGTACAGTTGCGTTTACGAAGAAATGTATCTTTACAGAGATCGCTAATTTGTTCATTACAAAAGTTAATCAAAAATTGTTTTATCTGATAAGAATAGCGTATTCCCGAGCATTGAGAAGGCACGAGGGAATGATTTAGACACTCGTTCTAGGAATTCTCATATGCTCAAAGACTCTTCGTGGTTGCTGTGTAAAAATTTTCGTTTTCATTCGCTGACACTTAATGTTTTCACGAATGCTATATAAAGGTAAACAAATGTTCATGGTGTCATATGTTCAATCAAGCGTAACGCGGTGAGAATAAAGATAACAGTCTCCTGTGAAGTGCGCCTTCGACAATTTTCAGTTGTCAAAAGATTTTGAATCTTCGACAGCCTCTGCAAAATATACCTCACTTATTTTGTCTTCGTTCTGAGCTGCTGTACTTCGAGCAAAATAATTTTGAACAAACTTTGGCTCACAAAATGCGCGTTTCGCTACCATATGCAAATAAGAGGATATTTTGTTTCGTCTGTATGCAAGTTTTTGGCGTCTACTCACAGAATATGTATCTGGCCGGTTTTCCACGGTTTTTCCAGCCAGTTTATCGGCGGTAATTTAAAAGCAGCTGTGATAAGTTATTTGTTTGTTTATTATAACAACGGCATGGACTGACAGCCTTTTGAATTCTTGTTTACAGGTTTTTTATCTTTGTTAACCACATGCGTAAGAAAATTGGGGAAGCGATCAAGAAACAAAAGGTTCCGTGTTTTTATACGCAGCGCAAAATCTTAGGAAAAAAGTGCGCATTATACACGGGTAAATACGGTAAACTGTTACTTGGTATTACAGTATTTCTTGAACAAACTACTCTTCTACTAGAGTGGTTTCAAAACTCCCATTCCACAACGTATATTAATCAATAAACAACGGTCAAGATACAACAAACGAATCAAATGATGTATTACACTGCATTACAAACCACTCTATAGGCTTGATAATTCCCTATATCACCTCCCTGACACAGTATCTTACTTACTCCACGAGCTTACCACAGGACGCCTTTGATTTCATTATATGCAGTGCTTTCTTCGTAATGATCGTCACCAGTCTTCCCAAGGCCCGGGAATGGAAAATCAGGAATCCGGAAAGACGGAATGCGGGAAAGTAGGAATTCCGGAAAACTGGCTAGTGGTAGCCAGAAAAGGAAAATTAAGTTTGAGCAAAATAGAATGGGAAAGAAAAACTGTTTTTCTTTCCTTTTCTATTTTGACATCACCGAATATAATGAAGAAAGCACCAAACAAAGTTAGAACCAAATATAATGAAGAAAGCACCGAGCACCGAATATAATGGAGAAACCACCGAATATAACGAAGTTAGCACCGAATGTAATGGTGTTTGAACCAAATATAATGAAGAAAGCCCGAATATAAAGACAACAGCACCGAATATAATGACATAACCACCGAATATAATAACATTAGTACTGAATATAATGACATAACCACCCAATATAACAGAAAAAAGACAGTTACGGTGACTTGCGGAATAGCATAATTATGCGGTATGTAATATATGCAGATCTAGAATGGCCCGAAGAAATTAACTCAACTAATGCCCATTTCATCGGCTTCCCCGTGGGGTCGACCCCCCGGGCCTACCAGGGAGATATGTGGGGGAATACAAAGAGATGGACGGGATTCTTTGCCCGAGGGTAGGGGGAAATCTTGACAGTGCTCTACGATCAAAGATTTGGGGGGTAGGGGAATTTTTCACAAGTTTGAAAAGGATGTCACGGGAATTTTCAGCTGAAAGACATCTAACCCAGGGAACTTTGTCGTAAGATTCCCCGACACCCCGGAGAAATTCCTCAAGTTTGCTTGACTGATTTTACAATCCCCCTGGTTAGCCCGGGGGTCGACCCCACGGGGAACCCGATGACATGTGCATAAAAAGAGTTAATAATCCTACAGCCCAACGCAGTGACTAATCGCAAGCTAGTTACCGAACTCGGTCACAACGACATGTTGAAAACAAATTTGTCAGAATTTCACCGAGAAATATTTCAGTTTTGAGCACTGCTCTCCACGGGCCTTGCTTTGTTGCGAATTAACCCTTGAGGTGATTAAATTTCTCTTGAGTTCGTTTTGACCGGCCGGCGGACGCCATGAGGAGAAACAGTTCAAAACAGTAAGCACTACTTTCTACCGGGCTTGCTTTGGTATAAACTGTTGAGGAGGATTAGTTTGTT
>JAEMWC010000136.1:1170000-1197500 GCA_016490735.1 Pachyseris speciosa | reverse complement strand
GAATAAAGGTATCTACGGATTCCTCAGGTGTTTGCTTTCGTGTGTTGAAGCGTGCTCGTTCGACTATGGTGTTCCGTCGCGCCGCGAAGTAACCATTGAGTGCTGCTCTGACGTCTGTATACGAAGCGGTTTCTTCGTTTACGCGCAGTGTTGTGATAATATCGTCGGCACATTCTCCCATAGCATAGAGAAGAGTTCCTACTTGCTCTTGTTCCGTTTTATTCTGAAGTCCAGAGGCGATCCTGTAGCGCTCGAAGCGTCGAAGCCATTTCGGCCATAGGTCGGCTTGGTTTAGCTTGCTGGTTCCGTCAAATTTGGTTGGGAGCGGTAGAGAATTTGCCGTCCCTTGATTTGGATGAACTGCTTCTGGAGCTTCTTCAGCGTCTCCCATGTTTAGGTACGGCGTTTTATGGGCTGCTTGCCGCTGCCACCATGTAGTATAAGCCGGAGAAAGCTAGAGAACGTGTTCTACACAACCAAGATGGCGACTCGTTTATTGCACGTCCTCCCAGCATGCATTGGGGCACAACTGTTATGTAATAATCCTACAGTTATCTTTAATTAGCTTTAATTTTCTTATAAATAAAGTATAAAGCTTAAATTATATGTAAGCTAAAAATAAAATCTTGTCTTGCCTTGTAATCATATGATATGACATGGTATTAAATTATCCATAGGTAATGCGTTTTACCTTTCTCGCTCAACTTGGTATGAATCGCCAGTTCGGTTGTCTTGAGTGTTTCTTCTCGCTCATTTAGCATTTCTCTCTTTGCCTCGTGTTGTTCGTACAATTGTTTCTCCTCGTTGATCAGTTTTCGTTTACGTGTGTTTAATTTAAATACTGAAGATGACTCCCAGAACGGATTGACGGGCTTTTCTGAGTTGCATCGGCCCCTATGACCAGCCACCTTCGAACATTTCCTGCTCTGCTTGCACGCTTCTGTTGTACTTGCACCGCCGAGAACCGCCATATTGGATTCTGAGCCATTGCTAATCCTCCCGAGCATTTCTCTACGTTTTATTTTTCCCCTTTGGAAGACGTATTTCTGTTAGTTGACTAAAAGAAAGCTTTGTCTTTGAATATGGCTTTGCAAAAGGACCACGGATTACTTAGCTGAAAACTTTTCTGTGTTTTAACTGCAATAACATTCTAACTTTGTCTATTTGATTTCACCGCGCACCTGAAATGAACCCTCACAGGGCACTGACAGGGGAAACCTAAGTCAAATACAAAGGTGGATAAATGTTCAGGATGAACAAAAATAAAGGAATTGTTCACCTTAGTAGATGCGTGACACTTAAATCGATACAAAATTTCAAAAAAAAAAACTATTAAATTGAGAAAAAATTGTCAAAGTGACATCTTGTGAAAAAACACAAACGTTTCGGGCATACAGTAAAAACCCGCAAGTAAGAACCTGAAAATTAAGAACTTGTTAGCCTAAAATTTGGATATATACCCCCTATAAACAAGAACCTATTTAGCCTAAAAATTGAAAACAGGTTCTTATTTTCTAAAATCATATTAGTACATTACAGCTGCAGTGCAAGAATCCTATTTGAAGAAAAAAGCAGATGCTCATTACTGTAAAAATGAGGTTTTTTTAATAGAAAATAGAAAATAGGCCAATAACCATCTTGTTTTGCAGCTGAGTTTTATTTGCTTTTCTCCAGAATTAAGAACCTATTTTAAGAACCTAAGTAGCCTAAAATTGTGTTAACTACCATTTATATAAGAACCTGTTTAGGCTACTTCCCAAAAATGTAGGTTCTTAGTTGCGTTTTTTACTGTAGCCCTTCTTCAGTGTGAAAACCGTTAAATGTTTGCGCGACTGTAAAATTGAAAGAAACGTTACTAAGAGCTAAGCGCGTGGAAAAAAGGACGCGCGCGCGCCATTTATAAGAAATGAAAAACATTATTTAGGCCGTCTGGTTGCATAGTGCCGAGCCTAAAAATGAGTTCCATTTCTAATTGTTTCCGTCTGACATTGACTCCAACACATTTCCGCAAACCTCTAACAAGGATGTCAGATAGACTGTGGCCGGGAGAGTTGAAGTGCTCTGCGACCGGGAACCACTAGTGTTCTTTTGGACGCTTCGTAGATGTTCGCCGAAACGTTCGCATAGAGTGCGACCGGTCTCCCCGATATATAACTGGGGACATCGACGGCACGAGATGCAGTACACGACGTTCTCCGATTTACAGGTGAAGTGTTCACGGATGGTGGTCGTATTCTTGGGTCCACGTACATGGATATCGGACGTTGTGTACAAGCAAGTGCGGTAGCGGAGATGTTGACATGCGAACGTTCCTGGGACCTCTGTCTGGAACCTGTCAGAGGTGTGTACCAGGATATCTCTCAGGCTGCGATCACGTCGATGTGCAACTACAGGTGGAGATGGAAAGATTGCTGCAGTAGCAGGGTCACTCATCAGGATGTTAAAGTTGCCGAGCAGAATGTGCTTAATACGCGAACTAAAGGGGTGATAGGTCAGCACCAGAGGAATCCTTTCTTCGTTGTTACGGACACGTTTAAAAAGTGCCTCTTGGCGGGTAACGGAGGACACCTTTTCCCAAGCATTACGCAGTAAATCTGAGGGATAGCCACGGCTTTCGAAAAAGATGGTCATTTCTTGGCATTTCTGTAGGAAATCATTATCCTCGGAGCAGAGACGGCGGAGGCACAAAATCTGGGAGTAAGGAATACCGTTTTTGCAGTGCAGTGTTGATTCGTTGACCTTTGAGGAAAAACTTTTCACAATAACCTACTACAAGTTGAGAAGGAGGCACTAAAGAACCTATGGAAAAGAGATGATATTGTCATCAAACTTGCTGACAAAGGAGGAGCAGTAGTCGTCTGGTCACGCCCTTTGTACATTCAAGAGGTACTACGGCATTTATCGGATGGTCGTTTCTACAAGCGCCTCGACAATGATCCTCTGAAGCAATACCAATGCAAAGTTAAAGCTACCGTGGATGATATGATTTCAAACGACGAACTCCCACCTTCGGCAAAAAAATCTCATTGTCACCACCCCCGAAACTTCTTGTTTCTACTTGCTTCCCAAAATTCACAAACCCGGCAATCCTGGAAGACCAATTGTATCGGCTTGTAACTGTCCAACGGAGAACATCGCTGCCTTCCTCGACGAAGTTATGTCACCACTTGTGACGAACTTAGCCAGTTATGTTAAGGACACCAACCACGCCCTGGAAATTGTCAACTCCTTCAATTTCAACAATTCCAACCCTGATCAACGCTTCCTTTTCACTATGGACGTGAAGTCACTTTACACGGTTATACCAAATGACAACGGTTTACAGGCGTTAGCTCATTTCCTCGACAAGCGCCCGGTGCTCGAGCCCCCAACTTCAACACTAACCCATTTAGCCGAGTTGGTACTCACTTTAAACGCGTTTTCTTTCAACAACCAGTATTACCGCCAAGTTGGTGGGGGTAGCCATGGGTAGTAGAATGGGCCCTAACTACGCTTGTCTCTTTGTAGGCTACATTGAAGAACGCATTTTGTCCACCTATACAGGGTACATTCCACAACTCTACAAGCGGTACATTGATGACATCGTAGGAGCAGCCTCGTGTCATCGAGAAGAACTGGAGGACTTTATAACCCATGTATCCACCTTCCATCCCGCTTTGCAGTTTACTCACACCATTTCTCAAACTCAGCTACCTTTCCTTGACATCAATTTAAGCATCTCGGATAGTAGAATCAGTACTTCCGTTCACTACAAAGACACTGACACCCACACCTACCTACACTACACCTCCTCTCATCCTCTGCACTGCAAAAACGGTATTCCTTACTCCCAGTTTTTGCGCCTCCGGATAATGATTTCCTACAGAAATGCCAAGAAATGACCATCTTTTTCGAAAGCCGTGGCTATCCCTCAGATTTACTGCGTAATGCTTGGGAAAACGTGTCCTCCGTTACCCGCCAAGAGGCACTTTTTAAACGTGTCCGTAACAACGAAGAAAGGATTCCTCTGGTGCTGACCTATCACCCCTTTAGTTCGCGTATTAAGCACATTCTTCTCGGCAACTTTAACATCCTGATGAGTGACCCCGCTACTGCAGCAATCTTTCCAGCTCCACCTGTAGTTGCACATCGACGTAATCGCAGTCTGAGAGATATCCTGGTACACACCTCTGACAGGTTCCAGACAGAGGTCCCAGGAACGTTCGCACGTCAACATCCCCGCTGCCGCACTTACTTGTACACAACGTCCGATATCCATGTACGTGGACCCAAGAATACAACCACCATCCGTGAACACTTCACCTGTAAATCGCAGAACGTCGTGTACTGCATCTCGTGCCGCGATGTCCCCAGTTATATATCGGGGAGACCGGTCGCACTCTATGCGAACGTTTCGGCGAAGATCTACGGAGCGTCCAAAAGAACACTAGTGGTTCCCCGGTCGCAGAGCACTTCAACTCTCCCGGCCACAGTCTATCTGACATCCTTGTTAGAGGTTCCGGCGGAAATGTGCTGGAGTCAATGTCAGACGGAAACAATTAGAAATGGAACTCATTTTTAGGCTCGGCACTATGCAACCAGACGGCCTAAATAATGTTTTTCATTTCTTATAAATGGCGCGCGCGCGTCCTTTTTCCACGCGCTTAGCTCTTAGTAACGTTTCTTTCAATTTTACATTCGCGCAAACATTTAACGGTTTTCACACTGAAGAAGGGCTATGCCCGAAACGTTTCTGTTTTTTCACAAGATGTCACTTTGACACTTTTTTCTCAATTTAATAATTTTTTTTGAAATTTTGTACAAAGGTGGATGACTGCCTTACCCTCCCCTGCCTCAAAAGTAAAGTTTTGCTCAATTTTCAGTGTAAATCGATTTTCAATGTAAATCGAATAATGCCGACAAGAGGGTCACGATATGGTGTTATTTTCGTACGCCTGCAGTAAAATACTTGAACAAAACTGGGTTTTATCAATTCTTGAATACTTTGGTTATCATTTAATATGCATAAGTCTTTCTTAACTAGAAAACTGGAATCTATATTCCAGTTACACTGGCGACTAATGATGCGAAGCTCAAGACGCCATTGTTTCAGCCTGGTAAAGTCACGTGACACCCAACCCAGAGTGGAATATTTTTGAATAAAGGGATTAGTTTCTAAAGAAACTGTGGTGCTGCGTCGGTGGGGGAGTGAAACACGAAAATTTGGTTTATCAACGGAGTTGATAATGTAAATTGACCACCGTACAGGGATTGGATCAGCTGACGTTTCGAGCGTTAGCCCTTCGTCGGAGCGAATCGAGGAATTGTGGGTTGTGTATGGTTTATATACAGGAAATGGAGCTACGCTATTGGTGGTAACATGGTAACGTGAAAAACATGAATAAATTAATTGAATGAAAAGCGCCCGTTGACACCGTGGGGATTAAGAGTGCCAATTTGAAAGATCAGTTTTTGCTCGAGATTTTTACGGCTTTCCGTGGTACCTTGATGTAGGGAAAGGCCGGAGATCGACATGTGTTGTTTGGAATGGTTAGGGAGATTAAAATGCCGAGCGACAGGTTTGGATGCGTCTTTGTCATCTTTCTCAACATCACGAAGATGTTCTCGGAATCGGTCACCTAGTCGTCTTCCTGTTTCGCCGATGTATAACTTTTTGCATAATGTGCAGGTTATGCAATAGATAACATTTGCGGAGGTACACGTGAAATGTAGGTAACTTTCTAGTTAAAAGCGCATTCAAAACGATTGAACAACCTGGCACTTTTAAATGCGCGCGCTCGCGATGCAAAACTTGTCCTTTCATTCAAAACACTGACAAAATATCGGACCCTAAGCGATCTGTTAAGATCACTGATCGTTTCACGTGTACCTCCGCAAATGTTATCTATTGCATAACCTGCACATTATGCAAAAAGTTATACATCGGCGAAACAGGAAGACGACTAGGTGACCGATTCCGAGAACATCTTCGTGATGTTGAGAAAGATGACAAAGACGCATCCAAACCTGTCGCTCGGCATTTTAATCTCCCTAACCATTCCAAACAACACATGTCGATCTCCGGCCTTTCCCTACATCAAGGTACCACGGAAAGCCGTAAAAATCTCGAGCAAAAACTGATCTTTCAAGTTGGCACTCTTAATCCCCACGGTGTCAACGAGCGCTTTTCATTCAATTAATTTATTCATGTTTTTCACGTTACCATGTTACCACCAATAGCGTAGCTCCATTTCCTGTATATAAACCATACACAACCCACAATTCCTCGATTCGCTCCGACGAAGGGCTAACGCTCGAAACGTCAGCTAATCGAATCCCTGTACGGTGGTCAATTCATATCAAACTTTGCCTATTGTTATGGTTTAAATTTTTTAAGACAATAAGCCTTTTGTTGTATGTCCGTAGGGATTTTTCCGTCCTGTTTCGCGAGATTATAATCGGGTCAAATCGTGTTCAGTCGGAACTTGTCACTGATGACAAATTTTTTCCCAACAGTAGCCTACTTAGGAAAACGAAGACAAACTAACTGGGGGTACGTCAGCAGGTTTGACTAAGCTTTTGTCATACCGAGCACACATGTTTCGGCCTTACCCAGCCTAACCGACTAAAGTAAAAGTAACCGTACTTTACTTTTACTTTAGTCGTCTAGTATTTTTTAGCTCATGTTTTGGCGACCAAGCGGCGATGAGGAGCTGAAAGCGATAAGAACGGGCCGGCTGCTATGTTTTATCTCAGTTTAATATGCTTTATACGCTATGCTAACTCGTGCATGGCTTAATAATTATTTACCAATTGCGCATGGATCTACGAAAACAATAAACGAAAACAGAACTGTTGTCGATCGGCAAGAAGACAAGTTTTTGCTTTTGCACCTTTTCACGTTTAAATGATTTCGCTTTTCGCCAATTTTTCCATTGCTAAAAACAACTCAGTAAAAAAAGGAAAGGAAGAAAAAAATACAATGAAGGCACAACGCTTGATGTCGAGAGTGCGTGAAAACGCGGGTTTACTTAAATTATTGTTAGACCTCGCGTTTTTGTTTTTTGGTTTATTGAAGCAAGTAAACATCGCTGTTGAAGGCAAAAGGTGCGATTTTCGCACCTTTTTCCGTTTCAGTGATTTTATTCTCCGAGTTGGCCAAAAATTCTGAAGCAAAAATCTTTCTCGTCGCATTCACTTAGTAAAAAAAAAAATAGTTTGAATGGTTTGGAATTGCCTTCCCAAACTGTGTTTTTTTTTTTTTTTTTTCATCTTTTTTTTCGTGACGACTCCCCGACCTAGAGCGCGCTCACGTTTGTCGCAGGTTTGTCGCAGATTTGTCTTTAATCCCCGCGCGCGCGACGCTGTTCAAAGATAAACGGGGGCGGACCTTACACTAATTAACAGTATTGATCTTCAGTTGAAAAGCCCATAAATTTTATTCATGATGCTTGCATATAAAACTCTCGTAAACGCAAGTTATAATCACTTTGATTGAGAGAAGAGCAAAGAAACATGAGTAAGTTTTATGAAGTATCGAAAGTGTTCGATAAGCGTACGGACGCACACGGTCGCGTTCAGTACCTTGTTCGCTGGCGTTTTCTAAAAAACTTCTTTCTCGACGATCTCTTCTCATAACGTGAGCGAAATGATTCTTGTAAAGTGACAAAAGCGGATTGATTGTTTTCAAGTGCACGCGTCTGTATAACCATTTACTCATTAGCATAACTAGTACTCACTGACCATTCATGACAACTAGAAAACAATGGAGTCAACTAAGCTCAAAGTTCAAAGACGCTCAGTTGCGCTTAAAAAATGTTACAGGTCGGTAACGTTTCTTTATTAGCAATTCGCAGAAAAAGCTGAAGAAATGTCTTCATTAGAACTTCATTCATGCTGCGCACAAGACCTGACAAAGGTTGGCGGCACGCACTTCTTCATGGAAAGTAGAGTTTTTGTCAATTAATGGTTTGTTGACGATTAAGAGACAAAGACTAGAAGACAATGCACAACGGCCATGAAAGCGTCCTTACCCCACCCCGAGAAGGGTGGCATCTGGTGTCAACGAAGATTTTAAATCTCGCGCTCGGAAATTTGCTAAGCGTCGGTTCTTACAAACGTTTGTTCTAGAAACAAAAGAGCCTCAAAGCTGCAAACAATAAAAATGCCCATAAAAGGAAGTTAATCCAGTGCCATTATCTACCAAAAATTAAACATAAAGTTTGATATGTTACATTATCAACTCCGTTGATAAACCAAATTTTTGGAATATTTTTGGCCTGGGCGTGCCAACGTGCCGTCTGTCGCTTGTTACGGTAGGGACAAATGTCGCTGTCGCAAAGAAACCAAAGAGGAATGGAAAGTAAATGTCGTTGTCGCAAACTGTCGCGCGTTTTCTGCAAATTTCTGTCGGTTGTCGGTGTTTTGGGAGAAGATTGTCTCCTGTTTTCGGAGCCATGTCGCTTGTCGCTTCTACCTCTTGGAAGGCCTCATTACCAGTAAACGGGCGTTCAAGCTGACATTTGTTATTAATTTTAATAACTCTTTTCCACTCAGCTGTAAAACAAGCTGACAAGCCAATCAAAGAGCCGTAAAAACATTGTATGCCATTTGTTTTCTTGGTATGTTGGTTTGGCGCCATGTAAATTACTTTTCTCGCAAAGGAAATGAGTTCAAGTACGCTATAGTCTGCACAGGGCCCAGAGGAGTTTCGCGTGAATAAATGAATTACTTATTTAACCCTTTAAATTTTTTTGAACTCTTCGGCAATTTTCTCGATGTAAATAATTGAAAGGGATCTAGATGTCCTATATGAAGGTCTGCCTTGAAACGTTTGCCACTCTAGAATACCGAGGACTCAAGTTTTATTGTGACGTCACCTATTTGAACCGTCGTTGTTTTGCTCGCGACTGTAACAAGTTGTAATCGGTAGGTACTCGGTTTATAAGTGCGTTTTCGAGCCATTTTTCACTGCAGAAGCTCCCAGGCTGGCATCATTAAGCTGGAGTGGAGAGTAAATGCAAACCTCTGGACGAAGCCAGAGGTGAGAGATGATTTCACAACGACTGGGACGCCAAAAGTGGTCGTGTCGAGTCATGGCAGCTCAGAAGTGAAGTTCGTCTCTCTAGCCGTTCTGTGATGGATTCTTGGACATAGCAAGGCAATTTGGGTGAGATTTAACTTGCAAAGAACTCAACGCGTACCATAAAAATTTGGTTTATCAACGGAGTTGATAATGTAAATTGACCACCGTAAAGGGATTCGATTAGCTGACGTTTCGAGCGTTAGCCCTTCGTCGGAGCGAATCCGGAGCGGATTCGCTCCGACGAAGGGCTAACGCTCGAAACGTCAGCTAATCGAATCCCTTTACGGTGGTCAATTTACATTATCAACTCCGTTGATAAACCAAATTTTCGAGTTTCACTCCCCCACCGACGCAGCACCACAGTTTCATTAGAAACTAATCCCCTTTATTCAACGCGTACCATACTTTGCCAGTAGGTCCGGATGGCTTGACACATAAAAACTCTACAAAATGAAGATGGCGGGACCTCCATTTCGCCGTGGTATCCAGGTTTCCCAGAATGCAATTCGGGCGCCAAAGAGAAAAACAGAGGCTTTCAAAAGTTTCTCGAATCAAATGGCTGATGCTCGACGCGTTGTAGGTGTGAGAGGCAAAATTGGAGATAGATGCTCAGTCATGGGATCAAGGTTTTCCCTCATTAGAATGTTTTGTTTTTAAAAGGAGATTTTGAATTAAAGAATTGAAGTTAAAGATGTGTGTTTTTTAGCTTTGCTCCAAAGCGCATAAAACGGCCATTTTTGATTTTGCTTGAAAACAAGTCATGATATGCAACGGAAAACGAAGGTTATTCCCAGTGTGTTGGCTCTTAAAGCGTAAAGCAGTTACTGGTTGACACTATAAACAGACCATAATAATCAGGTCCAAATTTGAGAGCGTGGGCAATCTTAAAAGCGGTAGGCCTGTCTGTTGTACAAATCCGTACGATAGATCGTACACTGGGCGTTAAAGGGTTAACGTCTCACCTTGTTGTTCGCCATTTTGAAAATCAATAACCGCGAGCCATATCCTCGCTGGCGCATAGCACGTAGCCCGAAGGGCGACCGAGGCACAAAGTGTGTAAGCCGAACTTGCGAGCCCTCATGCGCCCGCTTATTTTCTACTTGGTCGAGTTTTACTTTAAATTTATTTTTAAAGGCAGATTGTGAGATTTCGACTATAAACATGTTTTCTGATTTGCGGTTTTCTGAATTTATTACAACATTGCGTAGACAACGTGTTTTGTTTTCTGGTACAAAGAACAATATGTATAGATATTTTCTTTTACCTGCTGGTATGCGTGGTAAACATGTCTGTTACTTTTGCTTAAACAGTGCATTCAGTGCACTACACGTGATTGAACGGCTGCTGCTAAATTTTGGGAAAAGTGAGCTCTCGGCTAGCATTGTAAACAACGATGAACGATAGTGAAGATGAAATCTTCTTAACCCAGGACATCTTTTCAGGGTCTTTCGATTCGAGTGTCCTTACAGGTTTACGGGTTTTTACTACAAGGTGGTATCTGTTCTATATGAAATGAAACCAAAGGAGTAGAAATTTGCTTAAGATTAAATAACAACCACCCTTGGCAAAGCGCTAATATTGTATGTAAGGTCCGAATTTTCGTTTGTATTTGTTTGTTTATTGTTTAGAGTTTACACGTAATTAGCCTGCAGTGCAGGCGTTTTCGGTGGGCGCGTGATGTATTTTGTCGAGTAGGCGGCGCCATGTTGAATTTCACTAAAACGCAAGGAGCTGGGGCGAGTCGAAGGGGGCGGGGTGGAGGCGTAAAGAGAGAAAACGCCTGCCCGATAACTCTGTGAAAACGAGAAACACCCCCTAATTAGTTCGGCTTGATCGCTCTCCCGCAAATAAATTGCCAGCCAATCAAAACTGAAGAATTATTCCGCCGGAAACAAAATTCACATGCGACAAAAACAAAGACACGTCTAGCAGCCCGCGAGTCAAACAAAACCTCATTCAAAGTAAAGTTTGGAAATCTTGAAAAGCAAGGTCATTCGCCATCAGATAATTTTTCCGGCCTTCAAAACGGAAGGAATGCTTCGGGGTGTTCTTGCCAGATACTTTTAGTGAAGTAGGGTTTTCGCTGGTGCAAGATGCCGCGAATATTCTGTCCGTGTCGGCAATCCCTGTGGTAGGAAAATTCCTAACTTGGGCCAGTTGTATAGAATTATTAAGGCCGTCGATCGAAGCTCCTGCGTCAGTTGCATTGAAAACTGAGAGAGGATGACATGTTAAATCGACTAAATGTAGATGATTTGCCAAATAATGGCTTGAAAGTGGTCTATTTGAGTCCCTTAAGAAAAATGATGTGACGGTTCGAATGCCGCGTGATGATCAAGCGAAGGTTGTGGCGAAAAAAGCATTGTATAAGAAACATTGTGTGTGTGTTTTCAACAAATAAAAACCTTTTCCCGGTCCAAGTTTCGACAGTGTGCAACTCATCTACGATGATCGCGCATATTTGTTGGTGAAGCGAGGAATCTCTTCTTTGGTGAAGAAATAAATCAGTGGCTTTCAGAGAACCTCCTCCGTAGAACCGAAAACAATCTGGTACTTCCATCCAGGCGGCAATCCATCCATCCAGGCGGCAATCTCCAAGCCCTCCTGCTTTCATTCCCATTGATGCTGCTTCTGCCAACTGGTCTTGAACAATGCTTTTCAGTGAATATACGACCAGTACGCTCGGCAAGCCTTTCCAGATAATTTTACTTTCACACGAACGAACAGCTAGAATATCAGGCTCTTCCCAAAGCCAACCGACAGAACTGCCGAGGGATCCTGTTCTGCACGTAATTCGCGCGACATTCCCATCTCGGATAAATCGTTGAGACATTCTTCCAGAGAAGAGTTGAATCTCGCCAAACTGCCTTGCATTGCTTTTTATCGTTTTGCCACAAACAAAAATTTACATCTATCGATTTACAAATATTGACAGGCATCAATCCATTCCACTGTGCCGCTCCAACCAGAGGCTCCGTTTGCTCACGAACAGAGTGCCTCAAGAGAACAATGGACACGGGCAGGCGTATTTTTCTTGCCCCTCCCCCACCCCCACCACACTTTCCCATCCCTATAATCCTTAATTTGTACTCTCCCCAATATTCCTCGGTTTCTCAAATCAAACATGGCGGCTCGCAAACGAAATTATACGCTCGCCTCACAAAATACGCCTGCAATGCAGGC
Source organism: Pachyseris speciosa (assembly GCA_016490735.1). Taxonomy (NCBI): domain Eukaryota; kingdom Metazoa; phylum Cnidaria; class Anthozoa; order Scleractinia; family Pachyseridae; genus Pachyseris; species Pachyseris speciosa. The sequence continues at coordinate 1,185,253 of JAEMWC010000136.1, read as the reverse complement.
TAACACGTAATGGGAGACTAAGTCGAGGGGAATATAAGCAGAGAAATATGAACAGGGGAATATGAGCAGGGGAAATATATATTGCATTGTTTTGCTATTGTTATCAGCTATTAAGCGGCCGTCGCTTAGCGACGAGCCGCTTCTTGCATTACCCTTTTTTTTTTTTTTCTCGTCGTTTCGTCCGTCACTTGCCCCGTACTCCTCTCGGCCAGAGGAAGAAACAATGACAAGTAAATAAATAAACGGTTTACTCTCCGGTGACAGTACTTGGAACGCGCGACCCTCAGATCTCATCGCCCATAGTCTGCACCTTATCCGATTGCGCCACTTGCTCATCAGTTACCTTCACTAGAGAATTTTGTAATAATTAACGTGAGTGGTCACCAAATTCACGAATCGTTACAGCCTTTGCAAAAGAAATGTTTAGCCGGAATTGAATTACTTCAATATACATTTCATAGCAAAGGAATTTAATTGAAAGCGTTTCTTTTGATCGGTTTTCAGCAACATATTGAAAAGGTTTAACTGAATCGCAAGAAAAGTTAAGTTATAGCTTGATAAACCAAACCGCACAAAACACGCAAAGAATATTAAAGATCTTCAAAGATAATTTTGTTTAACGCCGAATACACGTTAGACAGATGCATAACATTTTTTACCTGTTATATTCTTCAGGTGTAACAATTCGTTACGAATTAGCTAACTTTTATACTTTCATGCGTAGCTAAACCGCAAACAGCTTATCAAATATTCAAAACGAGTTCTTTTTGGACGTGTTAAAATTAGCGTAATCTCCAACATCTCATTAAATTTTTCAGTGAAATTTGTTGGGTGCATAAAAATTTGTATCTCGCTTTATACTTATCGCTTTACAATAATTTTTATATCTTTGTGCTATTCGAATTCCGAAACCATTTTTGCGTTGACCGTAAAATAAAACTGCCATTTCTCTACGAGTGAGCAGCAATTTTAGCATACGACCACGGCTATAAATGCGTTTCCGGTGTACAGGTTGGTATACAACTTTACCCGAACTTGAAGTAAAGTATCGTACTCACGTTGTATTTTCTTGTTAGGGATTAACATTTACACCACAAGAGAGAGCAAACTATTGTGAATTTCAAGATTAAACTGTTCGCTATTGTTAAGAAAAAGAAGGGGCCATAGAATACGAAGCGATGTTAGTTCACGGTCGACTAATTCACGCAAATTGAAAGGCTCTTGAACAAAAATATTTATTTAGGGGTCAGAGTAAGAAATCGCGAAAGCCTTTCTAAAAGAAATGTTTAGTCAGAATTGAATTCCTCCAACGTACCTCTTATAGGAACCGAATTTATTAGAGCGTTTCCTGACCAGGGTTTTGATGCTAAACAAGTATTGACCGAGTGGTGGACTAAGTACTAGTGATGGTGCAATACCGGAAGTCAAACCAACAACGCGTGTAGCTTTTCTTTTTCGGTTATCTTCGAGAAACTGGTCAACGGATCTAGACGCCGGTTTATACCAAATTCTTCGCTTTCTTTCAAATTTCAAATTCGGAAATTGGCGTTGGTATTTCGAGTAGTGAATATCCAGAGAATCGGTTCACCATTACCCTTTTTTAAGCGGCCGTCGCTTAGCGACGATTTTTCTTCCTCTGCCCCTCTCGGCCAGATATATAGTAAAGAAATAATTTAATAATACCGGTTCCGAGTTTGAACTCGCGACCTTCAATTCCTAACTCGGCCCCTTATCCGACTGCGCTAATGAGACATCTCTTGCGGTGACTAGGGAATTTTGTAGTAAATAAAGTCATTAGGTTGGTCACGCATCGTCTCTTTAAAATCCGTTTCAATGCCCAAGGGTTACAGAGAAAAGAAATGTTTTCTCAGAATTGAATTACTCCAATGTACATCCCATAACGAAAGATATTTATTTGAGAGCGTTTGTTTTGAGCAGTATTTCAGAACAACGATGATTGGGTATGGAATGAAGGTAAGAAATGTGTCAGGTTTTATTTTGCGTGATTATAATTATTTTCTTGATGCTCGCGTCGTTTTATCTAAACTTCGCGTAATAATGTAAACAGTATAAACTTTAATTGACTAAATGGCACCAAGAGTAGCATTACGCTTGCTTTCCCGATATTGCGTGTAAGTTATGTTTCTTGTCTGTTTCACTCGTGGGAACGGGCACTTCTGATTGGACAGATATTATAGTTTTGAAACTGTGCCCTGTTTATGGTTATTTTCGTTTCACAATGCATTTGTTTTAAACAAAATCTTTGGGCATTTGTGTTTCTTTTCCGGAATGATAAATTGTAACAACGTTTAAAATAATTTATAAGCCCTATGAAATCTTAAATAAAGTCCATAACTTTCACTGAATTTACTTTACATGTAACGAGATTGTTCGTGACCCGGTTTTGAAGATAAACAAATATTGACCGAGTTAGTGATGGTGCAATACCGGAAGTACTAGTGATGGTGTAATACCGGAAGTGAAATACAGCTCTTTTGCGTGGCGTTGTTTGAACATACCTTGGTAGTATTGAGATATCGGTTATCGTCGAGAAACTGGTCAACGGATCGAAGACTCAGATTTATACCAAATTGTTCGCTTTCTTTGAAATTGTCAAACAAATCGAAGTGCCAGTGTTTTGTCAAGCTTCGGCTGGCCTTGGTTTCTCGCGTAGTGAATATCCAGAGAATCGGTTGAGTACTTTTCCGTGTTAAATTGCAAAATAGGTTTACAGTTTAAACGTTGACAAAAGAAAAAAGAAAAACAAGTGAAAAGGAATAGAAAAAAAAGAGATCAAAGAAAAAAAAACTTCACTCTGTTGAGGCTTGAACCACCGACCCTAAGCTGTCATTATAGTACGAAAAGAGCGCACTGACCCACTAGGCCACCAAAAGTTTCCTTACACGCGCAATTGAATTTTAAATTCTTCATCATTCGGAGTGAGGAATTGACTGTCCTGCCAACTGAAAGGTGACAAAAATTGAATTACGATCAACTTGAACTTATCCTGTGCATTAATCCGGCTCGGATGGTCAAAAAGGCCGCTTCTAATTCTCGCAGAATTTCTTGTTGTTTCAGCCCCGCCCTCCCCTGTTACAATCAAAGCCGCCACCAACTTTTCAGACAGTGAATAATGATGAGGGGTTATGTAATATACCCCCCTGAAAAAAACAAACGAAACCGATCCAAATAACAAATAAGCTCAAGATCAAGTTCGGCTGGAGGTATTATGTTTCTAATTATGCCAGAAAAAATGCCACTTTTTCCTGCGGCATTCATTAAATAAACAATCCTACCTGTTCATATTATTGAGAGAATAAAAGAACTAACGAGCAAAGGTTGTTAAACTCTATATAACAACATTGAAAAGTTACAAAGTCTATGGTATCCAGTTCTTAAAATATCCGCACTTTTATTTTTAATTTGTCCATGCTAGTTTCTGAAAAAATGAGCATACGGAATATGATTATTATGCCGACATTATTCTTGTTGCTGCAGATGTAGTATTACGATAACCGAACTTATAGTCCGGTAGCCCCTAGTTCACGCTCGGAAAAGTACTCCCCTATTCTTCGATTTGTTGCTTCAGTATATTTGGCAAGGAAACCAGACTGACAGCGGAGAAATTGCACTTTATAAAACAATGTGGCAAAAATTTGTAAATAACATGAAACTGTGAGTCGTATACAAATGTGCATTGCTTATCGCGAGATCAACCGCGGTGAAACGTAAAAATTTAAACGCCACATGACCAGATGACCAGTTTTTTGTGAGTCTGTGAGTAACTTTATTAAAGTCTTTTTGAAGCAATTGGTATGTGGATACTGCATTACCGTTTTTTTTTTTTTTGAAAAGTAGTACAAGCCACAGGAAAGACAATGAAACACTGTTTTCTTCGCGCTCAGTTACATTTGCATAGAGTTTGTTGATTGGATTTCAACTGATAAAAACACTCAGATAAGCGATCAACAAAAACATACGCATAATATGCACATGTGTAGTAACCTAAAACGCGTAGTCAATTCATACACAGAAAGGCCCATTGGTGTGTATGAGCTTGCCTATTGCCTTCTTTTCGTTGATATTTTTTGTATGTCATAGCACATTTTGAATATTCCGAATAGCACGGTAAGGCCTGGGTAAAAGACGGGTAATGACTGAGTTTGCGGAATGTCATAATTATGTGGAATGTATAATATGCTGAATGACTTAAATCACGAAGTGACAGTGTGTGGTCAACAAATTTTCCCGCGCTTTATAATTATCTTATTTATGCGGATTGAAGTCTGTTGCTATCTCTATTTGAAGTCAGTGAGCTGATGTACAACATAAAGGTGCCACCATTGTTAGGTTTTAACGAAGACGTGTTTCGGTTGTTTCTACCGTCATCGTTAGTTATGAACTGAATAACGTAAAGCAATTGACTAAAGGCCCGGCCAGAGGAGTGCAACATCATCCAACATTGTTGGACGACGTTGCACAGTGTTGAATGAGGTGGCCAAACGAATGCAACATGTTGGATTTAATACTTGGTCTCAAGGGTTTGGGTTTGGGACTTGTTCCACTTTTAACTGGCAAAAAATGGCATAAACAGTAACTCGATCTTCAGTTAATCTTAACTCAAACTTAACTCGAACTCAGCTCAAACTCGACTTAAACTCAACTCAGCTGGTGTCGCGTCCCATGCCGGCGGTAAATTAGAGCGCGAAGAAACCAGAGTCTTCGCAGTGACGTGTACTCAATGTTTACCACTTTTATGTGCCAAAAATGGCAATCTTTACTCCAAATTAGTAACTGAAACTCAACTCAACTCGTAACTCGATAAGCAGCCGATCCTGAGTTCAATGCTCTCTATCACATTTGCCAATTGGGATCTGATCAAACTCAAGTTTAAATGATTACACATGCAAACAATGGACCATAGCATCTTATGAAAATGTGTCAACTGCAGAAGAAACAGTTTCATGTTACATTCACTTACGTTTCATTTGTAGAATTGTCTGCCATATCGCAGGGTTTGCGTCTGAGAAGCCGAGTGAGCTTGTTTAGGCTCAGTTTCCAGTATTCACCGATCACAAGCCTGTTATCAGTATACGGACGTTCAAGGTGACATTTAGTATTGATTTTAATAACTCTTTTCCACTCAGCTGTAACACGCTAACAAGCCAATCAAAAGCGCCGTAAAAACATCGTATGCATTTGCTTTCTTGGTCTGTTGGTGTGGCGTCATGTAAATTACTATTCTCTCAAAGGAAACGAGTTCAAGTACGCTATGGTCTGTCGGATTATGCTCGTAAAATCGATTATTATGCTTTCGGGCATCACCCATGAAGTCAGGGTATTATGCTTAAAATTAAGCTCGGCTAGAGGTATTATGTTTCTAATTATGCCAGAAAAATGGCACTTTTTCCCCTGCGGCATTCATTAAATAAACAATCCTACCTGTTCATATTATTGAGAGAAGAAAAGAACTAACGAGCAAAGGTTGTTAAACTCTATTTATTATATGACTAACTCTTTCAGCGGTCAAGATGAATCAATTCTCCTGCTGTGATTGGCTACCCGCGAGGTCAAGATGGAGCCATCTTGACCGCTCGGGATAACCCGTTCGTCCCGCGTTTTACTGTCTTTAAATTAATGGCGTCCTTTGAGTCATATAATAAATCCTTTATTGACCAAGCTTGTTCGGTCAAGATGGCGAGATATTGGCCTCGTTCGTTTTTTGCGTGTTTATGGACCTCGACTTCGTCTCGGTCCATAAACACGCAAAAAAATAACTTGGCCAATATCCCGCCATCTTGACCTCGCGCTTGGTCAATAACCCATATATAACAACATTAAGAAGTTACAAAGTCTAGGGTATCCAGCTCTTAAAATATTCGCACTTTTATTTTCCATTTGTCCATGCTAGTTTCTGAAAAAAATGAGCATACGGAATATGATTATTATGCCGACATTATTCTTGTTGCTGCAGATGTAGTATTATCATAACCGAACTTATAGTCCGGTGGCCCTTAGTTCACGTTCGGAAAAGTACTCCCCTATTCTTCGATTTGTTCTTCAGTATATTTGGCAAGGAAACCAGACTGACAGCGGAGAAATTGCACTTTATAAAACAATGTGGCAAAAATTTGTAAATAACATGAAACTGTGAGTCGTATACAAATGTGCATTGCTTATCGCGAGATCAACCGCGGTGAAACGTAAAAATTTAAACGCCACATGACCAGATGACCAGTTTTTTGTGAGTCTGTGAGTAACTTTATTAAAGTCTTTTTGAAGCAATTGGTATGTGGATACTGCATTACCGTTTGTTTTTTTTTGAAAAGTAGTACAAGCCACAGGAAAGACAATGAAACACTGTTTTCTTCGCGCTCAGTTACATTTGCATAGAGTTTGTTGATTGGATTTCAACTGATAAAAACACTCAGATAAGCGATCAACAAACACATACGCAAAATAGGCACATATATGTAGAGCTTGCCTATTGCCTTCCTTTCGTTGATATTTTTTGTATGTCATAGCACATTTTGAATATTCCGAATAGCACGGTAAGGCCTGGGTAAAAGACGGGTAATGACTGAGTTTGCGGAATGTCATAATTATGTGGAATGTATAATATGCTGAATGACTTAAATCACGAAGTGACAGTGTGTGGTCAACAAATTTTCCCGCGCTTTATATCTTATTTATGCGGATTGAAGTCTGTTGCTATCTCTATTTGAAGTCAGTGAACTGATGTACAACATGAAGGTGCCACCATTGTTAGGTTTTAACGAAGACGTGTTTCGGTTGTTTCTACCGTCATCGTTAGTTACGAACTGAATAACGTAAAGCAATTGACTAAAGGCCCGGCCAGAGGAGTGCAACAACATCCAACATTGTTGGACGACGTTGCACAGTGTTGAATGAGGTGGCCAAACGAATGCAACATGTTGGATTCAATACTTGGTCTCAAGGGTTTGGGTTTGGGACTTGTTCCACTTTTAACTGGCAAAAAATGGCATAAACAGTAACTCGATCTTCAGTTAATCTTAACTCAAACTTAACTCGAACTCAACTCAAACTCGACTGAAACTCAACTCAGCTGGTGTCGTGTCCCATGCCGGCGGTAAATTTGAGCGCGAAGAAACCAGAGTCTTCGCAGTGACTTGTACTCAATGTTTACCACTTTTACATGCCAAAAATCTTTACTCCAAATTAGAAACTCAAACTCAACTCAACTCGTAACTCGATAAGCCGATCCTGAGTTCAATGCTCTCTATCACATTTGCCAATTCGGATCTGATCAAACTCAAGTTTAAATGATTACACATGCAAACAATGGACCATAGCATCTTATGATATCTCATGAACAGAAATGTGTCAACTGCAGAAGAAACTGTTTCATGTTACATTCACTTACGTTTCATTTGTAGAATTGTCTGCCATATCGCAGGGTTTGCGTCTGAGAAGCCGAGTGAGCTTGTTTAGGCTCAGTTTCCAGTATTCACCGATCACAAGCCTGTTATCAGTATACGGGCGTTCAAGGTGACATTTAGTATTAATTTTAATAACTCTTTTCCACTCAGCTGTAACACGCTAACAAGCCAATCAAAAGCGCCGTAAAAACATCGTATGCATTTGCTTTCTTGGTCTGTTGGTGTGGCGACATGTAAATTACTATTCTCTCAAAGGAAACGAGTTCAAGTACGCTATGGTCTGTCGGATTATGCTCGTAAAATCGATTATTATGCTTTCGAGCGTCACCCATGAAATCAGCGTATTATGCTCAAAATTAAGCTCGGCTAGAGGTATTATGTTTCAAACTATGCCAGAAAAAATGGCACTTTTTCCTGCGGCATTCATTAAATAAACAATCCTACCTGTTCAAATTATTGTGAGAAGAAAAGAACTAACGAGCAAAGGTTGTTAAACTCTTTATAACGACATTGAAAAGTTACAAAGTCTAGGGTATCCAGTTCTTAAAATATCCGCACTTTTATCGACTTTGTCCATTCTAATTTGTAAATAAGATGAAATTGGCTGGGTGTCGAACACAAAGGTGCATTGCATATCTCGAGGTCTACCGCGGTCAAACGTAAAAAGTGCAGATGAACAGATGACCAGTGAGTAACTTTATTGAAATTGGTAATATGGATACTGGTCGGAATTACCGTTTTTTGAAAGTAGTACAAGCCACAGGAAAGACAATAAAACACTGTTTTCTTCGTGCTCAGTACATTATTTTACATAGGGTTTGCCGACTGGATTTCAATCGATGAAAAAACACAGATAAGCGATCAACCAAAACATACGCAAAATAGGCGCGTATATAGTTATACCTAAAACGCGTAGTCAATTCATACACAGAACAAAAGGCGCATTGATGTGTATGAGCTTACTTATTGCCTTCTTTTTTTTAAATATTTTTTATACGTCATACGGCAAATTTTGAATATTCCGAATAGCACGGTGAGGCCGGGTAAAAGAAGTAATGACTGAGCTTGCGGAATGACATAATTATGTGGAATGTATAATATGGAGAATGACTTAAATCACGGCGAAGTGACAGTGTGTGGTCAACAAATTTTCCCGCGCTTTATATCTAATTTATGCGGTTTGAAATATAGTGCATAATAATTGCATATTAATCTGAATAATATCGTCCGTCATCCCACGGAACTGATGAGTAAGAGCCGAATGCAATCGTTTTGGTTCGGTGTCTAGTACCGAACCAAATTTTAATAAGTCTTTAATTTTAATAAGTCTTTTTCATCCAACTGTAATAAGCTAACAACCCAATGAAAGCCCCGTAGAAACATTGTATGCTATTTGTTTTCATGGTATGTTGATTCGACGTCATATAAATTACCTTTCTCCGAAAGTAAATACGTTTTCTCGGAAAGCAAATCAGTTTTCTCGGAAAAAGATACTCCAGTTTACGCAGAAATGCTTGGATTTGTTGCTATAATGTAGGATATACTGTATCCTATATCACGCTATTTCTTTTAAATTTGGAAAGGAAACCACACTAGCTACCAGAGGAGAAATTGCATTCCATAAGAAAATGTTTCAAAGAATTTGTATATGAGATGCAAGTCAGTGGAGAGTCGTAAGAAAAAATGTGCTCTATTAGTTTATCGTGAGGTCAACCGCGGTCAAGCGTAAATAAGCAAAGTCCTTAAATTACCAGTTTTTCGTGATTCCGTGTGTAAACTAAATCATTTTACAACTTTCTGAACGTATTTTTAAAGAATTAGAGAGATTAAGATTGAGGTTTTTCGGCATTTCCCGCGAACCGCGAACGTCAAGAAGTCACGTGACCAGTGCCTTGCCGTCAGGTTTGCGGTTTGAAGTTCACGTTTGTACGGCTAGACCACGCTCCAGAGGTAAGTGATTTACCGCAAGGATTTTTGCACCCTAAAACATCACAATCCCACGTTTGAGAGGAAATACTACTTTTTAGAACTCTTTCGCCTATTAATTATCGAATTTTTTTTTCATAGAAACGCAATTTTTAAGACGATTTCTCAGCTAAAATAGAAGTGAACGAATGAATGAAAACAAACATGGCGGCCGGCTATTTGTTACCCGCGAATCTTAAGTCCCGAATACGAGCAGACAGCTAACGTTTGCGGTAAGATGGCCAAACCTCGATCTTAAGGTCTCTAGCAGAAAACCTTGCGGTAAATCACTTACCTCTAGAGCGTGGTCTAGCCGTACAAAAGAGAGATTAAGATACAGGTTTGGCCATCTTACCGCAAACGGCAAACCGCGGTTTGCGGTTAGCGGTTTTACGTTAACCGTCTGCCCATATTCGGGGCTTAAGATTCGTGGTTGGTTCTAACAACAAATAGCCGGCCGCCATGTTTGTTTTCATTCATTCGTTCACTTCTATCTGAGCTGAGAAATCGTCTTCAAAATTACGTTTCTATGAAAAAGAATTCGATAATCAATAAGCGAAAGAGTTCTAAAAGGTAGCATTTCCTCTCAAACGTGGGATTGTGATGTTTTAGGGTGCAAAAAACCTTGCGGTAAATCACTTACCTCTAGAGTGTGGTCTAGCCGTACAAACGTGAACCTCAAACCGCAAACCTGACGGCAAGGCACTGGTCATGAGACTTCTTGACGTTCGCGGTTCGCAGGAAAAGCCGCAAAACCTCGAACTTAATCTCTCTAAACTTGAACCTCAAACCGCAAACCTGACGGCAAGGCATCGGTCACGTGACTTCCTGACGTTCGCGGTTCGCGGGAAAAGCCTAAAAACCTCAATCTTAAGGTCTCTAATTATCTTAACATCGCAGAAATAAAACTAAAATAAAAATAAATAAACTGAATAAATAAATTCAATTACGAGAAACTTGATTGGGAGATAAAAAACTGAAGAGCATAAAACTGATAAGTTTACATTAACGGTTGAAAGTCAATACCAGGAACTCTATTTAGAAGCCTATCAATTTTTTTTCTCATTGGATGTAACCTGCGATCAGGCTCTATTTTCGTTTCGATGGTAAACCTTTCCCGCGGGAAAGGCGAAACGAAAAATAGAGCCTGATACAAGTCTTCCACGGAACGTCTACCGCCCACTTTTTTGATTGATTGACATTTTTCAAAATCAGCCAATCAAACTTACTTCCGTTACGCGATACTCGCGAGCTCTCGCGCGTGAAGTGATGAGGAAAGAAGAAGACGCCATTTTTGTTTTGCGAACGCCTTGTCCCATATGGTTCATTGTTGTTGGGGAATATTTACGGTTTTGGGCCCAAAGTAAGCTCTTATAACGTACAAATTTTATGAACGCTGGGAAAGGCGATATGTGTCTCCAAAGCCTATGTGATTATGATATCTTTTTTGGGTACTGAAGCACCACTGATGATTCGGCTGAAGGAAGCTGAGGTGATTAATATTGTCGATGTATTCCATGTCTTCCCTTCGAAATACAATAGTAAAGAATTTTTTTTTAGTAAAGAATCGAGAGTGTTGTTTTATTTGAGTTGCGGAGAAACGGGATTTTGCCGGTCACTCGTTTATTAAGTTTTAGCTTTTGAAGCTCGCTTACCTTTAATTTGAACAAATGAATAAATGCAGGCCGGCCTTGATGAATTCTTTTAATGTAATTTAATTTATAAAACAAATTTTGTAGTATTACTAAAACGCTGCATTGTTGTGGTACACTGTTATTGAACTCATTCAGTGGGATTCTCAAGTGCTTGGCTTCTATATAAGGACCCATTTTTATTGATCACTTTCTTAGCTGTTTATCAGAGGCTCCATGTTTGATAGGTATATTGATAGATAACTTTATTCAGTGGATGAGAGGTATTTATACACTGATTGGCTAATTATCCACTGGAAAAAATATCTGAAATTTTTAAATGTAGCATGAACCTGTGATCCTTGATTCAGTTAAAGGTAGAATCAACTAGCCTGAAGGCCAATTGAATAAATCCAACCCATTGTCTTTGCATGCTGACTATGACTGAACAGAAACAGTAGTAGTAAATATATGGGTGGCTGAATGGATTACCCAATCTCTCTAAATACACCTATTTAATCCTCTCTAAGGGGGAAGCCAAGCATCTTCTTGCCAACAGGTTTTTTAATAGTGAGGGAAAAAAAGGGAAACAAGCCACTGGATTTCCAAATGCAACAACTAAATTTTTCACTAAATGGTTCTGAAAACATCACAAAAAGATCAGCACAGAGGGTGGCACATTCCCTTAAGAGATATTTGCTATGCCAGTTATCAGTCAGTCATAAGGCCTCTGGGAACAGGTGGTTGGTCTACCCCCCAACCTTGACCCTGAGATGTATGTTAAGACAGAACAGAGCACAGAATTTGGGAACTATGCCGCCTACTCCGGTTTCATCAAGTGAATAGGTTCTTTTATGTACCCTTCATGTTTAAATTACGTGTGAGGATGAAAAGGCCAACAGACTATAATCTCACTAACCAATGACCTGATCATCTGTCCTGAGACAGATGTTGAGAACCCAGCCAAATTGATACAAACAATTATTTTAATTAACACCATGGTTTGCTGTCTGGTCTGGGATTCAAACCAGCAACCTGTTCCTCAGCAGTCCAGTGCTGGGCAGTATGCTGTTATTCTGTAATTCATTAACTGCATGGGGAAACAACTTGGTAGGAGAGGTAACTAAGGACATCTAGCTTTCATCTGGTTAATCTTTCATTAATTCAGCAAAGGCCTGTAATGCTTATGCAGTAGAACAGTCTTTGTGGTGCATTTCAAACTACTGCACCTTGCACTGAGAATTTTTGCAATGGGAGTTCAGTCATGTTTTACATTTTTGTGGAGGATGTAAATGACCTTGTTATTCAACAACAACAATTTGCTCTTCTAAGCTCTATTCAATTTATTTCCTCTATTCTCATGTAGATTTCTCTTGCTACAATTTACGTTGGGGTTTGGGTTTTTCTGAGTTGAATGTATTACTATCACCAAGATAATTGGCACTTTTATGCTGTCCTCACGAAATTTTGTTAAGTGACAATTCAGTTTAAGCATAAATTTAATTTGGAGATTAAAAAGCCTGTTTAAATTTGTAAACTAAGTCAACTTGACTGACGTCCACTGTGAAGTTACTGAAGCCCTTCCATCGTACTTTTTCTATGGCCGGTCATTCTGCTATTTATGTGATTTTTTTATATCAACATCAAGACATGTATTTTATTACTCCCTAAAAAGAAAAACTTTATTCTTGGTGGTGTGAATTAGCCAACAGTGTTTTATTTATGTTGTTGTTCCAGAGGAGAACATACATGCAAACGATAACAGATAACTTTACAGCCTTACGTAAATGAATGGTACAAAACAAATTTAAAAGAACTTGCATTAAGCTTTCAAAATGTCTGTCCATTGAATATGAGTGTCTTCTCTCGCATCCTAACATTGAAACCAATGTGTCTATGATCTTGTACTTATCAACTGAACTTCGATGTGTCTTGCTTCTCGTTGAATTGTTCTTGAATACAAACCAGCCAGCTTCCAAGTCTTTATACTGTTGTCAGGCTTTCACAAACACGAAACAAACAACTCGTCAGAACGCTTCGTCTTGATCATTCTTCATGAAGATCATTCCGCGAATCTTTCAAGTGAATCCAGTATGTACATCAAAACAAAACTAATAAACTTTGTCCTCTCCGCTAATTTAGATGAAAATAGAAAGGCTCTGTTGTTTTGTGTTATAAAACTAAAAACAACTTGAGATTACTCATTGTCCGTAATGGCGGCTCAGTCGCGAGAGAATTTCGCGAGAGCCTCGCGAACACGCATCTTAGTGACTTCCGGTTATTAAATCAGCCAATCAGAGTTTCGTCCATATTCTGGACGAAGCCACAGACTCCCGTGAGACTTTGTATCAGGCCCAATTGTAGCGAGCGCCGACATAAGAGGACATAAGAGCGATGCTTCTATTGGGCCTGATCGCAGGTTACATTAGTTGCAGAGAGCCATTTATCCCCCAACAAGTGTGCAGCGGAGGAAAGCAGTGGTGTTTGGCATCTTGGACAGGTGCATCGCAAAGAGCACAAGCAGTTTTCTACTTGAATGCTGGAATCATCCGAATCATCAAGTTTGGATTCGAGTTCGAGTTGGAGTTTGTTTTGAGTTTTCAGGCGGGAGTGGCGTGGGCTGGGGCTTAACGATAGAGACCTTAGATCGAGGTTTAGCCATCTTACCACGAACGGCAAACCGCGGTTTGCGGTTAGCGATTTCACGTTATCTGTCTGCTCATATTCGGGGCTTAAGATTCGCGGGTAACAAATAGCCGGCCGCCATGTTTGTTTTCAGTCATTCGTTCACTTCTGTTTTAGCTGAGAAATCGTCTTTAAAATGACGTTTCTATGAAAAAAATTCTATAATTAACAGGCAAAAAAGTTATAAAATGTAGTATTTCCTCTCAAACGTGGGATTGTGGTGTTTTAGGGTGCAAATAAACATTGCGGCAAATCACTTACCTCTAGAGCGTGGTCTAGCCGTACAAACGTGAACCTCAAACCGCAAACCTGACGGCAAGGCACTGGTCACGTGACTTCTTGACGTTCGCGGTTCGCGGTTCTCTCTCTCTCTCTCTCTCTCTCTGTCTCTGTCTGTCTGTCTCTGTCTGTCTCTCTCTCTCTCTGTCTCTGTCTGTCTGTCTGTCTGTCTCTCTCTCTGTCTCTGTCTGTCTGTCTGTCTCTCTCTCTCTCTCTGTCTCTGTCTGTCTGTCTCTCTCTTTCTCTCTCTGTCTCTCTCTTTCTGGAGTTCAACGAGTGAACACGTGTTTTCAAACGCTCTTACATATTTGATTGAAATTCGTTTATTAAGCCACTGTTTTGATATATTATGGCTTGTAAAGATTGGTTATCGTATACCGAGGAAGATAACAAAATCAGATGGTCAGGCACTGAAGCTGAATTGAAGAATTTTGTCAAGACATTCATCAGCGTTGTCGATGGTTGGAACGACGGCAAATGGGAAGACGATCCAAAGCACAACATGATGTCTTACAAAACATCTAAAATTGTTCTAAAATGGTACAGCTCGACCAAAAAAATTTTAGTGCAAGGCAAAGAACATGCCGAGCTAAAGTTGATGCTTTGTAATCTGGCAAAGGAAGTCAGCGACGACATTCCTGAAGACATTCGGAAAGAAGGTGACGAACAAGATGGCGACGTAAACTCCGAAGAGCGGGACGGAGAAAAAAACGTCATGATACACAGTAATGAACACAATGGCAGTGTTGACAGTGAAAATGTCCAGCCTAACGATTCTTTTCAACCAGAGAATGAATTACCGTGCAAGTGCAAATGCAAATGCTCAGAAACAACACGAAGAATTGACAGTTTGGATAAACAACTCGAAGAACTGAAAGGTCTCCTACACAACTCGTCGCTCTTCACTGATCCAAATTCAGTTGCAGCTCTTCTCAGTGAAAACGAGCGCTTAAAATCCGAAATTGTACAACTTCGAAACGATAATGCAAGCTTACTAACTGTCATCAAGTTAATTAATAAGCCAGACTGTCACCCAGCGAGGGTACCGTATAATTCTGATGGCCAAGATGAAGTTATAGAAGTTACCAACACAAACAGCCCAACTGGGACAATAAAAGACCAGAAAACTACCAGTAACAACAAACCGGGCAGTTATAAGAACAAAGCGAATACGAAAAAAACGAAGATGACACCACAACTGATTTCTAGAACTCCAGCGCTAGTCGAGGCTGACGAACATCCAAGAAAGAAAAATGTTGTTGTCTTGGGCGA
>JAEMWC010000136.1:1162500-1165000 GCA_016490735.1 Pachyseris speciosa | reverse complement strand
ACATATTACATGAAGCCAATAAAAAAAATGAACTATCGTGTATTCTTAGAAACATAAATTTTCAGATATGCATTCAACAATATAAAACCGTTGGGTTGTAACATGCGAGTTTACGGACATTTACGGAGATTCTTTTGGTAAGAAGAACTGCGATCGGAGATAATCATGTTTTTTTTTCTTTTGCGCGCAAAATGTGCTAATAATCGCATCCAAAGGGGACTTAAAGTCTTCTTGGCTAAATCCCCTCATAACTAGTTTCCTACAGCATGTAGTCCCCCTGATATCAAATGCATAAATGCCTTCAGAGAAAAAGCAAAATTATATTTTGGAAGGAATACCGAAAATTGGGCTGTTTACTTTGCGCGATGTGTCAATCATTCCATAGATGTTGAATTTGGTCGGTAGTTTTCCAGTTTGCGATCTTGCGATCAAGGAACTTCTGCCGGCACAGTAGTTCGAAGGTTCAAATTGTTAGCGCACATAAATCCAATCCCCTTGTTCTACAAAAAAATATTAGCGAGGATTATGTTATCAGAAACGAAAACATCGACAAGAACAACTCTCGAATTTCAACTTTATTATTAGCTACCAAAAAAAAGAATAATAAATTACCAAAATAGTAAATCTCCCTGACCTAACAAAAAAGTGTTAACGCTTACTGCAATAGCCGCGAAGCGATGGGAATCAGAAAATTCTAGCGGCTTACCTTGCAACATTGTAACTTGCGATCAGGCGTAACTACCGATTTCGATCGTTACAAAAAGTTTGAAAATTCGCACGCCAAACCGTCGCGTGCGTCGGCCCGGCACTTCGGCTTTGTAATTTATTTCAAAATCGTTCAAACCTGTATTCTTCGCTATTATAGCACACACTGTAAATAGGAAGGAAAAGCAATTGTTTACTTGTAAAGAGACTGAATGTTAAAACAAAACGAAAATAATTTGTTCCGTAACAGATAGGAAACCGTTCGTTGCCTGTGGTTCTGTGGTGTGAAGATCTCGCCTGTGATTGGTTACAACACAATAAACATTCCAGACATATTTTAGGTGTTCACGCCAATATAATCACCGCTGTAAGTGTAATAGTTCATGAAAATTTTTTATGTAAGATACAGGGCCCTACGGACCAGCCTTAGAGCTGAATGGGCTACCCTTACTTACTTACTTACTTACTTACATTACCCAAGGAAACTCAACACTGGCAAAAATTCGAGTCCGACTGACAAAATATTAGCTAAGGCGAGTTAAAGAGAAAAAAAACTAAAGAGAGCCTAATTCACTTTTTGTCATCTGTCTGTATAGAGTGAAGGAGACGGGAGAGCGGGAAAGTGGCGTCATGTTCACGCGCCTTGACCTTGACGTCGTAATTTAAAAAGCGCATCCACTTTCACTTTTCGCCAACTTTTCCTGAACCGGTGTGGCATCTCAAAAGATATGATTTAAATTTAATTTAATGAAATCAGATCGATGCTTTAATTGGGCTCCTCGATGATTCATGAGTGGTGTGCAATGTAATAGAGTGGCTTAATAGTTTAAAGAGACCAGCAACTATCTCAGAAGCTTTTCTGAAATTAGCCTACGTGCAGACGTCTCCTATTTCCTTTGTTGCGCGCGGAAAAAGGACGTCTGCGAAACAGCGTCGCCAATGGTGTTCCAGTATCCCGCTGTTTGGTTTTAAATTTCGCATAAATAACGAAACATTATCCGCCGCTGCGACTGTATGGCCACATTCATGTACCCCGAACAACATTTTCCCCAAATGTTCCAGCTCTTCAGGCAGCGTGTTCACTTTAGTTCTACTCGGCCACTGAACCTTGACTTACACTACAGTCTTATGTTCATTTTCATACTCTTCAGCTACTCGCTCATTGATTGCAGGCCTAAGAAAAACGTTGGGAATTACGCGTGTTGAATGCGTGGCCGAAGATCTTGACGAGTGTTTAAGATAGCGTTAGCGAGAAGCCACGATCGTTCGGCGAAAAAGAAACATATTTGTCTAAGAGAATTGAATTTGTTTCTCAGGCGGAAAATCTCCTCGTCGATTTTCGCACGTTTTTGCGAAGTCTGTGTCGCTCAGTTTTGTAGTTTCCTGAGACACTCTTTACAAATATAAGTTGATGTTCGATGCACAGTCAACTGAAAAGAAAGAATTTCTTGGTAAACATTAAATGCTCTGTGACCTTGCACAACTGATTTTCAAATTTTCGATGGCTGAAAAACACAGTAAACATTGTATGTTTTGATCCGTTTTAAATGGAAAAATCCGCTGAATTTGGGCGGTATAATGCATGCACACATTATGAGATCTGTTTTAGATAAAGACCAATCAGAATTCGCTCGAACAAAGACTACTATCTGGCTACCAATCACAGTTCTTTCCCAAGATCCTGGAAAAACAGCAGGATACTGGAAAACGATTAGCGACGGCTGTTTCACAGACGTCCCTTTTCCTCGTGCAACAAAGGAAATAGGAGACGTCTCAACATAGTCTAGTCCCTAGG
>JAEMWC010000136.1:1152500-1157500 GCA_016490735.1 Pachyseris speciosa | reverse complement strand
CGATAGACGGCTTTTCAATTGAATGTTGTAAAACCAAACCCAAGTAATTACTCTGCTCTGGCCAATCACAACTCTCCGACGTAAACAGCACATCGGACCAATCGGGATACAAGACAGGAACACCTTTAATTTAGGAACACCTTTACTTGCCTGAACTAGAAAGAAGACGAGATCAAGACAAGTCTTGCAATTAGATTTCTCTTTTTGCAGATACTTGCAGTCATTCGTCTTGAATTCTAAATCCTAATTGAAAATACACACTCGAAAACAATAACTATTGTTAACATGCGCTGTAATATATTTATGGTGTAAACGTATACCAAACCAAGGCAGCCTTATGTTCTTAGAGGAATTAAACGAGCTGTTTCGAGAAAATTGGTCAAAATTTCTGGCTGCCGCGTATCTAGTTTTTTTAAATCAGTTCCCGGCTGCTGGGTATCTAGACACTTCGATCTCATATCGAAGTATCGAAGACGCCTCAAGAGTCTCTATGATATAGTTTAAAGATACTCCGGAAGGTGAATTTCCAAGTGATAAAACTGAAGAGCAAAAGATTTTTCTTAGGAAAAGCTTAAAACTTGGATCCACTTGCATGGCGCTCGGATTGTGTGGTTGAAAAACAAAATGATTCAACACTTCAAGGGCTTTCACTTTACCTGGCGGCATCTTGCAGCTCACCAAGAAATGTCACTTAACAGTTACCCGGCATTAATGGGAGGAAAGAGTAGCTCAAACTTAGTGGAAGAAGTTCTTCCTTTGGACAAACCGCTTGCTATTTATGGATATTCGTGTTTTTACTAAAGTGGATACGTATTTTCAAGAACCTCTACATCACAGGTGAATTAAGGAAAATGAAGTTTAACATTTGGTTTAATCGTTCTTACTTTTCTTGGATCAGGAATGAAACTTGTATTTTTCTTTCGACTGGACATAAATAATCATCATCTCTACTCGTTTTGGACGCAAAGAAGTAGTTGAATTGTTTGGTTTTTTTGCTGTTTTGTTTGCAAGCAATCGCGAACGAGTGTTTTGAGACTTTTTACTCCGCTTACTTGGCTGACTGTTTTTCGACGTCTGTGCGTCAACAGCGTTAAGTAATTTTTGCCCTTAATTTATTAACACTTAATCGCAATGAGTCCTCGTAAAAAAGGATTAAAGCCCCGGCTAAACGATCAAACATTTTCATCCAACATCGTTTTGGTCAAACACATAACGTTGGGTGGCTAAACGCACAAACAATGTTTGACCAAACAGTAGACAGAGTGAGTCCATAGAACGATTTTTTGCGTATTATGGCTGAAATTTCGACGTTATTTGGTTCATTTGGTTGCATGCTTTGTTGGTTGGGGTGGCTAAATGATCAAACATTTGTTCGTAACATAAAATGTTGGATGAAAATATTTGATCTAGACCAAACATGGAAAGCCATTTAAATGCAGTGTTGAGAGATGTGGCTAAACGGTCAAACATGCTCGTCCGGAGAACACGATATTGGATGAAATATTTGATCGTTTTTTGTTTGTTTGAATTTGTTTTCGTACAAACATACGCGTCGTATATCGTTTTCTGGTAATGCTTTAACGTTTTGAGGTTTTTGCACCGCGGTCAATTCCTGTTGACTGCTCAGTCTAAAACATAAAACATTGGCGCAAGGAAAGCCATGCGAAGTTGCTCAATACTAGTACAAAAAAAAAATTATAATCGTGGAGCCCCGCTTTTAGGCTTGGCTAAATCTATATATTACATGGAATATGTGAATGATCATCGCAGTTATGAACACTACTTAAGCAGTAGTGAAAAGAAAGCCTGAAAAAAAATTCAGGCTTGTACGGGGACCCACGACCTCTGCGATACCGGTGCACCGGTATTGCAGAGGTCGTGGGTTCGAATCCCGTACAAGCTTGACTTTTTTTTTGTTCAGGCTTTCTTTTCACTACTGCTTAACTACTGTTCATTACTGCGATGATCATTCACATATTCAATCATGTATCCGCAGTTCAAATATATGATTTTCATATAATCATTCTCAAATATTTAATACAATTGCAAATGGTTTTTCCTAAAAATAACCTAGATATTACAAAGCGATGAAAACAAATGACTCTTTTCGACAAAAGACTGATTGATTTGTAATCTACTCGAGTGTTATAAGAGATGTTTCACACCAAGTCAATATAACGTCAAAAGCCATTCAGTATATTTGGAAATGCTGTAACTACAAACTATAGAGATATCACACGTATAGTACTATTCGATTAAAACTTCGAGAAAAATCCTGTGGAGTGTACTGCGGGATCTTTAGTTCACAACGTTTTGAAAGTGTCACAAGAATTTTTGTAACGACTATAGCTTACGAGGAACAGTCCTGAACAATTTTTGCTAACTGCAACACAGCCCGTATTCTCGCGTGAGTTGCTTCAATGTATAGATGTGCGCGGCTTCTACAGGCTTTTGAGTTTGTGCATATAATATTACAGTATATTTTGCCCTTTAAATGAGAGCTCTCTCTAACCGTAACGTAGTAATTTGCTATAACCGTGACCCGCTCGGGTTAGTTTGTAAATGAGCATATATTTCTTCCTAATGTTAGAGTCAGGCCCGTTTCAGACGTCGTGCTACTGCCGTTCTTACCTGGCTCGACTGTCGCACGACTTGGTTTCAGACGTCGAATTTAATTCCGTCGAAAAAAAAAAAAAAAGCTTTTGCAATGCCCGGCCGTTGTACGAAGCAAATCCAAAATGTTAATTTATGAATTGAGTTCGACACGGCAGTAGCACGACGTTTGAAACCAAGTCCTGCTACTGCCGTGTAGCACGGCAAGCCTTCACGTTGCCGTGCTACACGGCAGTAGCACGACGTGGTTTCAAACGTCGTGCTTAAGTCCAATTAATAATTCGATTAATTGAGTTCCAAACGGCAGTAACACGACGTTTGAAACGGGCTTGACTGATTTCATCAACCTAAAGGTTCATGTTTTGGGACTATTCTACTTATTCCTATTCTAGTTTAAGAAAAAGAGGATAAGTGGAATAAGGTCCCCCACCCCCTTCCCCAGAAAATGAATATTTTGTAAACGGAATACACTTGGCAGAAATTACCGGAGACAAACGCCAAAAGTTTTCCCAGAAATACGAATATTCTGCGAATTCCGAGCAAACTGTATTCTGTCCCGGAGCAGATTCAACGGAATATGATTCCGTTCATTCCGAAAACGGCAAGGGTCCCAAAAAACACGATTACTAGCTGTTCCAAGTATTCATATTCCCGGTAGAGTCCACCCCCACCTCCCCTCCCCCCAACAAGATGCGCCCTAAAATTCATGGTTATCCGCTTAGAGCATTGTTACACCAGTGAATTATCGATCGTACAATGGGTTGTCCCCTTTGAGCGGTCTGTCATTAGACAAGGGGATTGACGTCAGCACTGATGTTTCCAAGGCGCACCGCATATGCTACACCACCCTGCCTGCGATACATGATGAGAGAGGGGTTGCGAAGCAGCATCACAGCAACATGCCAGCGGTTGACTGCCTTTTGAGACATGCGCGGGAGACGTTCTTCACGTTTGTAAACTAGACAGGAGATAATAATAGGAATTAGTCTTTGTTCAGGTCAAATAATCATCGTATGCAATGGCAGGTGTAATGCCTTAACATGCAAAAGAAGCTTTTTTTCTCGTTCTGCGATCAAAGATCCTACGAACGACTGAGTTTGGGCAAGGTACCAGGAGAAATCGATTGAAGAAGAAATGCGTCAGTTGTACAACTTAGTTAGAAACCATTTGGCAGTGATAGAGTGGTTTTCAGTTAAGTGACGAAAGTAATTCTTGTTTACATGCGTTTTGGTTTACCACCGTCACCTTCACAACCAAAGAGACGCAAAACTAAAACCAATCATGACTTGCACGCGCGTATTTTCCCGCACTTTGCGCCGGTTAAATGTGATTGCTTTGCGTTCTGATTGGCTCATTGCACTCCTTGAGGCTGTTGTGCTTGGCTAAAGTAATTCCTTGAATTTGCTTTTACGACGCAACGACAATACGACAAGGGAGTGATGAATTGGCGCCTCAAACATTTATAACCCAAGTACATACCAACACAGCCTCCATTGTCTCTGAAAGATCCCTGGTTGACATGTTCGTGTGGGCTTGCTGTATTAGATTTCTGGGGCCCAAGAGCTTTGCTTCTGTTTATCAGCAGCTGGCAGAAAATGAGCATCACGGGATGGCTGTGGGCCACAAGCACGTTGACAAAACTAAGGTAGGCAACAAACGCTGCATGGGAAAAGAAAAAAGCGCGATGAATACAGTGGGCACTGCAACATTGTCTTATATGGGAATGAATATATGAAAATCATATATTTGAACTGCGGATTAAAGAATGAATATGTGAATGATCATCACAGTTATGAACACTACTTAAGTAGTAGTGAAAGTAGAGCGTGAAAGCGGCGTAAAAGCCTGATTTTGTTTTCAGGATTTTTTTTCACTGCTACTTAAGTAGTGTTCATAACTGTGATGATCAGTCACATATTCATTGTCTTATATGTTACAAGCGGGAAAATCAAATTACACAAAAATTAAGAGCCAATTTCTGTAAATATCGAGAATCCGGCGTCACTCGTGAAATTTCGAAATTCTTCATATCTTGCCTGAATAACACCTATGGTGAGTTATTTTCGAAAATAGAATTCAAAGATCGTGAAGCGCTTGCTTTTTTCTGAAATCGAGGAAAGTTTGAAAAACGCCATTTTACCGCCATGACGCTGCCGAAAATAGTGTAAAATGATGCATTTTGTTATCGCTCGTGTAGATAAACGCGGTGTCATCTATCAATGCGACTTGGCCAGATCATAAGGCCTCTCTTGGTCTTTCCAAAGCATAAAATTATTTTGGAAAAGCTACTGGTATATAACTGTTTTTGACCGTTGAAAATACCCACGTTCAAACGCTTCAGTGAATGAGCTAATTTTTGCTAAATGCCACACCACAAAAAGCCCACT
>JAEMWC010000136.1:1140000-1147500 GCA_016490735.1 Pachyseris speciosa | reverse complement strand
GAGCCAAATCAACCAAAAGCTGTAGGAAGGCATTTTTAAGTACCTTATGGTGTTTGAAGTCTGTTTAAAGCTATGTTTTCATAAGCTAGAAGAAGTTCATCTGTTCGGATTCCCTAGCTGAAATTTTAATTACCCGGAAATATTAGGGAACAAAATCTTCCTTTGAGAAAATGCAAGCTGTTCTAGGGAAGTATTTTCTTTCCGAAAATACTAGCTGACGTTTTTGACTGCCAAAAATAGCAATTACGACCCTTCCGAAAACCTCATTGGCTATGATTTTCCCATTACGAATCTTTTGGGCAACGTTTTAGTTACGAAAATCTGAGTGCACTCTTTAACCGAACAGATATCTACCGCAACTTGTCGTTGGGTGCTCCTGATATACTAAAGGAACCATGCAAACACAGTTTGCCACTCAGCTTTCGACACACATCTCTGTTGAAAGAAAAACTTTTTTGCCCCGAGTCGGAATCGAACCGACGTTCCCCAGTTACTAGTCGGGCGTGATAACCGCTACACTACCGGAGCAACCACGCTGGCAACGCGGCCACTTTAAAAAGTGAGTAGTATCGCACGTCGGCCATTCCTCGGAACATTTTTCTTTCGAGACTTTTGTGTGTTTCCTGGCTTCTAAATTCCCTGGACGGGAATTAGAAATATATCTATCTTACCTTTGAAAATTGCCTTGTACACATGTCCAGTCAAGGAAACCACGTTAGGAAGAGATGCGTAATAATCAGGTGTTCAATCGAATGTCATCATCGCATGGAGATCGCTAGTTGCTCTTACGTTGTTTAGGGAAACTGTGAAAAATTCCATGAAGATCCAGCGATTTGAAACTGTGACTCCAGTGATTCTATTTGATGACGTGCGTATCTTTCCATACCAAGCATACGAATGTTTCGATTTAACTGTCTAGCTCGAATAGCGCACTGTTTTTTTTTCTGCTTTGTATAATTTTGGTACCAGCGGGGAGGGGTGAGGAACTAGCGAAGTAAATGGGGTAAGGGGTAGTGGTGGTGTGAAAGATATCCCTGTGAAGGAAACGTGGAGTAAGAGTGAAAAGTATTCTTTTTAAAAGCAAAGTTCACAAAAATACTTCTTTTCAGTTTTTTTTTCTTTTCTCCACCACTCCTCCCTACTCAAAAATGCAATAGTCCCTACCTAAAATTGCTGCATGTCCTCGAGTTTTATTTTCACTCTTTCAATTCCACACTCCAGATACCCAAATAAATAGTTTGTCCAAGGTTTCCTTTCCGATGGTCACAAGAAATGTAAAAAGGGAAAAGCACCGGTATCTTTGCAAATAATTATCTCGTGGAATAGGCTTCTGTGTTGCGAGAAGGCTATTTATGGCGCTGCTTGGCAGTTGTAGCTTCATGAAGTTGTCACATAGCACCCGGAAGTAGTCTCTCTCACAGTTTTCCAACCTTCTTGCTTTTCACCAAAGAGCAGTGATGTACAACAATATGGTAGCAGTGCAGGGACGAAAGCACCGACAGTCTTTTATCCGCAGGGAAATTCACTTCTTCCTCTGCTGGAAGCCCATATTGCTTCGTCACCTGCACTTACTGTCGCAATTTCGCTGTCAAACGTGAAAAAAAGCAGAACTTGCCGTAGAGACAGAAATTCCGTGGTAGAGAACAGTATTTCTCCATCTGAGCCAAGGGGTCGCCGCACTTAACATTTCAGAACTTAACATTTCAACTGATGCGTGTTGTGTTTTCGCAACACCTTTGGAACCCTTACCTTGTTTAGTAGCCTGTTCGAGTCTCTCAGATATTTGGGGCGAGCGCACGAGAACAAGCGAAGAAAATTTAGGAATACCTGTCCTGTGGTGGGCAACGCCATCTTGTTTTCAAACAATAGCGCTGATATCTAGTCCTGAAAATGAGCTAATGGTGATTAATGACCTGCAATGCTAAATAAATGCAGATAAACATTTTCCGATTTTTAAATACTCGACGATAGTCTTGTAACCACACCCTGTTAGGACAGATCCAGGCGAACCCTGATTAGGACAGACTCGCTTGAAATTGTATAAGCTGTATAAGACAAACGGATTAAAAACCATATCCCTATCCAGCGGCAGGTCGTCGTATAGGCCATATATATACACCCCCAGCCGCGTTCCCAGGGCGCTTTTCTCTTCAAAGGTGAAGGGATAGGCTTCCTGGAGACGACGTTGTCACCCCGTCCCGTGCCCCTAGCCTCCCGGCGGCCACTCCCTTTATTGATGTAAAAGGGTATGTGCTGCCAGAAAGGGTATGGTTTTCTGGGTCATGAATCTTTACACAATTTCACTATTTAGCGTCATGAACAGGATGCCTTCCGGGACCCAATGCCTTAAATAGGGTATGAACGCTGGTGGCGTGGAGTCTGCATGTGCCGGAACCAACAATGTTTTTTAAAAAAGTCGAATTCCTGAATGCTTTTTGCATGCTCCCTTTTCTCAAACAAGGTATCCAAAATGAGCAGATCTTAAACAGGGGCAGGATTTGACGTCATCGGTGGCACACTCGGGCAACATTTGTCTCTGGAGACAGAAGAAAACTGTCTCACAAGAGTCATCCCATGATGGAATTTTCCAAACTGAACTATGCCTCCTATGGAGAGTGCAGGCCTTCCTCCATCTGTCCAAGTCACTACCGTCGTCAGTTCTTCCAGTACTACCACCCCAGTAAGTACCCCCGTTCCCAGGACTTTTTCCCTCACTTGGGAAAAAGAGAAAAAAGCCCTGGGAACGAGGTTGCCCAGTAAGGAGGGCTGGGCGTTAAAAGAAACCAAGAGGGCCGGAAGCCGGGGCCGTAAGGCTTCGTGAAAATCAGAAGTATTACCTTGTGGAGAACCTTATCATTGGCCAGGCCACCGGAAGGTAACTGCATTCGGATGTAGTCGCCAATGAAATGCGGCAAGCACACGGGACTCCGATGGCGAGAGACTTTGAACAGCTCACTGCCACGGAATTTCTATTTCCCCAACAAGTTTCGTCTCATTTTAATGTTTTCGCCACGAAACTGCGACAGTAAGTGCTGGTGAGCAAAGATGCGCTTGAAGCAGAGGAGCAAGTGAATATCTCTGCGGCAAACGACAGTGGTTTTCCGTACATCAGCCACCCAATTCTTGTAGATCCGCATATCCGGTACTCGCTATGCTCTTTGGTAAAAAGCCAAGAAGGTTAGAAAACTGTGGGAGGGAGTACTTCCGGCACTATGTGCCGAGTCCAACGTTTCGAAAGAAAGAGTCATAAATAGTCCTCCCGCAAGAACTAGTAGTCCTCATTCGTTAACATAAAAGGCCCTTATATTAATTATTTACATAGATACTGTTAAATTTCCCTGTTTTATTTTTTGTGACCTTCGAAAAGAAAACCTTGAACTTTAGGTCAAAACACTTATTTGGGTATCTGGAGTATGGAATCGAAAGAGTGAACATGCCGCAATTTTGGGTAGGACCACATTGCATTTTTTGAGCAGGGAGGGGAGATGGAGGTGGGTAAACAATTTTCTGAGAAGAAGTATTTTTGTCAACTTTGCTTTTAAAAGGAATACTTTTTATTATATCTACTTACTTAATTGTACAGAATTTTCTTGCAACCACATACAGGGATATCTTCATTCCCACCGCTACCCCCTACCCCATTGACTTCGTTAGTCCACCACCCCTCCCCGCTGGTACCAAAATTAGACGAAGAAAATGCGGGCAAACATGACGCTATTCGAGCTAAAATCGAAACATTCGTTTGCTTGGTACGGAAAGATACGCACGTCATCAAATAGAATCACTGGAGTCACAGTGAATAAGTTTCAAATCGCTGGATCTTCATGGAATTTGTCACACTTTCCCTAAACAACGTAAGAGCAACTAGCGATCTCCATGCGATAATTATAAAACGGGATGACATTCGATTGAACACCTGATTATTACGCATCTCTTCCTAACGTGGTTTCCTTGACTGGACATGTGTACAAGGCAATTTTAAAAGCTATTTCAGCTGTTCGACTCGAACGCTGTTGCAAAGTTCAAATGAAAATATTATCAGTTATCAAACAGCATTGTTTTTGTCTATCCTTTGGTCAACGTCACGCAATTACATGTAACAAATTTCTCTGTACAGGCAAAGTAAAGCAACGTTTCTGTAACCGAAGATGGTAGCCAAGTAGGAAGTCAAGATATCATAACATCATAACTTTACAAAGGTCGAGGAAAGAAGCAGTTCAGAACGAGCGTACGTAATCAAAGTCACTTGGAGATTGCCGTGTTAATCAGCGTCGAGTTACATAATTCAGATAATTTCATCACCTGCTCTGACCTTGTTAAAATTTATGTTGAAGGTTATCACTCGCAGACAAATTGAAAACAGTAAGCTTAGAATTGTACTGTAACACTAAGGCGTTCAGAATAGCGAGTTAAGGTTTCCATCGGCAGACTTTTAGTTCTTGACGAAGCTCTGGTTCGAAGAAGGCAAGGTTCATATTGATTTCAAGAATGGCGGCGATGCAAAACTTGACTTCACGTTTCTGTCTCTCGACGGAGCACTTTTGTCGGGCCGCGGAAGAAATTTTAACACAACAAAGCACAAAATATGCACTTTATGAAAATAATAATTTCAATGTTAAATTGTATGTACCAGTGGGCTTTTTGTGGTGTGGCAGTTAGCAAAAATTAGCTCATTCGCTGAAGCGTTTGAACGTGGGTATTTTCAACGGTCAAAAACAGTTATATACCAGTAGCTTTTCCAAAATAATTTTATGCTTTGGAAAGACCAAGAGAGGCCTTATGATCTGGCCAAGTCGCATTGATAGATGAGTCCGCGTTTATCTACACGAGCGATAACAAAATGCATCATTTTACACTATTTTCGGCAGCGTCATGGCGGTAAAATGGCGTTTTTCAAACTTTCCTCGATTTCAGAAAAAAGCAAGCGCTTCACGATCTTTGAATTCTATTTTCGAAAATAACTCACCATAGGTGTTATTCAGGCAAGATATGAAGAATTTCGAAATTTCACGAGTGACGCCTGATTCTCGATATTTACAGAAATTGCCTCTTAAGATTGTCGGATCGGAGAAGGAGAAAGATTTTATAAGGAATGCGTAGAGAAACGTCAAGTACAAGCACCGAGCCTTAGTTTTGAGCGTATATTCAGAAGCAAATGACTAAAACTAAGGTAAGCAAAAAAGGCGTTAGAGAGAAAAGAAGAAGAAGATGAACAAGAACAAAGAGATAACCCTCAAAATAAAGGTTATTTTTGCTATCATGTCTGGAAAACCTATACGGGAGAGATTCCTGTGTCAATTCGACCTTACATAAAAAAGATTATGTGTAAAATCTTGGACTGAAATAGGGTTCAAGCGATATGAAATTCAACGTGAATAGACCCGAAAGAAAGATTTAAACTCACCTTTGTCGAATTTCTGCAATCCCTGTGTAAAAGACGATCGGTCAATGCGAGACAAGAAAATAACTCCAGGTAGCAAGCGTATGATGTACGAGAAAAATCCAAGGATAATGTTGTAAAAGAAAAAGAAGTACGATATGATAGAAAACAGCCGTCTGCAATCATGAACACGAGAATCAATCAATCTGATCAATCAGTCAATCAATTAATCAACCATTCAGTCAGTCAATCATTTAAACAAAAACTGAATCAAGCAATCGATAAACGACATTTTGCGCTCCACTAAAACAAAAGTTTTGTTAAGAAAGTGCAAGTACCTGTTATCCACAGTAATGGTAATGTCTGGAAGATCTCTGTCCCGAAAGACAAAATTACCAAGGAACTGCAGCTGGAATAACCACAAGAAAATTGCCATACCGATAGGAGGTCTGAAATAACAATAACAATAACAATAACAATAACAATAACGATAACGATGACGATGACGATGACGATGACGATGACGATGACAATGACGATGACGATGACGATGACGACAACAAAAACAACAAGAACAACAACAACAACAACAACAACAACAATAATAATAATAATAATAATAAACCCAGTTAACCTAGGTGGGTGGGTGGGGAGGAGGTGGTACAAACTGCTGGCGTTGATTTTGAACGTTATCAACGTTTTTTCTATGTAAGAAACAGCCCACAACGCTAAAATTTGTCTGGCAACAATTTGGTATAAAATTCTTTTTTTTTTTTCTATTGAGGGGAACTTTTAATGTAACAGCCATGCAACAGAAACAAATTACATGTACAAACCAATTACAAGAGCACGTTACACGAAAAAAAAAATTGAAGAGTGGAGCAATTTAGTAATATACTTATAGAATTTTTAGATAATTACAAAATTGTCGCATATTTTCCAATAGATTGTCCGTCAGGGGAATAGGAAAAAAAGACAAATTAAAGGCAGTCAAGGAGTCCATTTTGAGGTGTCTCCCGCTTTTGTCTCTAATGAAAGTATAGATTCGACTGGACGTAAAAAGGAGGCAAAATTTGGTGACGTTTCGTCCAATTTGGCTTGCCATATATGATAACGCGCTAACAGGAAACAATAGTTTAATTGAAGCGCATATTTTGCATGAGATTCCGGCCCAGTGCAGTAATATTCAATAGAATGAATTCGCCAATTAATGGGAGGTTGTCGTGAAGCCAGTCGGTCACTCTTTTCCAAAAGGTGGAAGTAACATGACATGACCAAAATAGGTGGATTAATGTCTCCGCGGAATCATGGCAAAACGTGCATTCCTCGTTTTCTTTTCTTCCTATTTTAAATAAAAAGTCATTGGTTGGTATACGCCTAAGCAAAAGTTTAAACTGGAACTCGATCAGTTTAGTGCTTTTGGTGCATCTTGGTGTCATGAGGTAAGCAAGTTTCCAGTTAAAATTGTTACCTTCATCAAAATAGTTACAGTCCTGAAGCCATTTATTTTGGCTATTGCTTGGGATTATACCTTTGGCATTGACTAGCTATTTGTAAATTAACGGACCTGGCTTTTTCCATTTCATAATCTTATCACAAAAAGTTTCTGAGTTGTGTTCCCTAAGCTCGGCAGCTCCGGAGACCGTTTTACGAGGGATTTTATAGCTGACAAGAGACCGTAAAAACCAAGAGGGCGTACTTTTAGGTCATGTTTTGCGACAAAAGCATTCAGAGTCAGAAATCCATTGTTTCCTGTTGTTTGAAGGTGTTTTACTTTAGTTATCCCATTTTCAATCCTTAAAGAAAACTGGCTTATTTTCTATTCTCAGTAGTGAATTGAACCAAAATGCCTGTTCTCCAAAATTGATTTCAGAAGATATTTGGCGCTCAAAGTTTATTTCGGCCCAATATTCTAATATTTCCTTAAGGAAAGGGTCGGTGACCCTGATCATTTCCTTTGTATCCCTAACATTTAGGTTACAGTGGAAAAAACTTTCGCCTCCATAGTTCTTAAGTTCCACATCAAACAGGAGTTTCCATTTCCCGTTGTTGGTTGTGTCCAAGTACTTTTTTACCCACGTTGTTTTGAGAGATTTGTTGAAAGAAAAGAGATCAATCAT
>JAEMWC010000136.1:1127500-1130000 GCA_016490735.1 Pachyseris speciosa | reverse complement strand
ATCAGCAACAGGCTTTAGGCGATCGAATGTGTTGTGTACGCTGGTGGAATCTTACAAAATCGCGAAATTCATCCAAGCATTTTTGTGATTTATATATGACAGGAAGCACACCATGTTTGCGTTAATTCTTAAAACACCGTTCCTTCGAACATTTCCTAAATCAGCATATATTTACTTTTAGTACTATATTTATTTTTAATATTTTTAAGTTGTCTCCCCGATTAGTTTTAGGACTTGTGCTATGTTAGGAGTTTGAGACATTAATAAAGTTATTATTATGGCAGTTTAAAACTCCTGAATGCCAGGTCCTGATCACAAATAAACGGTATAACCAGTATTCAAAATATTATATCAGTGTTATTATCAAAATTTACAAATTTACATTATACAGGAATAAAATTACGTACAATAAATTAATAAATAAATTCTAATATAATATAAAATTTACAAAGTTACATTAAATGGCAAGATAATTGCGTAAAATAAGATTAATAAAATAAATCATCTGTCTAATAGTATCTGCTAAGTGCTAGTTGTGTTGTGTTGGACCCAAAGGTGTCCAAGTGGCTAGTACATCACTTTAAATGCCTTTAAATGCTTTAGCAATGTGAAGATTGTGGCTCAGGACGGCTTTCTGCATTCTTCTAAGTATCTCTCGGTGCCTATCTGAGCCCACTAACGCCTTGACTTCTTCCTTCAGACACTTCTAGTAGCCACCCAGAGCGTCAATGACGATGTTCAACTGTCGAATTTTGAAACCTGGGTACTGTCTCTTGAGCTCTAGTCGCAAAGGCGCATACTTTAAAGTCTTCTACTATTTTTTCTGCTTTCTGTTGTTCATCCAGGGACAGCTCATCTCTATAAGCATCACCTCCTTGTTTACCCTGTCTACCAACCTAGCGTCCACTTTCTTAGCTCTCACTTGCAAGTGCTCCGCGAAAACAGGCACATCCCAAAACGTCGTCACCTTGTCGGCTTTGTACACAGGTTTGGGCTGGACTGGTGAATACCACTGTGGAATTATTATTAATATTATTATTATTATTATTATTATTATTATTATTATTATTATTATGAGGATTTTTTATCACACCATTAGTTGTATTGGTGGTCACGTATTCAGGCTTAGATGTCTAAGGTCCTTCTTAAGATTCTTGCTGTGCCCAACAAGCAGGCTTTCTGGAGTAGGTTGAAGATTCCAGGTGTTCCTATCTTAGCAATCCACATCATCAAGTTTTTAGTCACTGCCCCAAGTGCTCCAACTACAACTGGGATAACAGACACGCTTCTGCAATTCCACATCTTTTGTATTTCCATTTTTAAGTCCTGATAGAGGTCGAACTTTTCCTGTTCTTTTTCTACTATGCGTGTATCAAAGGGACACGCAACATCGATAATATGGCACACTCTGCCCGCCTTCTCAAATACTACTATATCAGGCCTGTTATGATCTAACTGATGGACTGGTTGAATTCTGAAACCCCACAGTAACTTCACTTGGTCATTTTCCATCACTACCTCTGGGGAATGGTCGTACCAGGTTTCCAGTGAACAACTTTAGCAACTTGATCGTACCTCCAGGTCTTATTCTACTTTTGAGCTATCATCATCATCATCATCATGGAGCGGTTACAACTTTTGTATGCAATGTACAGTTAAAATAGTATGACGGGGCGCTTGAGCGTAACCGTTAACTATAGTGAAAAACTATAAATTACAAAACTATAAATTTAAAATTTAAAATATATATATATATTAGCACTATAAATAGTGCTCCGAAAGAAAAAGAAAAAAATGGATAAACACCTTAGGACATCTAGAATCTAAAATGGTAATTATAAAATCTTTAAAATTCTCTTAAATATATCACTTATTCGGCGGTAAAATAAACTCATTGACGGTTACTTCATAACTCTAATAGTCCAAAAGATATTGACTGGAGAGAGTTAATAAATGGAAAGCTGTATTCATTGTTCATGTTGCAACTTTCAAAGTCCGAGAGATGTTTAGTGTTCCCGAGATTACAGCCTTCTGCATGTTATGAAGAACTCTCTTACTCTTACTTCCGACCAACTCCTTCAACTCGACTTCTAAGTCACACCATCCCCTAATACGTCCATTATGATATTATACTGTTTCACTTCATATCCTTGGTACTTCTGCTTTAATTCCCAGCGGAGTGGTCCGTATTTTGTGGTTTTCTCCTCCTTCTTTTTCCCCCGATTTGTAACCAATGGGCAACTCATCTCAAGCGTGATGACTCGCTTTGACACGTGGTTGATAATGCGCGCGTCCACTCTGTTGGCTCTAACTTCTTGGTGCTCCGCAAATAGAGGGACATCCCAGAATGCTTGCGCATTGTTCGACTCGTACACTGGCGTCGGTTTCAGTGGCGAGTACCAAGGTGGCACTGCTTCCACAAGACCTAAGTCATGCAAAATCTCAACAATAAAAAAAGTATCTTCAGGGCTGCGTTATGCCGGGTAATGTACTTGTTCTA
>JAEMWC010000136.1:1110000-1122500 GCA_016490735.1 Pachyseris speciosa | reverse complement strand
AGCCCAAACATCTGTTTGCAAAGTCGGAAGCCTTAAAAAATTTTGCAATTTTCTGGCCTACGAGGTACTCAATATGCGCATTGAAACTATTTGCGGTTGTCTATGGCCACGGATGACGAATAAAAAATGGATTGCAACTTGAAAAAAGTGAGGTTAACTTTTTTCAAGTTTCGTCAATTTGTCCAGGAAAAATCGCCGTAAAATAATATTAATTCCTTTGCCGTCCAAGAAAATCTACTTCTTTGTGTTAGACGGGCCGATTGCATAATCGAAAAAGTACTTCCACACGATTTGAACAACTTATAACAAGAATACCGTGACAGGACCCCTTTAATGTAGTGTTTATGCACAAAGGCGCTCACATTAATCAGACACTTACTCGGTTAAGAAGTCCTGCAACAGTAAAATGGTTTGACAAAGGAGAACATATATAGTATGAAAACATACTAATAAAACAGACCAGATGCCAAGTTTCTACAGTCAGTCTTGTAGGTGATTAGAAAAATACATAGAAACTTTTGACCATAGAGTTAGAGACTGACTGCTTAACCGGTGCCGCTTAATACTGGTTCGATTGTACGTACAACATTCGATACGAACGCGTATCTCTGTATCTTTCAGCATTTGCTCTTTTATCATTACTGACTTTTGTATCACCCATTAATGTAATAACAACCATAAATGTAATACTCACCATAAATGTAATAAAAATCAACCATAAATGTAATACATGACTAACCATAAATGTAATAGAATTTTAACCATAAATGTAATAATCTGACTCACCATAAATGTAACAAATTTTAACCATAAATGTAATAAACTGGTTATCTCTTTGAAATGGAGTTTAGAAGTGTTTAGGTAGTTAGACAATTGTTTAGATTGGTGCTGTTTATTATTTTCAAATTCAGAAGTAGTTTTTGCGAGAATTCCACTTGGCGTTAAGTTTACCCCCGCTTCTAAACTGCACGGTATTTAATTTAGTCAAAACCCCTCTTTTTATTTCTGATTGATTACTTTAATGTTACATTTGTGATGGATGGTTTTGTGTGAAGGCTCAATTCCATGAGTTTTTGCTTCCCTTAACCAGCGACTAGAAAACAATCGACCCTTGAAAGTTCTTACTGAAAGTCGAAACTATGAGACTTTTGGTTGGGGGTACCCGCTTATTTTACGCTTTACCACGGGGTACTTTTTTCCATCATGATGGAGTTTAACTTCTCGTCCTTTGCATCGCTAATAGCTGTAGTAGAACACTGCAACATCGATGAAAATCCGGCTAGAACCCTAATCGATCTTTTCGAGAAACGCTTTTGCCTTCTGGCAAAGACTAAACGAGAGAAAGACTCGAGTTGCGCAGTTTGTAAATCCTCAATTGATTGTAAATGCAAAGACAAAAGATAGCGCGTAAAGAAGCAAGCATAGATTCCCACTCGAAAAGAAAGAAAAAGTTGGCAAAAAAAGTATGCACAGTTTCGAACAGCTCACTATACTGTTTTTACAAAGCCAAGTTAAAAGAGGCCACAATTAAACATGCAATTCCGTTCGTGAGGCTTGCAATCAATGTCTAAAATGGGAATATCTGCAATGATTCTCAACCTGGTCAGCAATACCTGACAAACAAAAAACTGTGGTGCTTACAAATGACTTGCTTCACACTAAATCAGATTTTCAGTGAGTGTAGACGTCATGTTAAATCCCGCCTAAAATCTCCGATTTCTTGACAAAATAATCAATTGCAGCTAGAGTAAGAATAGAAATCACAGATCTTGTTATGCAATGTATTTATTTCTAAAAGTACAAAAATTGTAAATTATGAGAAAAATACAACGATAATTGACCCAAGGCTCTGCTTGTTTACAAACTGCTTCAACTTTAAATGCATCCAAAGTATTGATCCATTCACCACCGTTCTTTTGTAATGAACAGGGCGTCATTTGCTTTTTCTAAACTACGAAAGGTAACTCAACGAAATTTGGTTTCCTGGAAACTAAGCAAAGTATAAAACTTCATTAAGAACACAGCGAACAAAAACACAACAGTCTGACAGAAACGTTGGTCTTCAAATGGCCATTCTACAGCTGCCATAGGTTAATTTTTCTTCCCACTTCTCCAAACGACATCTCTAACGTACACCCACCTACCTACTCCCATAAAAAGAAGATATATCCAAGCGTTTATCCAGTTACTGCTGTTTATAACTTCTTTTAGTACTAAGACAAGACCACTGTTTCTTCCGAAGTCCCTGACAATTTTCCGCATGCTGTGCCAACCAAGACAAATGTCACGATTGACGCTTACTTTGGGTAATCTATCGATATACCTGGACGCTATTCTGGCAAATCTACAGTGTAGGGCCGAGACGACTTAAAGCACCAAACGTTTTGATCACAGTTTTTCGTTTCCAGTTAAAGATAAGTCTTTAATTATTTCAAGGATCTGCTCAGGCAGGTTCTGGATAGAAACCTCTCTCATACTGGTTTCCTTACCCTCAGGTGGAAGATTCTCATCAGTGTCTTCTTCTTCTTCTTCTTCTTCTTCTCCTCCTCCTCCTCCTTTTTCTTCCCGTTCTTGTTCTTTATCAGTTGTAAGACGAGGTACCCAGTCATTTGATGATGTCAAGCAGACATAATGAAAACCTTGATTTTCTGCAAATTAAAGTGACCTAGGCAAAGCTGAGCAAGTGGTGGCGAATATTGAGGACTAATGATACTTTTTGCTTCAGGGCCTAACATAGACACGGTTAGGATTTCAACTTGAAAGAGATCTGCAGCTGCTTGAATGGTGAGCTGATCCCCGTATGTGGAATTTCTCGCCATGCTAATGAGATAAACTGTCCATGGCATAGCGGCAAATAATTCCAGTGGTGTTCCATCGGCTGCGTTAGAGTTCTGTGATAGATACTTAACAATCTCGCGTCGCAGTGTATCCTCAGATCTGAAGATTCATACGTCTTGTGGGAGATGTGCCAGTGCTGAAAATTGGCAGTTACCATCAGCTGCTGGATCAAATGCGATTGTAAACCCCTGTTAACTGAAAGCATCAACATTGTCTTGATGCTGTAATGTAATGTACAAAGACCGATTGTGTTGGACCATATTTTTCTTCTTGCCACAGCTCTTTTTTGCCATCTTTTCTTTTGCGTGCTTTTGTTTCTGTTTCTCCTTTTCAGCAGTGATACTCGTCATCTCCTCCACGGATACCCAACTGATCTGCTGTCGCTTTGTAGTGGGATCCTTGTACCTTATCTTGTATTTAAATGTGGGGAGGTTCCTCCTCAACACTTTTCCTTTTATCACAAATCGACGTTTGGGTGTAACACGACTCGTTTTGGTGAAAGGAAAACGAATCAGTACTGTTTCTCCAACAGAGTATACTGTGGGTGATACGGTGATCCCCTGATTATCTTAACCTCAAGTTTTCAACAGAGGTGTTCAACGGCTTTTTTGAACTCTCCTCCATTGTCACATTGTAAAACCCTTGGTGGACCCATTTCACAATACAGTTCGTCAAGTTCTTTTGCAACGGATTTACTTGATTTATCCGTGAGAGGGCGTAACTAAATGTACCTACTTAAAACGTCCTGAACAGTAAGGATGTACTTATATGGTTTTCCGTCTGACTGCACTGGGCTATGCTACATGTCCACAAAATCCACTTGATGTCGCAACTTACGGTATAAAAAAATGACAGGCCTAGGTTAATTCACACAGGATAAATACGTAAATCAACGGACAAAAGTGATTGTCAAGCGCGCGGCTGATAATGAGTCAGTTGCCTTTGTTGTTGTTCAGCAAGTCGTTATCAAATAGCAAGGTAACCTTAATCAGTGGGTGACGGAGTAGCATGGTGGGAAGGCACTTCGGCTTATAGACGTTCTCCCTTTCCGAAACTATAGGTATCATCAGGTGGACGTGTTCTTCTTGTTTAGGCGAGAAACCACTCTCGAAATTTTGCAGCAAAAAAGTGTTAAAGGCACAAGAATAGTCGAGGGAAGATCCAGGACAGATTAAAGCGTTTTGCGGAAGGCGCTTACTTTGTGACAAAATCTTTTGAACCTGTGGTTCACTAACACCCTGATATCTCTTCAATAACCGGTGCTTCAGTTTTTTTGAGCCCATCTCTTTGCAGTGATTGAATTCCTTTGCTACAAGATGTTTCAGGTCAGACTTTCTTAGAACTGCCTTGTTATCAAAGAAAAGTTTTTCCGGTCCGCTGGCATTTCGAATGCAAAATTTTGACTTGTTCCTCCAATACCTTACACAAGACGCTCTCTGCTTGGTCGATCTCTCCTTCACTGGAATGTCACCTCGCTGGTGAGGTAACTAAGGCGAGAAAGTTGAACTGTATACACCAAACATATAGATCCCTCATATTGTTAGCTTTCTGAACTTGCTGCTGACGAAAACCAACTAAGTAAATTTGTTGATTGCATTTTGATGAGCAAGTAAGCCAGTGAAGTGATTTTATAATTATTTTCCCACGGGAAAAATGGCTCTTCACTTTTCTATGGCACTGCGTTTGTGGGCTGAGTTGCAAATTCTAGTCGGGATTTTTTAAACCCCATTTTTTTCAAGTGTGTTGGGCAGAAGGAGCTTTTTAGGTAACACTACAAATGTCAGTTTTGTGTATTTTAGCCTTCAATATATGAACCCCAACCTTATAAATGGTTGTCAGTCATTTGTTACAATTTGTTACAATTAAAATTTGTTACATTTATGGTGAGTCACATTATTACATTTATGGTTAGAATTCTATTACATTTATGGTTAGTCATGTATTACATTTATGGTTGATTTTTATAACATTTATGGTGAGTATTACATTCAGGATGGGTGATACAACTTTCGTCTTCATCCGCTCGGGCGTGTTTAAAACATGCGAAATGACCAAAAATTATCCAAAAATAATACATGGCGAAAAAAACGAGATGACGAAATGGAGAAATAGCGACTACCCTGAGAGAACAGTTCCCTTCGATCTGATGAGCTACAATTTGTTTCACTTTCCTTTCGTAACCAGTTGGGTTAGGTTTAGTGTTTAGCTCCTAAATCTCTTAGATCCACATCAGTTACAAATCCCCGATGAAAACAGTATTGTGCTGAACGGCAACCCTCCTTCGATTATCTGAGTTAGTTCCAAGGATGACAAACCAACTGTTGCTCTCATGAAAATAGGAAGATTTTGTTCCTCGTCGTAATAATCGTCATCATTTGAGCTTCCAAACTCACTTGAAAGTACCCGTCGAAATCTTGCTTGGCAGGGTTTCGACAGGCACTGCCCTCCTTTCAGTTATTTTTACAACTGTTAGCATCCTTTTTCGATTCTGCTTCCTCATCGTCACATACATAAAAGTTGTAGCCTCTCTTTTTGAGACTGCAGTTAATTTTCCCACGAAAAAGCTATTTTCGGCACGTGTGATGAACCTGCGTGCACACATCACGCAACTGGCTTCGCGTGACAATTATCTCGTCCCCAGAACCTTTAGATCTTATGGCTGCGCAAAAGAGAAAGAGCTCTGGGGTCGAGAATGTCCGAATAGTAGGGAGGGTAATCGGTAAAGGAAAATGTGTATTATTTTTGGGTAATTTTAGTCATTTCGTCATTTCGCCATTTCTCCATTTCGCCATTTCACCATTTCGTCATTTCGTGTTTTAAACACGCCCCAGACGCTCTACTTGGACTTCATTATTTTTGCTCACCGGTGACATCTCATGAAATTGACGAGCAACAAAGTAGATACCAATGCAGAGAGAACAAAACCTGCGTGAGCACTGTCTGAAAGCAAAACATATATACTTTATAATTCAAGTATAACAGACCATCTGAGGGGAGTTTCACATTTTTGGTCAAAACTTAGCTAAATTTGAAACCAAGTCACGAAATGTTCTTAAAACACCAGTTACATGTAACATCGTGTAAAGAACTAACCACAATAAGGTGTTAAAATTTATTTCAACGTGACACAAGGGCAGTGAGGGAAAGAGCGGCCCAAGAATCATCATTTTTCCTTAAGATTAAATCCACTCTTATACACGCCATCCTTTGACGAGGGTCTCAATGGAATTAACCGTCAGCCGCCAAACAGCCTAAAATTTGAACCCACTGAACCGCCAAAACAGGGCATTTTCAGTTACCGTCAACCGTCATCTAGGCCTGCAAAAAAGCAGTCAGATCAGTCGTAGCCGATCTTTCTAACCACTTAATATGCGTCTGAAACTGACATCACAACTGACTCCGTCCGCACGTACTTCTGGTTTCAAAATATTAATGACTTTCTGACCAAGCCATTCCCAGAAATTTCGCTTTATTTCTTTCGTCAAAGACCAAAACAACCTCCAAAACGAATTTGTTAATACTAAATCAAAGGGCTCCTTAACCCTTTAACGCTCAGTGTACGATGTATCGTAGGGATGTGTACAACAGAGAGGCCTACCGCTTTCAAGATTGCCCACGCTCTCAAATTTAGACCTGATTGTATTGTCTGTTTATAGTGTCAACCAGTAACTGTTTTATGCTTTAAGAGCCAATACACTGGGAATAACCTTCGTTTTCCGTTCCATATAATTATTTGTTTTCAAGCAAAACCATAAATGGCCGTTTTGTGCCGTTTTGTTCTAAAAAACACACATCTTTGCTTTCAATTCTTTAATTCAAAATCTCCTTTGGAAGGCAAAACATTCTAATGAGGGAAAACCTTGATCTCATGACTAAGCATCTATCTCCAGTTTTGCCTCTCACGCCTACAACGAGTCGAGCATCAGCCATTTGATTCGAGAAACTTTTGAAAGCCTCTGTTTTTCTCTTTGGCGCCCGGATTGCATTCTGGGAGATTTGGATACCACGGCGAAATGGAAGTCTCTCCATCTTCATTTTGTAGAAGCCATCCTGACCTACTGGCAAAATATGGTACACTTTGTGTTCTTTGCAAGTTAAATCTTCTCGTCCAAGAATCCATCACAGAACGGCTAGAGAGACGAACTTCACTACTGAGCTGCCATGACTCGACACGACCACTTTTGGTGTCCCAGTCGTTGTGAAATTATCTCTCATCTCTGGCTTCGTTCAGAAGTTTGCTTCTACTCGAAAACACTCTTATAAACCGAGTACCTACCGATTTCAAGTCGTTACGGTCGCGAGCAAAGCAACAACGGTTCAACTTGGTGACGTCACAATAAAACTTGAGTCCTCGGTATTCCAGAGCAGCAAACGTTTAAAGGGAGACCTTCATATAGGACATCTAGATCCCTTTCAATTATTTGCATCGAGAAAATTGCCGAAAGAGTTAAAAAAAAAAAAAAGGGTCTTAAAGGGTTAATGAGCCAACTCGTGAATAGACCAATTCGGCTAACTCAATGTTGTACCCGATTCAAATCTCCTGGGCTTAAGATTCTTTGTGTACTGTATTTGCATTATAATGTACCATTCATATTAAAATGATATGGAAATATCTGGAACAAAACGTTTTAATCCCAAAGGGTTTGAATTGGGTACAACATTGAGTTAGCCGAATGGGTCTATTTTATCAGTTGAATAATATTCAGGAGTACCCAACGACCCTCTCGGAGAATTTTAATCGTAAAATGTACTGAACATCAGGTGAGTGTCACCCCGGCAATCATGGGGAAAACACCCGCTCTTCAACCCCAGCGAGCAAAACGTTTGAGAAATACTAAAATTCTTAAATGCATTAATAATACATGACGTAATTAACCAATTGTGTGGCCTTATTTAGATCACATGGATAACCCTTGATTCCCGGTAAAGAACAGATCCAAACACGTGTGTTTAAAAATCAATTTCTAAAAGAATCCAGTACTTAAACAAAGGTTTATTAACTTCCAGGATTACAGTAATCACTCTTTGCAGTTAACATTAACGTTTACATTGCAATTCAAGAACATTCCAGACTTTAACTGATTTAACATTCCACGCACACTGCTTTCACCTTCCAAAAGTTCACTGCTAGTACTCGTGGTTTCCGTTACGCTACTAGATGTGCAAGGTCCAAGTAGTTTAGATACTTTAATACTCTGCTCTAGGCTAGGTTTTTCATATGTTAACAAGGCATTTGACCTATGTCCGGTCCTTTCTCGAATGAGATTTTCTTCAACGCCTGAATTGAACAACTTTGTTTCACAGGCAATTCTCAAAGAATGAGCTGTTTTCGGTTTAATTCCAACCTCCTTACACATGTTTGGCAAGATTCCATTCAGCGTATTAATTCCAACTGGACTTTTCTCAAAGGCTAATTTGTGTTTACTTGACCTAAGATAAAGAGAATCTGATTCACTCAACGAGACCAATGTACGATAGATATACTTCTAACAAACAAGGATCGTGTTTCTGCCCGATATCGTGACAAATGTGCTTAATATCGTCGGGAACATAATTTGAGACCAAACAAACCTCCGTGAATAGTTTTGCACAAAATTTCCTCAAATTTAATGAAGTTTGGACATAACTCAAAATTCTTCAAACTCAAAATCCTATGCTCACTTCCCTATATCCGAAAAAGTTTCAATTGAAGGAAGAAACATAATTCAAAAGAGACTTAGCTGTTCCACAACCTAACAGTCCTTTTCTCCAAAATAATTCTTCATCTTCATCTGTAACTGCCTCCTTTTCCGGCCTCTTGGTTTCAAGATAAACAATGTGACGCGTAGCATCCTTCATTTCGGCGTCCAAACATCGTCGAACAATGGCAAACCTAAACAGAAGTAAAGTATAACTTTCACAAACTTTCTATATCATGTAAACCGCACTAGACTAAAGCACAACTGCTAGAAAAGTACCTCTTATCACTGCTGTCCAACGGATTCAACCCTTTCCCTCCATTTTCTTCCTCCAAATGTCGCTTCAACCCACAAACAATTCCATACAACGAACGAGACAGATAGCGACCACCCGTCTTATTAGCCACTTCCTGGACGAACTTTATAAGCCAGAAGTTCAGGGAAAGGCTGTCCAGGTCTTCCGACCTTTCTTGAAGACTTTGCACACGGTGAAAATCATAATCTTTGAACACACTCCCCGGCTCTCGCGCGCAGCTTGCCAATTTCAGAAAACATCAACAGCCGACTTATCTTTGTACTGATTATCCTTAGCGAAGAAATTTCTTCTTTGCAACTTTTCGGCGATCGAAACCGGAAACACCTTCCCGTAGCTACTTCCTCAAAATTGCAAAGGGTCGAGGGGAAAATGTCGAGGTCGATGTTGATTTTTTTTGTATGTCCTCACTGCAGGACTTTCTCTCACATTCTCCTATTTCACTTGCGCGTGTTCCAGCGAGTAATTCGTAGAGGAAGGATTTTTTACAGCTTTCTCCAACTACAATGTCACATATGGAAAAGAATCTATCCGCCCGGTCACGACGATTGCTTTGATTTCTTGGCCGCAAATGCTCTGGGTATTGAGACCCATAGCCTGAAGAATGTGGTCTTCGACTCCCTGAAGATCCATCAGTTTGACATGAGTGTATTTATAGCTCACAAGTTTATTGCGTCGAGGGCCAGCGATTTTACACGAGCTTTCAGCCAGTTTTCCAAATTCACAATAATTACAAATGCTTATAAGGCCTTAAGCTCATATATCTTGCAGTTACAGACAGTGCAACCAACTTGAACAGGAGTACCCAACGACCTTTTCTGAGAATTTTTATCGTACGATGTACTGAACACTAGCTGAGTGTCCCCCTGCCAATCTTCGTTAATATTTAACTTTCCTGGGAAAAAAATAACCGCTCTTCAATGCCAGCGAGCAAAACTTTTGAGAAATAAAAATCCCAGCAAGCTACGTGCGTGTCGTTTCTCAACAAGCCAGCAAAGTTGAGCCAGCACGGGTGGAATCTTTCCAGTTTGCCAGCCAGCAGTCGCGTAAGGAAGAAAAAAAAAACCAGCCAGCTAAGTATTGATTTTAACTTAATTTTTGGGCAAAATATGTCAAATGGTTTATTTCGGATGTCAGATCGTTCCCAAGACGGGCAGTAGGCTTCTATCTGTGTACCGTGTTGTTTACTTTTAGTTTTTTCCCCGAAGTCCTATCTTCTCTCAGATAAAAATCCACCAAAATACGAAGCCAACTGACAGCACATGCTTTTCAATAAGTTGAGACTTTTGAAAGTTGCGTTACGAGCCCAAGATATTAAAACAGTTTATTTTTCATTAACTTTATTTTCAATCTCACGCAGATAAAAGTGTGCCCTCAGTACTCTCAGCCAGCATGAAAACTGAAATAAGACAACTACCAGACAAAAAATTACGTGCTTTGATTCCTGTCAGCCAGTAAGATTCATTACGGACACAAATGCTAGCAAGATTTCGTTAAAATAACACTGCCAGCAAGATTTTTATTTCAGCAAACATTTTGCCAGCCAGCCCAAAATCGGCCTGCAGAGCGGTTATTTTGCAGATCAGCTCC
Organism: Pachyseris speciosa; assembly: GCA_016490735.1. NCBI lineage: Eukaryota > Metazoa > Cnidaria > Anthozoa > Scleractinia > Pachyseridae > Pachyseris > Pachyseris speciosa. Next base: position 1,112,081 of record JAEMWC010000136.1, on the reverse strand, counting down.
ATCGAGCACTCTTGCTTGAAATTGTTCAGTGATGTAAGCAAAAATGCCACACGTAGATTATTTTGGAAATTATAATGAGAAATGCCGTACAGGCGACTGGGTCCGAATTTTCTCCTAGTGTGTATTTGCGTTTTCTGCGTTTTGCTGTCGTCAGGATCCATAAATGCTTCCAGATTCTGGTTAAATAGACGGATGTTGCTGTTTATGATGTTTGAATCGATTATATCTTCCTGGAGTGAAGAAGAAATCATCAAATTACAAAGGGCAAATCTTTTAACTCGACAACAACTGCAAATCGTGCACGCTGCTACAGAGCGAGTAGTCATAGGATATAACATTACTGCAAGTAGTTGAAATAAGTTCTATTGCTAGAAACTGTAGCTGTCGTGCAAAGATGTTTTGCTAGCATGGTATCATAGTTAGTAGATGGCATGTAGTTGTTGACATGTACGCCAAAGGTCACATCGAGGGTCACCTCCTGAGTTTTAATAATTTCCCTTTATAATCGAGCTGAATTGTGGTAGAATATTCAGCCACTAATTTACCGATACTGAAAAGTATGATTGTGTACCTCTGTACAGAATATTCAAAAATGGCAAATCATGACAAAAAAAGCTTCTTTCACCAGCTAGCATCAAGGAAATTTTGAAAATCAAATTGTATAACTGTAAGGGGTCTTAAATACTCTTTGTCTTTGGCCATCGTAGCTTAACAAGAAATAACACACAAACTGCGGTGATAAACATGACAATAGAACGCATTGTTGGAAAACAAAAATAAAACTATATCGTTTAACTTGACGTTTCGTATGTTTCGACATACATCTTCAGAAGTGACCGTTAGGAATTAAAGTAACAACTAAATTTGAAATTTAAGATAAGTAACTAATTAACAATAACCTTGACAGAAGCTAAAAATAATTTGCATATAAAAGATGCAAACTAATAGAGATACAGCTTTTCGCTGCTTACATTTTCATTTAAGGTAGGTTTCAATTCTCTAATTAGTAGAGTCTCCTTTATCTTGCAATGAGTATCTGACCGACCTTTCGCCAATATCTCAAAGTGGTCCCATTTTAAGTTGTGACCAGTTGACGTGACGTGGTCTGCGATAGCAGATGCATGACAGCTACTCGTGATCGCTTTAAAATGTTCAGTTTTTCTGTCATGCAATCTGCGTTTTGTTTTTCCAATGTAGAAATCCTGGCAGTCCCAACAACTAGCTTTATAAACAACTTTTGACATTTGGGAACGATTAATTCTATCTTTGTAGGGAAAAAGAGACTTAATGCGATGAGCGCTTTGGAAAATAACCTTAAGATTAATGCAGCCATAAAATTTACTAATGCAGGTCTTCAGTTGTTTGGTAATAATTTTGCTTTGTACTCCTAAATAAGGTAGAACTAAGATTATTTCCTTTTTGGGGACTGTGGTGGTTGGAATCTTCGGTCTGTTTTGTTGCCTGTTCAGAACATCATTAATGTTGTAATTGACAACACCAACAGGATAACCGTTTTGTAACAACAACTTCCTCAGTTCATTTAAACAAGACCGCAAAAGAGAAGGTGACGAACAGATGCGGAAACAACGAAAAGTGAGCGTGCGGATGAGGTTTACTTTGTATTTCCTAGGTGTGAAGGAGTCCCATTTTGTGTACAGGCCGGTAAAGGTCTTCTTTCGGTAGATGGATGTTGAGAAAGTTTGACTGTGGCGTTTGATGAGAATGTCCAGGAAAGGGATTGTATTGTTCTCTTCAAATTCAATGGTGAATTTTATATTTGAGTGACAGTTATTGAGGTAGTGTAGAAACTGAGTTGCTGTGCTTTTACTGTCGAACAAGGTGAAGGTATCGTCAACGTATCGAAACCAAATAGAAGGACGAGCGTTGTTGTTAAGAACCCATTTCTCTTCAAAATGGCACATGAAGATATTGGCCAAAACAGGACCTAAAGGAGAGCCCATAGCCACACCGTCAATTTGGTCGTAGTATTGGCCATCAAATATGAAATGGCTTTTCTTTGTGGCAAACTCAAGCAGAACTTTCAAGACTGAGCGGGGCAGTGTTGGCGGATTGGGGAGGGC
>JAEMWC010000136.1:1072500-1105000 GCA_016490735.1 Pachyseris speciosa | reverse complement strand
AATAAATCAGCTTTTAGTCAATTCAAGTTAATATTCTTTGCATTATTACGCAGCACTTTGGACACCTGTGTGAGTAGTGTTTTGTTGCATTGGTATCTCCTGGCTCCATTATTCCTTTGAGAATTTTCAAAAAAAGACTGAGATACCATATACTATAACAAAAAAGCCCGCAACATCATTAATTTTGGTTTTTCACCACTGCTGTGTCAAATTGAATTACAATTAGCTCGCCTGCCATCCAAATGAAATCGACAATCCGACCAGTGAGTAGTGTTTTGTTGTCACGCATCTGGTTCCTTAGCGAATTTTAAGGAAACACTGAGGTACTGCTTAAAATAACAGTTTAATAAAAAAAAAAAAAAAAAAAAAAAAAACTCGAATACGCAAGATCATAAATTTTGGTTTTTCACCCCTGCTGTGTTAAATAGAATTAATTATCTGCCCGTCCAAATGAAATCGACAATCACCAGTGCGCTAGTGTTTTGGTCTCACGTATCGGCAGTTCAGTCACGGTAGACGGTAGAGATCTTATGTTGGCCGTTTGCAATCCAAATGTCGTTATTGTCACCGTAAGGTAAGCAGTATACTTAGTTGCTTTATGAGCCCGTGGCCAATCTGAAAACCTATGGGGTACTATAGTGCATACTCTGTAGCAGGACCACCATTGGACATCAGGCAATCATCATCAGTAACTGTATTATTAAGACTAAACTCAAGACTTATCGTTTTAAGAATTCATTTGATTTTTAATTTCATTGTTAGCTTGAGTTGTATTCAATAATGAAGTTTTTATTTTGACTATGAGTTACAGTATTGTAAAGTGCCATGGACAATAAGTTGTATGGTGTTCTATAAATGCATTTAATTTTAATTTTTAATTATAATTTAAGTCCACCATTGTTGCATTGTCGGGTAATAAACCTTTTGGTTGTAACATTCCAGAGATAATACTTGTATAAATCTAGTAGGTGACAATCTTACATTCAGTACATTTTGCGCCACTAATGAACGGTAGATAATAATACCGAATAACGGGTATACCTTTTTTCCGGAGCCCTCGTAGCCAACCTAAAGAATTTGAAACGATGAATAGTTTTCATTTTGCAAACCTCGTGGTGTGCTGATCTTTGCGAACCCTTTAACTTTCTTTACAACTTGGGTGATAAGTTATTTATTGCACTTAATCTATTTACAATAGTAACTAAAATGTATCTGAAAAAAGAAACATAATTACGAGGAAAAATACAAGGGAAAGGACGATGCGTCCTTCTTATAATGTCCTTCTTTTAAAGTTAAAGTGAATGTCCAAATTTGTGCCCCCACTCGTCCGGAATTTCTTCCTCCCCATCGAAAGCAGTTCCAATTCCAGCGTAACTCTTTGTTGTAGTGTATAACTAAAATCAGGTAAACAGTTTTAAAGGGAATCTTCACTCATACAAAAAATTTACGCTAAATTGTTGGAAATAATTACTAACGCCCAAATTTTGTTAATGAAACGTGGATATAACATTCAAGTGTACAAAAAAATTGATATCGTTATCGGCTATTTTCGCTTTCAAATTTCCCGGGCGCGGCCATTTTGGATTTGATGATGTGTAATGGTTGCAGCTAATGAAGCGGAAAATCCTTTTTGTTAAACAATAGGGCAACCATTACACGTCATCAAATCCAAAATGGCCACGCCCGGGAAATGTAAAAGCGAAAATAGGCGTTGATGATTAACTCCACATTTTAAAGCAAAATTTGAAAACTAATAATTATTGCCTACACTTAAGCGTCAATTTATTGTAAGAGTGGAGGTTCCCTTTCAGATCTATTTGGGACTACTTCCTATTTGGGACTAATCCGGTGCCAAATGAAATTTATTGTATATTTATATAATCGACTTTACTTTCTTCCCCTGGGAATGCCTCTTCTCGCGGTGTATCAGAACAGCGCAAGTGGCAACTGGAGAAGAGATCTATGACCGATGGCCATTAAGTGCAACGTTTTAGACCAAGTTTAATAGTTGATTTTACTCTTAAGACCCCTCCCCTTTCAGAATTTGGCTTTTAGTGGCCACCAGTCGGTGGGGTATGGATACCTTTCCACTTCACCTAATTCAGATCTAATTCATGAATAAACGGACGTTAGGTATTATACGAAATCAATATGACTGGAGGATAACGATAACCCACCATCACGATGATGATGAACATGCTTGTACCATCTCCTCAAGTGCATTAAAGAGAGGCACCTTTTTACGTCAGCTACGTGTTTCTTCAACTTCCAGTTGAAAATGACGGCAAATGTTTCTCAGCACGGCTAGTGTCAGGGTGCTTAGCCTTCCACGGGAGACGAGTTCGCAGACGTTGTATCCATCCTACACGAGCGGATGTCTGGGCGTGGTCGAGCTGATTACAGTGCTGCGGATGACTGCCATGGCATCTTCTACTTGTGCAGCGTCCAAGTCTTCCTTGTCTTGATTGAAACAGTTTGCTCATCTGGAAAAGTATCCCTTTATTGGAGCTGTTGTTAACAATTCTGCAGCTGAAAAGAGCCTGTCACCTTCGTCATCTCTGGCAAGCTTCATCTGTCTGCTCACTGTTGCCGCATCTAGTTTTTTCCACACGTTTCTTCGACAATAAACTTTTCTTCAAGGAAGGCCTTCTATTTATCAGTAAAGGTTTTCTTTTTCTTTTTCTTCCTCAGTGCCCAGCCCTCCTCTTGTGCTAGAGTCTCATCACAAGACAACAGAGATTGCTGGATGGTCTGTATACCAACAACATTGCTCGTACTTTGTTCTGCCATCAACCTGTCACTGTACCCTTTCTTTGCTTTATCTAACAGAGTCCCTTTTTCTTCCCTATGCGTGTACTTTCCGTATGCCACAATTGGTGATCCATTGCACTGTAACGTTGATGACCAGCAACAGCCTTCATTTGGGCATCATAACATAAAGCTTCGAAGTTGTTTCAGTATTCGTCTCTCCATCACTGAAGTCGCTTTCATTTTCTGCCTCAACTGCATCCTGGTCATTAGGAAAAACAAGCTCACTCTTAGCACCAGTCCGCCACTCACCACTTTACCGTTTCCTTGTATTGAGCAGATAGAATGCTCCGTCTGAGAACCTTCCTTCAGTGGTACTTATGTTCAGAACCTGAAACTAATGCGCTGTCAAGTTATATGGAACATACGAGAATATAGGTCAATTATTTTTTTTAAACAATTGGTTTGTGTTTTCTTATTGAAATACCATATAATTATCTGTCTTCACCTAAATGATGCTATTATCTGAAATGTCATTAGACGAGTCATATTCTTTAATTCTTTGTCACCTCGACGAGCACACGCCAGATACTTTGTAGAAATGAACAGGGGACGACTTTGGTGAGTTGGTATATTCTAATTGATATTGTCCTCGCTGCTTTGCACACATGGCATGGTGGGATAGTACATCTTGTCTTGCCAGTCCGCCACCGTAATCCATAGCTATCTCGATGACGAGGGCAAATGGTCCACGTGTAATAGTAGTCGCTTATTTCAAACACTCCTAAATAAAAGCGGCTGATTAAATTCAAATTAAAAAAAATTACTGGCTAAATTCCGATACCCGAAGGCTTATAATTCGATTATAATTCAGGGGCAATCTGAAAAGTAAAAAAGTCGCGGGTACAGGGCATAAAATCGCTATCATTCACAACGACCAACTTTACTTTAGACCCTCGTCTCTTTTGAAAAAAAAAATTTGTAAAGATGGCGAAGAGTAGCTTTTCGATCCTCAAACGACGTGGGGGGATTTAATTGTGCACACGACCCAAAAAGATTCTAATAGTCGAACTCTTGTCTTGCGAGCATGGAATACTAAAACTGAACCGCGAGAAGGTTCCAACATGGAGTTCTGTTCGGCCGATAAAACTTCGGGTGCTTCCATGGGGCTAGGCAAAATAGGCCTCTTTCCTGGTGGATTAAAATCAGTTTAACCGCGCTTTAGTCCCCAGCTGCCCATTGTTTAGCACGAAATGAAGAATTATAATGAATTGTACACTAGCAAACAAACATACGGAAAATTACCTGCTCTGTCTAGGATCAGCCGTTTTTCACTTAAAGGACAGACTTGCCAATTGCATTAAGCTCTCCCAAGTGAGGCTGCACTTCTTTCTTGCAACTTTGAAATGTTACACAGTGGGTTTCCTTCAAATGATTACCACCACAAGGGCCGTCCACCAACGTGCGTTTACCAGCTCGAATTGTTCTGAATGCAAGATTGTCAGCCAGCTAAATTTGGCTTTGCAGCCAAAACACTCACTAACCGACAATATAATTTACCTCAAGGTGAAAACAACGATATTTTCAATGAAAACGTGCCCATCTTTTCGGAATAACTTGTATGTTTTGGCGACAGAGAAGGTAGGATTGGCGATTTCATTTCGACGCCTAATTAAATTAACATCAGCAGAAAATAACCTCACCAACTCATACAAATAGCTGATGTTTACTTCGTTGAAAAAAGTAGTATATTTAAATCGTATCTTTAAGCTTCCTCAAAATTCACAAAGAAAATTTTGGAAAAAAGTAGATACCAACCCAAAGTCCTAATTAGCACATCGACCTAAAAAGTCAAGGAACCTTCCGGTATTCTGTCGGGCGGTGTGGGTATGCATTGAAATTGCCCAGCTTCAAATTTTCTGGGGTAAATAACCTATGATATATGTAAGTTTAAAAGCTAACAAATTGTTCTAACTCGACATATCAACAGTACTACAAGCTGCTGAACTTACAGTATTTTTCAGGCAGTCTCGAAACACTGAAAAATGAGTAAATTGAAGTGCGAGTTTCAACGCCTTCCTTTAGATTTTTCTACACACTTTACCATCTAAAAAACACAGAGGAAGAGTTGCAGATTTGTTTTGTAATAAAACCAGCTTCAAAAATGATAAAGTAAAGGATGCCCATGCATTGAAAAGTCGCCTTTGGCCAGCCTCGTTTCCATGTCCCAGAAGGGCTCCAAATGACTACAAGCTGTAATATCCCACGCAAAATTAATTTCAATCTAAAAATATCCATTTCGTGATTAGAACCCCTGACCAAGTGAACATGCAAAATTAGAGCCAAATCGGTGAACCTGCCTGTCCGACTCTGGTCCGAAATTTACTGACTATCGCTCTTAAGCACTCGTGTGTACCTCAAACAGGTGAACTGCGACATCGACCCGAGACAATATGCTCGGGAAGGACACTCAACTACAAAACCATTGATCTATTTACTTCATTCAATACACGAGGCAGTTGACACAGGAAACTGCTTTGCTTGCATATTTTTTGCCGACTTCTTAAAGGGTTCGATATAAGTGATCGCAGAAACATGACGGCTATTAGAGAATCCGTTACCGCGGAAACCTTGCGGGTATGTGAGTTTAAGGAATGCGTTTCCGCGAGACCGCAGATGCGGAAACATAACCCACACGCATGTTTCCCACAACGGTCACTTCAATTTCCGTTTCTGACAATTCGAGTTTCCGTTAATAATCCGATACATAAACGGAAACGGAAACGCTTCATTTCACCCTGTGAACATTCTCCTTCAAGAACTACGTTCCTTGAATGTCGATCAGAATCTGTATGTCTGGGTAAGAGCCTTTGCGAGTCGATAGTTCCCTGTCTCCATGGCGCCACACCCATGGTGGTGTCCCGCGTGGACAGGTAACTAAACGTGGAATTACGCTTTTTGTTATAATGACTACTAGACTACTTGGTGATTGGCACTCAAGATTGAAGGACGTTGACGGCACGACCGTTAACTTTTTGAATATCACGTAACTCGGGTAGCCTGTTGGATTTTACTGTTAGATATATATATATAATTACTGTATAGAACACAGTATGAGGCTTAATCCAAAAAATGTAAGGGGATGGTCGTGAACTTTATGAAAAATGCGATCGCTATGATGAGACCCCTGTATATAAGCTTATATAGAGGAAACCCAATTATAGAAAGAATTTCATCATACAAATTGCTTGGAGTGATCTTTAATGAGAACTTGAAACTGCCATGTTGACTATATTAGCGGTAAGGCATCAAAGAAAGTTCACGCTCTCAGACTATTAAAATTAAAGAGACTGGTGTACAAGACTGAAAAAGACATGTTGAAAGTCTTCAGAAGTAGCCAGTGTTAGACAGATTTTAGAATATGCGTGCAGGTGTGGCAGGACATTCCTGACTATCTGTCAGATAGAGTCCGTGCAAAAAAAGGGCACTTAAATAATATATCCTAACAGTTCATACAGCCAAGCACTGTCGCTAGCCAACGAAACTACACTGGACGCGAGCTTCTATGTCATACATTTATGGCTGAGATGAGTGACACCCGTGATCACCCATTATCGTGCTTAGTGTCCACTGTTGTACAAAAAACTAATCCTTATAATTATAATCCTAGACCTAGTTCTTCTCGACCATTCAATAAGTACATGAGAACTAAGAGATAAGAGAACTTTTTTACTTTTAAATATTCGTCATTTATGTATCCGTCCGTTTAAGTAGTATAATTAATACACTAATTGCTTTAATATAGGATTGTTGTTAATTATAACCGCTTGTTAATTCAGTTATCTTCAAGAGAGTGCAATAAACGATACTTTATTTTTATTTATTTTATTTAAATATATATTTAATGTTGAACTTCCCAGCCAGCTCGATTACTGCTTGAAGAGCGCGTTTTTTGTCAAGCGGCCCCGTTGGGTACTCCTACGGCAGATTACGAAAATTTGTATGGAAACAGTTTTGCCTGTTGTTGTCCAATCTAAAATTGCAACAAGAACAGCAAACAGCTCACAATTTGGCTTCGTTGGAGCTGTGATGTTCAGCGTAAGTTTTCTCGCCTATGTGGTTTTGATTACCCTAGGGCCTGTTCACATGGCGGGGGGGACCCCAGGAAGGTAAGGTAACCCACCTACCCGTGGTCAAAACAAGCTGGTATTCACATGCAGCTCCGGCTCGCTGGGGTGAGGATTATAATTCTATCGCGTGGTCGCTAAGAATGTATATCAACAAAGAATTCAGAGACAATTGCCCGGATGAAAATTACCCCACCCCACCTCCAGCATTCACATGGAGAACACTCACCCCAGCTAAGCGGATTACCCGCCCAGGCCGACCGGGCAACCCGCCTCGGTGAGGTATCCCACTTCAAATGTGAACGCGATCGAGAAATAAGGAGAGATTGTAAGGAGATATTGGTAACCCCACCGAGGCGGGTTCCCCCACCTCCATGTGAACAGGCCCTTAGTCAGAAAACGTTACTCAAACCTCCTGGAAAGAAGCGTGACACTTGCGTTACATTTTACCCATGATTAAATCTTTGTAGGGTCAATTTTTAAGTGTCAACAAATATGACTAAGCCTTCCCTATCTGTCCCATTTGTCCCGGACATAATTTTCAACAGCAAGTTCTTCTTTCTCTGTGTACATCTTTCGTTAGTCTTTTGTAGCATTTTGGTGAGATTTGTTTTTCATTTGGCCGTTTTGGTGATTGTAAATTTCTGTTTCATGCCTCATGGCTGGACGAGGCAGCCACAGGCGCTATAGAAGCATTTATTATTGTTATTATTATTATTATTAATATTATTATTATTATTATTATTATTATTATTATTGAAGCCAGGGGCCAATTTTTTCTTTTTTTTTTTAATGTTATTCGATTCTCTCCTGAGTTGTCGGGTGTTCTACTGGGTAACGTTAATTGTGTCTCGGCAACTCCCCGTAGCTTAGAGACACAACACTTTCCGCAACAGGTGAGCAGTTCCAAGAATGGCTGATAACTGTACACTTTCCAAGAATTCAGGTACATCTAGCTTCACAAACCAGGTCTTTGCCCTTTCGATATGCTTCCAAGAGCAACAATCACTATAGGTATTATTGCGAGTTTCGAGGCTCCATGAATCCTTCTGATTTCAAATGCTAGTTATTATTATTATTATTATTATTATTATTATTATTATTATTATTACAGCAGAACACAGGACTGTATGCTAAAACTAAACTAGCCACGCAGGGCGCATAGCGTTGCCTGTGAGCCATTGGAGTTAATAATAGTATATCTGCGCGAACTATTAACCTATTTATTAAATATATATATATATATATATATATATATATATATATATATTTGAAGACAGTCTGATCAACTGAAGATTTGACTGGGCATATTTATTACTATATAGTTTCGTACCGCACAACCTGTACGGCACTCATCAGACAAATAGCCAAATGTATATATATATATATATATATATACATATATATATATATATATATATATGTATATATGTATATATATATATAGGTTAATAGGTTGAAACTTATTAACCTATATATATATTAATTAATATAATATAATATAATATACATATTAATAAATATATATTATATTATATATTATATTATAATATATTATAATATATATAATAATAATATATTATAATATTATATACTATATTATAATATATATTATATTATAATAAATATATATATTAATTAATATATATATATATATTAATTACGAAAGAAGCATACTGGAGTGCGCAGTTTTCCCTTTCACCTTATGGACTTAATGAAAGACAAGAATTTCATTCAAAAAACCGCATCCATTATACTTAATTTCAGCAGAGTTTGGACAATAGGTTGCGATTTTCTTAAGGTGCGCATTGGCAGTGAATTTATTTTTATGCATATTTTAATAAGTCAGGGCGTACCGACTCATTAATTGTAATCTTTAGCACTTGCTGTTGTTTCAGCGCTCAGGGGCCCTCTTTTGGGGATTCTGTTATTTTTGTGCTAGCCTGGTCATTCAAAGGCTCTTTGTTGGGAAATTATTCCTTATTGTTTAAGGGCCCTCTTTAGGGATTTTGTTATGATACTGGCAGGTATGGTGATTCAGAGGCCCTTGATGGGGAACCTGTCGCGCTGTGGCAATAGACCTTATTCATAAATGGCGGCTGTTTTATTTTTCCTTTGTTATTGTGCAAATTAGGCTACCAAGCCTCATATTAGTGCAAGAATTCTTTTTAATTTAGCACATGGTAACGAGGTTTGGTAGGCTAATTTGCAAAAGGACAAAAGAATAATGAATTGGCAGCCATTTATGGATAACGTCTATGACATAACATTTATCACTAGTTCTATTATTTTTTGTTATTTCGCATCCTGTTAATCTACTGTAGTTGTTTCATACTTTTTGTACACCTATTGTTTTTTGTTTCATTTTCGTTACCACTATCATTGTCTTAGTTACGTAACCTGTATGTAATTTGTAATCATTGCTGTAAAATTGTATTTAAGTCGTAGGTTTTTAACATTCTGTTTGTAACTGACGAAGGTTGAGAGACCGAAACGTTTTTTATTCATAAACTTTTTTAATTTTTATATTTTTTGAGCCAAAAGTTATCCATTTTCGGTCTCTTTTTAACTGGTATATATATACATATATATATATCTATATATATATATATATATATATATATATATATATACAGTAATTGGTATAAATGTGCAGTAGTTTGAAAAGAATTAATTTGTTCGATGATAATAAAACTTATGTCAGAAACGTCATGTTGGGTGCTATTAAAGTGGACCGCCAATTCACAATGTGGCCTTATGGTAGTTAGGTTCGAGGAGAGAATTTCACACATTTTCTGACTACCCCCTCGTCGATCGGTGATGCACGGCCAAATCCCCCTGCAACTTAACTAAGTACAGTAAGGTAGGGAGGGACTGATTGCCTTATTCACTTAGGACCACCAGCCTATCCCGTTTGGATGGCGATTCATTAGGGATTTCTGAGAAATACAAACAGACACACTTTTACTGTACAACACATACACAATGTGGCCTTATGGTAGTCAGGTCCGAGTAGACAATTTCACAGATCCCCTCCCCCCTCCCCCTACCTCACTGGGGCCAGAATAACCAGTATACTAACTCTTCGGGTTGGTTTCTTAGACGAATTTGACCAGTAATGTATCAACTTTAGATCTTGAGCTAATTTTAGGGACAATCTTCCCAATTCAAAATCAAAGAATAGCATTAGAAGCACCTCACTTACCAAATACTATGCTGAAAAATTCATTCACCACATAGCAGAAATCATGATTTGGGATGCGTGTGCAAATTGCCCGCGGAATGTCTTTTTTGAGGACTTCGAATCCGATAATAAGGACTACAAGACTCTGTTGGTAGGAAAATGAAAAACTAAGTGTGAATCGAGGGCATGCGAAGCTTGACTTTAAGTTCAATTAATGCTAAAAACTGCGAATAAGAAACCAAATAAAAACTGCAACATGAAACACATTTATTTCATTAAAAAATCTTTAAATATGTGACTGATCATCACAGTTATGAACACTACTTAAGCAGTAGTGAAAATAGTCTTGTACGAGACTCGAACCCACGACCTCTGCGATACCGGTGCAGCACTGCACCGGTATCGCAGAGGTCGTGGGTTCGAGTCCCGTACAAGCCTGAAATTTTTTCAAGCTTTATTTTCACTACTGCCTAAGTAGTGTTCATAACTGCGATGATCAGTCACATATTTAATCATTAATCCGCAGTTCAAATATATGATTTTCATGTATTCATTCTCATAAAAAAAATCTGTTGAGCTGAAGAATTTATTCACCACATGGCAGACATCACTTTTTGACAAGGGCTATCTCTAAAACAGGGAAGGGAGAATGGAAGAATGAGAATGGGGAATGGGGAATGGGGAATGGGGAACGGGAATCTCTAAAATAGGGAATTTTCAAAACGAGAAACCTCTAGATCACAAGTATTTGTTCGGCCGTCACTATATTTGTCACGCTCTTCAAGATGCGTTGCGTGACAACTGATAAAACAACATTTTGAATGGTGTATACGGCCTCGTCCACACTATGCCGGATAAATTTGAAAACGCGACTTTATTGTTACGGTTAGGCGTTCCGTCCACACTACAACGCACATATCCGCATAAAAAGATCCGCAAAAACGGAACTTTTTGAATACGCTCTCTAGAGTGGAACAATTTGAAAACGCAACTTTTTTGTATTAGTGTGGACGGAAAACTTTTCGTATCCGGAACTTTTTTAACACGCTTACTTGGATGTTAGAATCGCTTTCGTCATTTGAGTTCTTGAATGTGGATATTCTTTTCCCAATGCTTTTGCTTCTTCAGGGGTCGGATAATGTTCTACAAACTTGTCGTGAATGTCCTGGTATTTGTTTTGACAAGACTCCCAATGGATGTTTTCCATTTCCTTCGATGTTTTGTAGTCCATTGTAGAACAAAGCAACAATTCCACTTCGTCATCGGACCAAGAGAAGTAAATCTGTCTTATCTTTGGCATTAGTTTTTTGCTTTTTACGTCGTGACATCTTAAGTTTGAAGAAATTTAACGAAGCAAAGGGAACGCGACGAAACCCTCGTAAATAACAGCAGTTGGCGGGAAAGGGAACTATCGCGGGCTCCATGTTATGCTTTACTGTGAGCATGCTCAAAACGAGATTAAGCAATTGTGCCGCCGAAAAAACGCTGTAGTGTGGACGCAGAACGTTTTATTCGTTTTCATGTGTGGACGGAAAACTTTTGTTCCGCACCTAAAAGTTGCGTTTTCAAATTTATCCGGCATAGTATGGACGAGGCCTTAGATTTGTTGATTCCCTGATAAAATAATTGATGTTTTCCTCAGCCGTTTAAAATTTTGTGAAAAACTGACCCAGCTTCACTATGTACCTTGAAAGATGTAATTTTACTTCGATGACACGCGTACTCGAGAAAACGTTCAACTTTATCTCGCTTCATCATTCAACACAGCGGGATTCATCGCCAGACATCTGTGGCATTTGTTAAAACATTTGACGTTACATTTATCATTAGAGAAGGAGTGAGGCTCAGCGTTGTTTCGAGTACAATATGTTGTAAGAATTCACTGAAATAGAAACAAGCTAAAATTTGCGCAAACAATTGTCGTATCTCGAGTACCTTTCTCCGGTTCGTAGCTTATGTTAGCCTGCTTTTGTTTTTATTTCTTTGTCCAAACTAGCGTACGTTTGAATTTCATTAAAAAATTTCGCTAAAGAAGTCATTTGCTGCAGACGTCCACAAATTTTTTTTCAATGCCTGATGTATCTTGTGAGGGAGCAGGAACTACACAGGATTGGAATGGACCAATCACAGGACAACCAGCGTTATAAAGAAAAGTGCATTTGGATCCTACATATAATTTCCGTTTTCTGAGGACCAATCCACATCCATTGAAACGGAGGAAAACATTTCACCCACACTAACGTTTTTGTCATCGTTTTCAACGATCCACACTAATGCGTTTTCAAAAGTCTCCATTTTCATCACGAAGGAAACGGAGCAAAATATTTTCACCCACACTACTGTTTTCGCAGCGTTTTCAGCCATCCAGCTGAAACGTTTTCAAAAGTATCCATTTTCGGTGTCATCGGATCACGTAAGCGTTTTCATTTCAATGTGTTTTCACCTATCCACACCAGAAAGGAGGCGTTTTCAAAACGATACGTTTCCAAAAGACTCCACTTTTGAAACCGTTCTCAAAAGTCTTCGTATTCATCAGCGTTTTCGGGCATTTTAGTGTGGATGAAAGGCGAAAACGCATCAAAACTTATGCGTTTTCAAACGGAAAACGCATTAGTGTGGATGGGGCCTAAGCGTCCGTCTTCTCACAGGTCTGCTAGTTTATAAATGTTGTATTCTCTTCAAATAACGTGTTTTAAGCAATATAACGTTTTAGCGAGTATGTGTGTCACTGAAAAGAAAAATCACCATTGGACAAAGCAAACAAGACAAACTGTAGTTCAGGACTTTATCGGTTACTCGGAGACTGGGTATGACCGCGTAGAGAGAGGACGTGTGTGCTGTAGCTCCGCAACTTCGCCTAACTATGGCCAAAACCGATGGAACGAAACAACAAGAATGACGGGAAAAGAGAGCCCGGCCAGGGAGTTCAACGAGCGAGGGCGAAAGAGAATTATATTTGGAGCTTTTGGATCGAAATGGAAGTCTAGAAGACAAAGAGACCGCACAAGCAAAACAACTGAGTGACTTGCAATGCCAACTCGACCAAGCAAGTGGTGAAATATCCACAATTCGAGAAAAGGTTAACGAGTTAGAAAAGTCTTTGCAGTTCACACAAAAAGATCATGACGAAGTTGCAGAAAGAGAAGACCAATGCGAAGATGATCTAGTTCGTCAAGATGGAGAGCGACAAAATATTTATAGGAGGCGTTGGAACTTAATTGTACACGGCATTGAAGAAAAGCAGGGAGAAGATTGTACGAAACTAATAAGACAAGCGATAGCTGAAAAGCTAAAAATTGCCCCAGATAAAGCACAACAGACGATATTCTGTGGTGTTCATCGTCTGGGAAAGAAGCGGCACGGTGATAATAAAGCTCGTCCAATAATAGCAAGATTTACATGTCGAACGGAACGCGACTTCGCATGGCGACAGAGAAATATTCTGAAGGAAACCGATGCAAAAATTCGCATGTCGGAAGATCTTCCGAAGAGCGTTCGAGACATTTGGAGAACAGTCCTCGGACCAGCACTCAAGAAAGCTCTGGAAGAAGAAGGCAACAAAGCCACGCTTATTGGAGATAGATATATCAGTAGTCAATGGAAGAAAGTATTCGCCAGAGAAGATCCCAAGGCGCTGGAGAGAACAAAACAAAACCACGAACAATGAAAATAACAAAGAATAGTGTAGTGTACCCTGAAGAATTTAAGTTTCTGGTTTGCATGTTAGGAGTCTGCAGCTTACTCACAAATGTGAAAATTTTGTTTGTTTTGCGTCTGTTAACAAATCGCGCTCAAAATATTTAGTCTCAGTAAAATGTTCACTCTAATGCTATCAATTGTTAGTGGCACTGTAGCATGGACAGGTCAAAAAAGACCTTCAGTTGTTTTTTTATATAATGTGTAGACCTACTGTCGCTTGAGTTCCTGTTATTTACACTTTTGAGTTATGTTCATGTGTGTTCGTATAGTTTATTTGATAGCTGAGTTAATCTTTTGTCTAACGATTGAGTCACAAAGATGTGGATCGCGACGTTTCGACCGCTAAACTGCTGGTCTTCATCAAGCGATGGTGTCGACTGGCTGCGTGTGAGTATAGGAAGCACCGTGGCTGGTGGTGAGTGGTGCGTTTCGATCCTCGCTTAGGCTGTTATTGATTGGAAGATTTCGATCCTTGTCGTTCAGACTAGAAATTGTTACCTCAGCGGTCCGCTTTGGTACTGATCGGATGTTGTGGTGTTTGATCGTGGGCATCCACGCTTCAGGAATTTCAATTCCACTGTCCCTGTTGATGTTGTTAGGGTGAAATCTTGTGTGAATAGCCTCTTTAACCCTACGGGTGTACCAATGTGGGTCTCGGTCAATAAATTTAACTTCGTCCGAGAGCGGATAATGTCCGGTCGCGTTGCTATGTTCTGAACCGGCGGAAGATTGGGTTCGACCAAGCCGTATGTCTCTATCGTGTTCCTTAATCCGTTCATGCATAGATCTTTCCGTCTCTCCAATATAAACCTTACCACATTCGCAGGGAATCTTGTAGACTACTCCGTCTTGTTTTACTGGATCGACAATGTCCTTAGGTAGCACTAGATGTGATCTAAGAGTTGTGTCAGATCTGAAAACAGTCCGTATGCCTTGTTGTTGTAGGCAACGGCGAAGAACCTCCGATGTGCCTTTGACGTATGGCGGAACCGCAGTAGATTTAATTTCGGGTTCAGGTTCTTTAGTGGTTGTTCGTCCCTTGGTTTTCGTAAGATTTTTTACAAACAAAAACGGGTAACCGTTGGAAGCAAGGACCGATGAGAGATGTTTCTTTTCATGAGAGATAACTGATGGTTTTGTTAGGAGGTGTTTAGATCGATCGTACAGGCACTTGACAATACCGCGTTTTACAGATTGTGGGTGGTGTGAATTATACGCTAGGTACTGGTCAGTGTGTGTAGGCTTTCTGTAAACACTGGTAGAGAGGTATCCGTTCGAATCCTTGATGATCAACGTATCAAGGAAGGGAATTGAGTTGTCATTCTCAGTTTCCATTGTGAAACGGATCGTCGGCTGTTGACTGTTGAGGTGTTGTAAGAACGAGTTAACTTTGTCACGATCTAAGATGGTAAAGGTGTCATCCACATAGCGTTTCCAGATCTTAGGTGTACAGGGCGTCGATGTCAAAGCTTGCTCCTCAAAACCCTCCATGTAGAGGTTAGCTATCACTGCGGATACTGGGCTACCCATGGCTGCTCCTTCTTGCTGTTCGTAAATCAGTCCATCATACTGGAAGTATGTGGATCTAAGAACGAAACTCAAGAGGTCTGCAATCTGCGTAGGTGTTAAAGTCGTGCGGTTGGCAAGGCACGGGTCAGCTTCTAGTTTTCGCAGTGCAGTCTGTACTGCTCCTTCAATTGGAACGTTCGTAAACAGAGACACTACGTCAAAAGACACCATAATCTCGTTTTCTAGTACCCTTTCACCGTTCACACTTATACTCACACGCAGCCAGTCGACACCATCGCCTGATGAAGACCAGCAGTATAGCGGTCGAAACGTCGCGATCAACATCTTTGTGACTCAATCGTGGCACAAAAGATTAATTCAGCTATCATTTGAAACCACGATGACGAACAAATTTCATAATATATTTTATTTATAGCTCTGAATTTTTCAGTCGATGTAAAGATGAATACAAATTAGCATACATGAGACAATATTAGAGACCTTAAGATACCCCGATTCCGGTGTACGGGTATGGGTAAATTACCGGTAGCCGTACACGTGAAAACTGACGGGAACATCGGCTTAAGTTACCCGGACTAAACATAGAAGTTTAGTTTTGACTAGATAAGCTTAAAGGTTCACAAAAGTGGCTGGTACAATTTTGTCTTCGAAAAGATTTTCGACCACGAACATGTCTCCGCCATTCGCCGCTTCCAACGCTTAATCAGCTGGTTTTCGGTCAAATGTTTCATGTTAATTTGGTACAAACACAAATTAGACAGCAAATTTGACTTGACTTGACCGGTAGAAAACAAGAAGTGTGTAATAGATGAAATTAACAAACTCCGCTTTCTTTATTAGAGTTTAAGCATGACGTTTACGGCAGACGGCTAACGGCAAAGAGTACCTCTGATTTTTTATTCTCTTCTTGTAATCCTTAAATAAATCACACAAAAATGGACAAATGTCTCCTACTATTCACCGCAAATAAAAATATTTTCACTCTACTGTACAGACAGCTGAAGACAGACGGCAAAAGTTTGATTTTTGCAGTCTGCCGTTTGACGTAACGTCATGCTTAATCTCTCTATTCTCTTCAAGACGTGTGGTGAGAACAAAATTTTAACAAGAAACAGTTTACTTGGCGAGATAAAGCGTATAAATTACAATGCAGGCTGGATTACTTCCTAGTAACGCCAAATCTCTCCTATCTCGCTAGGAAATGTGACATTATTCATGCTCCGGGCTCTGATCACTGCGCTGTTAAGTTATTTATTCAATCAGATTCGATGAAAAGGAAGACCAGACCAGGCTTTTGGAAATTCAACGCATCATTATTGGAAGATGAACGATACACTAGTGAGCTCAAAGAAAATATTAAAAGCTATAGAAATAAATACAATTATTTAGAAGACAAAGGTCTCATGTGGGACCTCATGAAAATGGAAATGAGAGGATTCACAATAGCATACGCCCAAACAAAAAAAAGAGAGCTAAAAACAGGAGAAATGAGGAACAAAAGCTACAAAAACAATTAAATGAGCTATTGTCTCAGTCGGAACACTGCAAAAACAATTCATTGTTCCGAAAAAAAAAACATACAGGTTACACAATCGAGATTAAAACGAATACCGGAACAAAAAGTGAAGGATGCAATGGTACGCAGTAAAGCAAGGTGGATCGAGCACGGAGAAAATAACTCTAGGTATTTCCTCAAGTTAGAAAAAAGAAAGTATGAAAATAAGAATATTATCAAGCTGAAATTAAATGATGGAGCCGAAGTCGAAGATCAGGGAACCATTCTTAGAGAAGAGGAAAAATTCTACAAGACTTTGTATGAGGCAGGTAGCATTAACACCGAGAGCCCAGAGAGTAATGTATTTTTTCAAAACAAATTAATGATGAGAGCGAAAACGTATGTGAAGGTGAAACTGAAGTAAATAAGAGTGCCTGAAAGCTTAAAGTGAAATGAAAAATGATAAATCTCCTAGTTCGGACGGCTTTACGTCGGAATTTTACAAGTATTTTTGGGATGAAATTGGAGACGATGTAGTCCATAGCATTAATAACGCTTTTAATAAAGGTAAATTGTCAATCGGTCAAAAGAGAGGCATAATCACACCCTTACCTAAGAAAGACAAAACTACCGATACTCTTAATAACTTACGTCCAGTTACACTGCTAAATGTGGATTATAAAATATGAACAAAGGCAATTGCGAACAGACTAGCAAAAGTACTCCCTGAGATCGTAAGTCCGAATCGAACTGGTTATGAGTAAGAGATAGGTATATTGGTGAAAATGTCAGACTTCTAAGTGATGTCATCGAATACACCAGCACAAAAAAAACAAGTGGAGTTGCAAATTTCCTCGACTTTAAGAAAGCCTTTGATTCAATCGAGTGGGAGTACTTAAGCAAAATTTTGGAGGTTTTCAATTTCAAGGAAGACTTTAAAAAATGGGTCAAAGTTTTTTATACTGATATCTCAAGTTGTGTCACCAATAATGGCTTTACATCCTCTTTTTTCAATCTCAAGTGAGGAGTTAGGCAAGGCTGCCTACTCTCAGGTCTTCTGCTTGTCTTAGGAATAGAGCTTCTTAATCTCGCAATCCAAATGAGTAGTAGTAGTAGTCTTTATTTCACTGATAAAATACATATCAAGTGTTACATGGATGATATATAACTATTAAATACTTAAAATTGCGCCAAATATGCATTAATTACCAATAGCTAAATTGTAATTAAAACTAAGTCTGTTAATAAAAGAATTCTTAAAACGCTCAGTATTACAAATCGGAAATGTAGGCTTGACTTGTCTAAGCTTAAGGGTAGCAGGGTTAATCCTAGGAAGGGAGTGATGTAAAGGATGACGTTCCCACTCGCTTAATTTCTTAAAAATACCTTTATCGGACTTTTCTAAGCAATTAATAATGGAAACAGGAGTGGACGTGTATCTTCGTTTATGACAACGATCAAGGAAACATTGTATGGTATTAAGTTCTGGTGGAGATGAACCATATACAGATATTCCATACATAAGCTTAGGCAAAACTAGAGTGCTGAATAATTTATCCAACTCCGCCTGACAATACCCTTCCTTCCTTAGAGTTCTTAGAATATATAGACATTTATTAGCTGCGGCCAGCTTATTCTTGACATGAACAGAGAACCTACAATTTTCCTGAAATGTAACCCCTAAAATACATAGTTCTGGATGTTGCGGGATATTCTTTACTGTCTCTAGTCTTTTTTTTATTATTGTAGCCTTTCTTTCGGAAAACCATTTCTTTACATTTAGAGAAATTACATTTCATGCAATTATTGATTGACCTCCCGCTACTTGGGAAAGTAGTAGCATAAAAGGAATAAAGGTAGAAAAATCGGAAATAAAAAACACTAAAAACACTCTATAAGCAGACAACACCACGGTCTTGCTTAACGACCTTGACTCTGTACAGGCGCTACTCGAAATGTTAGAAAATTTCCAAAGGTGTTCAGGGTTAGAACTGAACAACTCCAAAACGGAGGCAATGTGGTTAGGTTCTTGGACAGGCAGGAAAGACACACCGTTCGGTTTTCGTTGGCCGGAAGAATCTGTATACGCACTAGACATTCATTTCTCTAACGACAAAAGAACAAGTGATAGACTTAATTTTGAAAAGAAATTAGAAGACCTTCAAAGAATCCTTAACTCCTGGAAAAGAAGGAAATTAACGCTACTTGGGAAAATAAATGTTGTCAAGTTACTTGGTTTGTCGAAATTAATATATAATGCTTCTGTACTGACGGTACCAGAAGAATTCCCAAAACAAGTGGATAAGAGCACATTTGATTTTATCTGGGATAACAAAGCTCATAAAATTAAAAAAAACTCACGTTAATTGGTGGCAAAAAAGAGGGAGGTTTACATATGATCGAGTTTGAATCCATAAATAAAGCCTTAAAAGCGTCATGGGTTAAAAGATTAATCAATGACACAGACTCACCATAGAAAATCACTCCAAATTGCATGACCCAGCAGTATGGAGGTTTGAAACTTTTGTTGGCTTGCAATTATAGGACGAAAGAACTTAAGCTGAACAGTGTCCCTCCTTTTTACGGAGAAGTTTTAAATATTTGTGTAGTGATCAAAAGAAAGAAGTTAGAAGTCTATCAAGATAGCTTTGACCCACATGATATTATAATTTGGAACAACAGCGATATAAAAATTGAAGCAAAACCTGTTTTCTATACGTCGTTGCAAGACGCAGGCGTTGAGAAAGTTAAAAATCTTTTAGATCCTTGTGATGGAAATTTTTACACCTATCAAGAGTTTACAACGAAATTCAAAGTGAAGGTCAGTTTCATCACATATTACGATCTTCTTAATGCAATAAAAAGCAAATGGAAAGCACTGGCACCACAAATACCAAGTGAAACAAGAAACCAAAACTGGTTCGACGATGTAGAAACTCTTACCACTGCTGCTCTCCACAAGATTATTGTTCAAAATAAATTCCAACCATCCATCAATGAAAATAAAATAATCAGCCTTGGGGTAGCCCGACCTGATATGCATAAAATTTATAACCGGCCTTTTAAAACTACCAAAGACACAAAGCTGATAATGTTGCGATTTAAGATAAATCACGACATTATTTACACCAAAGACAAACTTAAGAAGTCTAACTTAATATCGGATGATACGTGCCACCTCTGTAAAAAAAGGAAAGCACACAACCAAACACATGTTTCTACAGTGCGTCCATGTAGTCTCTTTCTGGAAAAATGTAATTATTAATTTGAACGACTTAACCCTTCTTTATGGACTTGTCAAGCCCCAAAAGCACCAGAAAGCTTTAAGTCTAGTCTTGTTAGTAGCAAAATACTTTATCTACAAAAGCAATCTAGTCGAAGAATCGTTGCTCTATTCGCTTTTCAAACTGCAACTTAAAGAAACTTTAATGACCGAAAGGTATATCGCAATCAAAAACAAAACCGCCAAGTTTTTTCAATAATAAATGAAATTGCCTTATTTCAAGCAATTTTATTCGAGCTATTCCAGTAGGTGTAACTTACTAAGGCAAGATTAAATTAAGCATAAGTCAATGCAGCTAATTTGTGTATATTAGGGTTTGTTAGCATAGCTTATAATGCATTTGTGTTTACTTATTAATTTTTTTGTTTTCGTTCCTCCTGTCTCTTCTAGTTAATTATATGTACACGTATTGTTTTTTTTCTTTTTTGGTTAGTTTTATAATCAATAAAGCATTCAAAAAAAGGTTACTCGGTTAATCGTTTTTTCATACAGTGCCGTCGCTGCCGGTACGGCTAACAAAACGGTTGGCTTACAAGAAATTCAAATTGAAATAAAGGCGACTATAAAGGGTTGCGAAATACTAAGCGACTTGCATATTTTGGCGTCTTCAACAGCTAAGGTCCAATAATTTTAGTGACAAACTTACATAACACAACAAACTGCTTAGCGAAACCTACAAAGATCATCGAGTCTTTACACTGGGCTGTTAAGTAAGACTTAAGAGCTGCTAAGCTTTACATAGCCAAAAATGTGTGTGTAAAGGCCTAAGTAAAATCCCAAGATATTCTACTTCGCATCTCATTGTAGTCGGACTTGAAAACCACACTTATCCGGATATTTTCGAAAACGGGCATTTTTTTCTCCGTATTTGAAAACATCCGCGTCTACACGGACCGTATTTTAAAATCGTATTTGCACGTCCACACGTATACGCAAAAACGATTCTAATACGCTAGACTTAACATATTGAGCATGTGCAGGTTACGAGTGCATGCGCCTTGTGGTAAGCATAAGCCCGCGAAAATCAAAGAGTTTGCCGCCATTTACGTTTGTGTGCACTGGACCTAACTTTGACGTCATCCTATTCGAAAACCTTCGTTTTCGACCGTCCACACGAATACGATTAAAATCTCCGTTTTTAAAAATCTACAGTCTGGAGAGCGTTTTCAAAAACCTCCGTATTTGTGGCCGTTTACGTGTGGACGGGAGGTGCAAACAGAGAAAAAAAATCTCCGTTTTCGAAAATATCCGGATACGTGTAGACGGGGTCTTAGCCAACTTGCAGTTTCTTGAGCTTTAAGGTGGGCGAAGCCCGTCAGTCAACTTTAATTAACTGCGTGGGAAAATAAACTTAAGTTATATCTCAATGAAAAAACAACACTTGTGTGTGAACCGTTAAGTCAGAAAATTTTACTTCAAGTATCTTGACTTGAAATCTTTCTAAGTATCCTTTTTCTCTAGTGTAAAGACTACCAATGTCACTGGCACTGATTCTGTCACTGGTACAGTTCCCATGGAGGCGTAGAAGCGGGCGCGATGACATAAACTACACGTATCACCAACAATTACATCTTTCATGTTGGACATTGTTGACCAGTTTTAGAGATGCCCTGCCTTAGAGATTCCCTGTTTTAGAGATTCCCTGTTTTAGAGATTCCCCGTTTTAGAGATTCCCCGTTTAAGAGATTCCCTATTTTAGAGATTCCCCATTTATAGGTTCCCCGTTTGAAATATTCCCCGTTTTAGAGATTCCCCGTTCCTTGTTTTAGAGATATCCCGTTTTAGAGATTCCCATTTTAGATATTCCCCGTTTTAGAGATTCCCCATTTTAGAGATTCCCCGTTTTAGAGGTCCCTATTTTAGAGATTCCTCGTTTTAAAGATTCCCCGTTCCCCGGCCGTTCTCCAGTCCCATTCGTCCATTCCTCGTTCTCTGATTTAGAGGTAACCATTTGACAAGAGTGTGCATGTTGCCCGCTGAATATATTTTTTGAGGGCGTCGAATGCGATAATACTGCCTACAAGACTCTGTTACTAGGAAAATAAACAAAATAAGTATGAATCGAGGGCATGCGAAGCTTTACTTTACGTTCAATTAATGCTAAAAACTGCGAATAAGAAACCAAATAAAAACTGCAACATGAAACACATTTATTTCATTAAAAGAAATCTGTTGAACTGAAGAATTTATCATGAAAGGGTGAGTGCTTAAGCGGGACTTAACCTATTAGACCGCTTTTGCATCGCTTAACATGTACTTCACGTTGATATCGCTTTCGCGTTTCAAGCAATCCAAAATCTCTATGCTCATCCCACGAAGCTGTATTGTGGGATATTTTGTGAATTGTTTCTTTTTTGGGGGGGAGGGGGGACATATTTGGGAAGAGATAATTTGTCTAGAAGGATTAGTTAAATTTAGGGAAATAGCGGGAATATTGAAGACTTAAAGTAGGTTTAAAATCGGAATTTGAAGTGGAAAATTAGTACATGGACATCAAAAACAGTTCCCCAGCAACCTTCAGTGCCCTTGTGGGGTGTCAACTGTCTGGTGGTGTTTCAAAACATTTTTGTACATTGCAATCCCTTCTTTAAAATCCTTAAAATTTCCCTCCAATTCACCTTAAGTCCCACCTTAACGCTGCTTAGTACAATAAAAGGTATATAAAAGTGCAAGTGTAACACTTTCCAGTGGTTAACTCTAACCAGACCAGCCCATTTCCCTCTTCTGCGACCTGGAATCGGATTGCTTCTCCTCCCCCCTCCCCCACCCACCATCCTTCCTCTTTTCGGAACAAGAGTATCAAGGCTATGCCAGTCATTCAGTCAAACTTTAAAGGTATATATGACGTCCAATGACGTTTCCTTTCCGCCGAGGACAGTACGATTTACATCACATGAAATGGTAACTACGTCACCATCTCCCACCGGAAGTTGTCTTGAATCAGTCCAATACTGTCGACATGATACGAGTGGAAAAATACCTTTTTTGCAACTCACACGAGTGGACAACTTGTGTCGACTTGACAGACAGAGTTGTCGAGAGGAAAATACATCTCATTAGTTCGCTCAAGGGTCCGCTTAGGAAAGTTGTAGAGTTGTACAAGTCGTACGGATGGACAAAATAATTGTCGACTCGACGAAATAACTTGTCGAGTGGAAAAATGCTTCTCATTACTCGGCCGACGGTAGGCCGAGTCTAGATCTGGGCTTCGTTCTTCTTTTTCGTCGAGTTTCATCCACAAAGCTCACTTCCGGCTAAATTTAGCAGTACCTCTCGGAAGGCCCTGGTGACGAGGTTGCACAAAACAAGGAAGGCAAGCCGAAGGCCGCCATGTTAACATCACGAACGCTAAAGTGACGATTCACCTTGTGTTTACGAGGTGTGAACAACTAATATGTAGACAGAAGTGTCAATAGGATTGTTTGCAAGTTCAACAGCGAGACGAAAAGTTTTAACATAGCCACACTGAACTCCAGATGTTCTAGTCGTGCCAGTGTCTTCTACATACTGCTGTAATTTTGAGGGGTACATTTTGCTGAATAACTCAAGTACGGGATATCACACTCTCATGAGACATTTAAAGGTAGTTCATTTACTATTTTTGTACTATATCTCAATTTCTTGACATTATTTTTGAACGATAAGCGATTATATTTTTAAATTGCGTGACGGGAAATCCAACTATAGAACTGGCTGCAAAAACCTTACTCTCTTACGTATTTCAGCAAACAGTTTCACCCTGCTCAATATTTTTTCTCCTCACATTTCACCGAGATTCCAGTAGCGTTTACGTCAAAAAATCCTGACTTCTGTAATGGTCTTAAGTGCAAGCTAGCGGACCTATATGAGGAAACAAACTCCTGGGATCAAAAGCCACTAATCATTCATTGTTTTTATGGGTCATCGTTTTCTACTTAGTTGGTTTTCTATGCCGTCGTGTTTTGGGTCATCGTTTTCTAGACATCCATAACACAAGCAGTGTCGTGACTGTACTTGAAGAATGCGTTGTATTAGAGAAGGCAGTGCTATTATCTGCTCATGATGAACATGATGTAATAATGAAAATAAAATAAGGAAAGGAATTCAGATCTTGTTATTCTAAATCTGTCATAATATTACAACCGTGCAGGTGAATCAGTGAAGTAGCCTTTTGTGGGTATGCCGAGTAAAGGCCAACATGGCCTCTTGTTAGCTGAAAGAATCAATTGCTTGAAAAACAGAAACAAGCGCACTACACATGTGTATACCTCGTTCTTTAAGCCACCAGCAGAAACAAGCGCGCTTTACTCGTGTATACCTCGTTATTGAAACCACGAGAAAACACAAGCGCAACCACCAGCCCTAACCCTAAGCAACGAGCAGCCACCAACGCGCGCTAGTCATGTGTACACCTCTGCTCAACCATAAGCAGAAAAAAGCGCGCTACTCTTGTATACTCGAAAATTCGAAAAAGTCCCCCTAATGAGATGCATTTGTCCACTCGACAACTCTGTCTGTCGACGCGACAATCGGGTTTTGTACTCGAACGAGTCGTACGACTCGACAATACCATCGCAGTTACCCTTGCCATATCTAACTTGCTTGAAAAAGTCCCCCTAATGAGATGCATTTCTCAACTCGACAACTCTCTCTCTCTGATCGACTCGACACAACTTGTCCACTCGCACTTGTTGAAAAACGCATTTTACGAATCGTATCATGTCGACAGTATTAGACAACCCTCCTTGGATTAGCCTCCCACGCAGTCGTTTTTAGGGGACTCGTATTTCACCTCCTCCCCACTAACGCCTGCTTACCCGAAGCCAACATTCCTTTCCCGCCGCTTAGCCAATCACAAGGTACCTACTAAATTCTGGAAGGTTGACCTTGACCTCAGGACGCTTAGTTCAAGCGAAGACAGAGCTTGAGCAAGCTTTGATCACCGTGTGCTCTATATTCAAAATTTCTTGTTTAAACGCATATCAACTGACTTCACTTTAAGAATTTGTGAGAGGAAATAGCGACAATATTTCCGTCAATATGCCGACTAGTTACGGAAAGACACTTATTTCAGTATCATGCAAGCTTCGCCTTCAATCTTCAATTTCCTCGCCGCTGGTCGTGTTGTAGCTGTTGTGTCACTTCTCGTGAATTTGATATAGGGCCAAGTCAGCTATTTAAGAAGTATTAGCGTTATCTTCGGGTTAGTCTGAGTGATTTGGAGGAAGGAAACTTTGCCATCGGTAGACCATAGCGTGCAGTGGATCGAGCGAGCTGCTAGTGTGATAAGCTGCATAATTTTGCCGTCCGCATCTCGTGACCTGAAGAAAAAACTACTAGTTGGCGCAGTCTATGCCATCGGTGTTTGATAACTTCTGGCCGCTTCCCAAGATGTTTTGGGATCGCTGCGTGGGCGAATTTCATCTGATTTAATGCAAGATCAAACCATGAGAGATCGAGCTTTGTTGTTGTACCATGCGTGATAATTTCATGTCGGTTTACTCTGTTTGATCGACTGATAAATGCTTCAAATTTCTAACTTGGTCGCGTCTAAATTCTTATTTGTTTTAGTCTCTTGTAACACATCGTATTGCTAAAAAACACATCGGCTCCAGCGCTTTGATACGTTTACTAATTCGCGAGAGAAAAAAGCACGCATAAGGATTAATTTTACTTGTCATCGCTGGACAGTTTCTCGATCGTGATAGGCTAGGATGCCAACGAGTTAAACAATGGGAAAGGAATGTTGGCTTCGGGTAAACAGGCGTTAGTGGGGAGGAGGTGAAATACGAGTCCCCTAAAAACGACTGCGTGGGAGGCTATCCTTGGATCCTCCCTCAATCATGGATTTTAAAATGCTCCCAAAACATACGTTTCCATCATCCTGTTTTGTAGAGACTGCGGTATAAGTGCATGTTTAACCAACCTAAATGTTAACTTACCTCAAACATACCTATCGCGGTAACCACAGCAGTAGAAATCAGTTGGGTGGAAAATTCGAAATCTGAAATTAAATGCAAGAAATAGAGTTGGTTTGAATTAGGCTTATTTTAACTCTTCTTTCTATGTTTCGCCGTTACACCATTTGAGGGATACCGAAACTGTTTCGTCTGGGGACACAGTTTGTGTGAATCGACCGCTCGGCTTTGCAATATCACAAACAAAATAAAAATAATAACCTTTATTTACCCTCAGCAGTATTTATAGCACAAAGGCTAGTGGGGCCATGCAAATACAGAAGCAAACAGTTCATGTAAACATAACATGAAAAGAATCCGAACTGAGCGGAGGCAAACCAGTTGTTAGCTATTTACAAGGACGGCCGACGAGTTAGTGGATTGGGCGAGATTTGAGCCCGGGGTGACCGCTTTGAAATCCAGCACCCCATGCCTAACGACAGCTTCTCCCAGATTTATCGGTCCACATGCACCGGTTTGGTTCATGCTGATAGCTCGTGAGATAGAAAAAAACGGAATAAAAAAACATACCTGCGCTGGGTTTGTAAATAAAGTAGATGGCCTTCATGAACCATCTGACTTCTTTAACTCCCCTGAAAATAAACACATTTAGAAAGTTAGTCGGCTTGAGCAGACACTTCAATTATATTGATGAACTGGGCAAGTCCACGTGGACTAACTGGTTCTTGTATATAAGCCTGTAATCACAAAACGGAAAAAGGCTGATAGTCTTTGACCCAAAAATAACTTAGCTTTTAACAGCATTTTTTTCTTGGCTAGTCGATGATAAAACCCCCCAAAATCAGAGGTTTTATGTATGGACTGTCAGATGAAGCCGAGGGCTTCAGGAACGAAGTTCTTGCATGCGCGATAGGTGTACTTTTTCGACAAAGCGCTATAGGACATGGTGAATATTGCACGAAAAGCCACTCTTACAAATTTAAAGCAGAACGACCACACAGTACTTGCCGAAAAATACATAACTTATCACAAAACCAAGCCATGAAGATGATCCTCACGGCATAGTTTATGAGAAATAACATTACACAGCAAGAGACGGTTTGTCTTGGAAGGGACAAAGGGATCGAACTGCTATTAGCGAGAACGAAGACAAGACAGGTGTAGCAAGCTTACAACAAACACGTGTTTTATTACGCCCCCTTGCACATGCGTCCCGACTCGTTACAACGCCGAGCTCATACCACATCACGCTATTTTTAAAACAAATTATTCAAAAGGTTATATCGTTCAAATCTCAACAGCGAGTGTTCTGTGTATGTTAATTGGTCACTGCTTCAGGATCAGCACTCTTCTATGTATCTCCTAGGGGATCTCCGTAGTCTTCCCGAGCGAAGTGGTTCTAGAAGTTCCAAAGGACTGTCGGGATCAGCTTCCTGGAGCGCTGCTAAGGTTTCCTTCTGTATTGAGGTGTCTGGCACAAGTGGTTCCGATAGAGTTTTGAGAGTCCAACTCTACAGCTGGCTGAATAGAAGGTTGGGGTTCTAGTTTAACTGACCGTGGCATCTCATGATATTTCACTACGTAGCCTTCTGTGAGCAGATCTGGTATTCAGAAACGGTCTGATCCCTTAGTGAACATTGTTGCCCCTCTAAAACTTTGTTTCTGTGATTGTAGTCATACGCCATCTTTTCCTTGCAGTTCTTCTCTCTTCTACACAACTCATCATAGTCTGGCAGTTTGGGCAGCAGTTCGCCTGGGTGACAGGGCACTCACCTTTTTAATCTGCGACCCATGCTAAGCTGTGCAGGAGAATACCCACTGGGAAGAGGCATGTATCGGTAGGTCAAAAGCGCCAGGTACGCATCGTCAAAAAGCTTTGCCTTCTTACGCCGTACTGCCCTCTCAGCCTCGCCAATAAACTGCTTGCATTGGGGATGACGTGACATGTTGGAACCCACGCAGAGCTGCAAACTGTTTGAAGTCTTCTGAGGCGAACTGAGGGCAATTGCTAGTGATTAGAGTATCGCATATAGCATGTCTTCTGAACTCTTTCCTCATTTTCAGGGTGGTCTTAGCAGTCCTAGATACAAAGCAGATTTCAACATCGCGAGAAATAATAATCTACCACAAGGAGGTAGTTGTAACCTTTATGGACGAAGAAGTCTGCTACAACTTTGCCCCATGGTCTTGTAGGAAAAGTAGTGCACCTCATGGGCTCGATCTTTTCTGTTCGATACTTAAAGCATATGTCGCATTTCTGCACTATCTTCTCAATGTCACGTGAAAGTCCGGGCCACCAAACAAAGGAAGTTGTATTTTCACGTGTCTTCCTAATGCCTTGGCGAGCATCCCGTAGGTATCTGAGATCATTGGTCTGAGGGTTTCTGGAATGAACAATCTTCCACTAAGAAGCAAGTCGTTGTGGACGCTAAGATAACCTCTCTAGGTAGAGTATCTCCCCGCTAATCCCCACAGTTTAGGCTTCTCACTGGGCCATCCTTCCTATACGTACTGGATAATAACTTTCAGAGTGTTTTTAATTCGCCTCTGATTTCGTCCCAACGCTGGTCTGAGGCTGGTAATGTTACCACTACACCATTAACAAAGAACTCCGACTCCGCTTCCAAGTCACTTTATTTGTTACGCGAAGGCTTCTCAGGGCCTGGAGAGAGCGCATCGGCTGTGTATAGGAGTTTTCCCTGAACGTACAATTCTAACCAGCATCAGCCGCATGCAGAACGTTTCTTTTCTTCACGGGAGCTCGTCAATTAGCTCCGTAGTGAACAATGGAACAAGTGGTTTGCGGTTTGTCTGCACTTTAATCGTTGGTAGCCCGATCAGGTAATCTCCCCAATGTTGTAGAGCCCAAGTTGGTGCCAATGCTTCTTTTGTCAATTTGGACGTATACGTTATGGAACGACAGGAGTATGCGACTGGTTTAAGGTCACCAGAAGACTGCTTCTGGAGATAAACAGCTCCTAATAACTACTGGCATCAGCAGACACGACAGTTTCGTATTCTGGATTGTAAATTGACAGAACGCGTTCGGAAGCCAATTCTTTCTTAGGATAAGCAAAGGCATCTACTTGCTGTGGGCCAAACAACCACACAGTATTTGTTTTGAACAAATCTCTCAGTGGTTTGGTGTGCTCTTCCAAATTAGGACCGAAATTCATGAGCTGGTTTGCCAGGCCCAGAAACGGTCTGGTTTCTGCAATATCACGTGACTCCGGGAAGTTAAAAATGGCCCGAACTTTGGAGGGATCTTCCCGGATTCCTTGTTCATCAATGTTCCCAGGTAGTCAATATACACTTCTCTTAGTTCAACATAACCCTTCTTTCTGGAAGAGATCCAGCACAGCACTCACCTCTCATCGTACTCTGTTTGGTTATTACCAATCACCAAGATATCATCAACCAGGCATTTAACACCAGATAGACATTTTAGCACTTGCATTATTTGCTTTTGCTAATACTTGGGAGCTGAAAATGTAAAGCTGCCAAAGATAGTGATAAATGTTGTCAGCTTACAGCTGTCGGGATCTAGTAGCACTTGATGGAATCCAGAGTTTTCATGCAACTTTGAGTACACTGCGCCTTCCTCGCCTCGATGCTTCCAAGCGTGACGTGTTTTCTACCGTTGGCATTTGGTACAGTTTTCTTTTTACTGCTTGGGTTAACTTTGTCTAATATCTACGCCATTCGTATGTCTCCGTTTGGTATTGGGCAACGACAATGGGTGGGCACCATTCAGTCGGTTCTTCGACTAGCTCAGTGACGTCAACGAGGAGCGTTCAACGAGTGATCTCGTTCTCCATTTTTCCAAGGAGTGGTAAGGGTATTCTCCGAGGGGAGTTGATGCAAAATGGCTTTGAGTTTGAGCCAGGAGAGGAGGTGGTGGCATCTTTACAATTACTTCAACGACCTTTATGGTGTATGCCTAGTAGTAGTTTGGGTGTACCCCTGACAACGTAAACTTTTTTCTTTAACTAAGTTGTGGCCATGGTTTAGCGACATCTCAACCACCTAACTGTTTCTAGTTGTGTGTCTCCAGCTCCTGTCAGGTGCTGACAACTTTCCATATGTAGGTTTGTAGGCTTACTCTGGGATGCGTGATACCTAGCTGTTTCTTTTCACCAGCTTTATTTTCAATGCTTCCAGTGAAGGTAGGAGTTGACCCCACGACTGGGTTAGCGGGCTGGTGTTGAGGTGGTATACAATAACGTTTGGTGTATAATCGTTCGAGTGGTATCAATGATCATATGATCCTGCTACCACTTGAACAAATGTACACCAAACGTGATTTCATTAGTAAGGCTCTTGAAGCATTTCTTATTCAATTAGGAAAAAAAAACATTAGAACCTGAAGGCCTTAACAAACGTAGTGAAATATAATGTTCAGTTTTAATTTTCTTGTTTTATTTTCACTCTTTTTCTGTATTATTAATTTAAACCATGTTAGTTGCCTTGTTGTTTTCCAATAGCTTTGACACATCACGTAGTTATTTCATGCCATTTCTGGCAAATATATATACCATGTAAACTCGCGTTTTCTTTCAATAAATCTGAAGAAGGCTGGTGTTGGCCAGCTGAAATATCGGATTTACGCCTTTACACGTTGTTTGACCAGCCCTTGCAGTATTTCCCTATATTCCGGACTGTTTAAGGTAAGATATTAAAGCTTTGCAAAAAGTGTCCGGAAATAGAGCAACTAACTGTACCATGTAAACTCGCGTTTTCCTTCAATAAACCTGAAGAAGGCTGGTGTTGGCCAGCCGAAATATCGTATTTACGCCTTTACACGTTATTTGACCACTCCTTACAGTATTTTCTTATGTATCATCAATATCATCATCATCATTGACTAACTTTCAACCTCGGCAGGAAACAATTATACCACACTGCCTCGTCATTGCTTCACTTTTTACCCAGGCATGACCTATTTATTCGAGACTGAGTGACTGTCAGCTTCAAGTACTTACTGATTTGTGCCGGGATTTAGCAATTGCTTGACGTGTTTTATACCTGGATCTCTGATCAAGAGGGGCTCATCGCCTTGGCTGGCTCTCTAAAAAAGATTTATGCACCACACATTCAAGCAGTGATTCTTAGAAGCGACAAACCTACCCTGTCATCACATCAGTTCAAAATCAGAAAAATAGAGAATAAC
The DNA here is from genome assembly GCA_016490735.1 of Pachyseris speciosa. Taxonomy (NCBI): domain Eukaryota; kingdom Metazoa; phylum Cnidaria; class Anthozoa; order Scleractinia; family Pachyseridae; genus Pachyseris; species Pachyseris speciosa. Next base: position 1,073,867 of record JAEMWC010000136.1, on the reverse strand, counting down.
TTTTTCCGCATTCTGTTTGTATCTTCATCCTCTCCTGTTTACAACAAAGTTGCCAGCGGAAAGAAAATGCATCAACGTTTATCATAAGGATTACCGTTTGAGAGTAACAGTTTTTTTTTTGAAATTTTGGAAGCTGTACAGGCAACATGGGTCACACGCGGCATGAAATGGCGTGACTTTGCCGGCCACTTTTTGTTTCAAGACGTAGCCTTGTGTCAGCAATGGTAATTAAAGTTGAATAGTAGCATATATAATTTTTTATGTAAAAGGATAACATACCAAACAAACAGGCTAAAAATTCGAAGGCAAAAACTGCTTGACCTCCGACGTATGGACGCTAAAAACACAAGCACTTCATTGCACGACAAAGTTCAGTTGGAATTTAGGAATTTAATTCAACCTCATTTTCAATAACCGTGACATGTTACCAACTTGAAAGTGAACATATAACGAGGGTTTCGTTATACTTGGGTCTGTTATAACAGGGTTCTGTTCATGCACCTTTGGCCGGGGTGAAGAGCATTGTTCGTTAAACCGTGGACTTCGTTATACCGGGATTCCACAATAGTATACACCCTCACGATTTACTGTCCTAGCTTTACATGGAGTTGTTAAGAGAGCCCGGGGCTTTTCCATTCAAATTAAGATCAAAACAAACTAATGTACTGAATAAGGACAAGCATCACCACTTTTCGCAAGCACACCCATGTTACAGGCTATTCATTTCGATGCATGTATAATAGAATGGCCTTTCAAATAGCTATAATCATTTCACTACTTACATCAGAATCGCTTGTGGAGTGGAGCCATTTCTTTCGAACTTCCAGGAAAACCAGAACAGCGAATCTTATCGTGATGAAGAAAAGGCACAAGTGGGTTGGAAGTGAACTCAATTTAGATAAGAAAATTTGTCTCGATAGCCCCTAGGAAGAATCAAACACAAAACTGTTAGTATTTTTAACATATTTACTATTCAATACCCAGTTCCATTGTTCTCTCTCTGCACAAAATCACTAATTGCAGTCTTTAAAGATGCTAAAACAACTGTTTCAGGAAAACCGGGGCGGTCCTTTTTGTCAGCAGGGAAATTCTCAGGGGTAATATATACTAAACGTGCTAAAACAAACATGCTGCAATATTAAAAATATTGCAGTTTACAGGCTGCAATATTTTTCTGTTTGTTTTATGGCGCTTAGTACATACGGCTCTTTTAAAACGACCTTGTTCTCCGCCAAAGAAAAACGCCAGTCTTTAAATACTTTAAGGACCCAGCGCCATTTCCTCCGACTGTTTTCAGCGGCCCAACTTCTTCTAAATTCTTCCAACTCGGTTGTCGTAATAGGCTTCCCACAAAGCGCTCATCTGAA
>JAEMWC010000136.1:1032500-1070000 GCA_016490735.1 Pachyseris speciosa | reverse complement strand
TGTATGTCATGGTCATTATCACTGTCACTGTCACTGTCACCGTCATTGTCATGGTTATTGTCATGATCACGGTCATGGTTGTTGTCACTGCCACTGTTGCTGTCACTGTCACTATCGCTGTCATGGTCATGGTCATGGTCATTATCACTGTCACTGTCACTGTCACTGTTGCTGTCACTGTCATGATCACGGTCATGGTGGTTGTCACTGTCACTGTCATGGTCATTATCACTGTCACTGTCGCTGTCACTGTCATTGTCATGGTCATTATCACTGTCACTGTTGCTGTCACTGTCATGATCACGGTCATGGTGGTTGTCACTGTCACTGTCATGGTCATTGTCACTGTCACTGTCATGACCTCAGTCATGGCCGCTGTCACTGCCACTGTCGCGGTCATTGTAATGGTCATTGTCATTGTCGCTGTTAATATCGCTGTCACCATCGCTGCCACTGTAATGGTCATCAACTGCTTCCAATTTCACTCCACAACCGCGTCCTCTCCCCGGTATTTCTCGGTTTCTACGTCGCCGTTGCCGTTCTCGTCGTCGATGCTTAAAGTCCCTATTAGCACTGTCACTACCACTGTCACTGTCACCGTCATTGTCATGGTCATTATCACTATCACTGTCACTGTCACTGTCACTGTCACTGTCACCATCATTGTCATGGTCATTATCACTGTCACTGTCACCGTCATTGTCATGGTCATTGTCATGATCGCAGTCATGGTTGTTGTCACTGTCACTGTCATTGCCACTGTTGCTGTCACTGTGACTGTCATGGTCATTATCACTGTCACTGTTGCTGTCATTGTCATGGCCATTATCACTGTCACTGTCATGATCACGGTCATGGTGGTTGTCACTGTCACTGTCACTGTTGCTGTCATTGTCATGGTCATTATCACTGTCACTGTTGTTGTCACTGTTACTGTCATGATCACGGTCATGGTGGTTGTCGCTGTCACTGTCATGGTCATTATCACTGTCACTGTCACTGTCATGACCTCGGTCATGGTTGTTGTCACTGTCACTGTCGCTGTCATTGTCATGGTCATTGTCATTGTCACTGTTAATATCGCTGTCACCTTCGCTGCCACTGTCATGGTCATTATCACTGTCATCGTCACTGTCAATGTTGCTGTAACTGTCACTGTCATGATCACGGTCATGGTGGCTGTTACGGTCACTGTCACTGTTATGGTCATTATCACTGTCATTGTCACTGTTACTGTCACTCTCACCGTCATGACGACCATGGTCGTCGTCACTGTCACTGCCATTGTCATTGTCGCTGTCACTGTCATGGTCATTATCACTGTTGCTGTCACTGTCACTCTCACTGTCACTGTCATGACCTCGGTCATGGTCGTCGTCACTGTCACTGTTACTGTTAATGTCATGGTCACTGTCACTGTCACTGTCACTGTTGCTGTCACTGCCACTGCCACTGCCACTGCCACTGCCACTGCCACTGCCACTGCCACTGCCACTGCCACTTTCACTGTCACTGTCACTGCCTTTGTTACTGTCATGGTCATCGCCATTGGCTTCTTCATTATCATTGCCACTGTGATTACTTCCTAAATGGAGGTGCCGATAGTGGTGGACATGGAGGTAAATGTGTACCAGGATATTAACCTTCTCTGCTAAAATACTTGTTTTAGTACAAACCAAACCAGATGGCGGCTGAATGTAATTACTCTGGCCCCACCTCCCCTTTGTGGGAAGGGGGCTCTTTTTAACTAAAACGACTAATGCCCACGATGTCCACAATAGCGAATTTGACGATTACAATAGCATTTCGTTATGACGTTAATCTTTCATGAGTTTCATTAATACGACGGTTTAGAATAAATGTAAATCTAAGTTTACCTTTAGATATAATTTTGTTGTTAATTGGGAAATAAAGTTTATTAACATGATAAAAGTGAAAATAAAAACCGTAAAATTTCGTTATATCAGTGCCAAATAATGTGATGAAAGCGATGTTTCATCCGTTATCAGTATTTTGCCACACTTGCAAACCTTTTTCTTTTTAATTCCATGCTCTGATTTCGGAAGGACATACACCATAAAGATCAGCAAAGACACAACATAAAATGCGAAAATTGTTAACCCTTACTTGGCTGTAAGAACTGCTGCACTGAAAGTCAATAACCAGATTTAACGCGAACCTGGAACCAATAAAAACAAACCAAACACTAGTTTATTATGTATCAAACAAAAGGAATTCGTGGTGGAAAATAGGCCCTTATCACGGTAATTTAACATTTGGCGTCGACCAGGTAGCAAAATTTCAGTACTGTTAGAAGGAATACCTTAAAATGAGTGAACTGGCCAAATCTGAGAGTCAAGCAATTCGGGTAACTAACCACAACATATCGTACAAACAAGTACGAATGTCGTCAAAACTCCAGACCAGAAAATGGTCCAGTTAGAATACCGATGAACCCACCGCATTTGATACGTTGTTCTTAAGTTTGCTTGCAATAAGTTAGCATCTTATGCAGAAGAAGAGAAGCAGAACAGAGTTACTCCTCACTTCCCTCTTGTTAAGGCGGGACTTAACCTAAACAGTATTTTTGCGTTGTTAACATGGATTTGACGTTAATATCTCTCAAGCAATGAAGAATCCTTAGGCTTATCTCACGATGCTATGATTTGGGATATTTGGTGATTGTTGGACGTATTTGGGAAGAGATAATTTTTCTCAAAGGATTAGTTTAATTTAGGGAAGTATGGAATATTGGTGATAAAAGGTTTAAAATTGGAGTTTGAAATGGAAGATTAGTAGATGGACACCAAAACAGTTCCTCCAGCAACCTTCTGCAGTGCCCTTGTGGGTGTAAACTGTCTGACGGTATTTCAAAACAGTTTTTAACATTTCAATTACTTCTTTAAACTCCCTAAAATTTCACTCCAATTCACTGCTGTGGTGACTATCAGTGCGACTTGACAATATATCACAACAGTTAAATTAATTTGATCGTTCTAACCTTATGGCAGCATATAGAAATCCTAGGAAAGATCCAATCAGCCTGTGGTTCGATGTAAGGCAGGCAAAAAACGGGTAGAATAGTATTCCATAGACAAGAACCAGCACCAGACTCTGAAAAACTAAAAAAAAAATTATAGAGCAGTAAGTATTCTATACACATAAAAACACAAAGCGACCTTTAAAACTGAAGATTAATTAGGGATTCAGTACTTTATGCACAAGAACAATAATATATTTCACTATAAAAAATTGCGATAAGATATTACTAAAAAACATGATAAAAAGATAAAAAAAGGTAAAAAGGTAATTCGACGACGTTTCGACGTTAACTTAACGAACAATAGTTTATTAAGAAGTGTAACAGAAATAAATACCTTCAACTAGACAAAAAGTTGAGCACGTTGAGTTTCTTGATGAAAAGCATCTCAAACACTAAACAATCAAACTTGCTTTGACATTTCTTAACGATCTTGAAAAGGTTTTCATTCAAAAGATTCCTGCCACCGTGCGCTTCAGCGAGATGTATGTTTGCCAATTACCGAATATTTGTGTTCAGCAACACGTTGGAAAAGGTGTCGGGTTGTGTAACCGACATAATCTGCATCGCACAAATCACATGAAAAATGATAAACAACGCATTGCTGGTTAACAATAGACGGCTTGACTTCCTTAGGCCTAAAGTCTTGCTCCAATTTTCTACTGACAAAAAATAAATAAAGAAGAAAAAAAATAAGAAAAAAAAAAGCCAAGTAACCAAACACAAATGCAAAGATTCAATAAAAAACGGATCCCCTTCACCAAATTCCTCACGGGCAAGGCCAGGTAAAACGGGCAGCACACCATGCAACATTGTCGCATTGTCGCAACATTTGATTTAATTTGATTTGATTTGAGATTTGTAATTAGTAGGCGAAGAGCCACCATGTGGAAGTACTACTAATAAATCGTTTATTATTATTATTATTATTATTATTGTTAGTTGCTATGTTTTATTGCGCGTATTACCACCTCCGCACGCAACAAATCTTATGAGTAGGAATGATCATCGCAGTTATGAACACCACTTAAGCAGCAGTGAAAATAAAGCCTGAAAATATTCAGACTTGTACGGGGTTTGAACCCATGACCTCTGTGATACCGGTGCAGCGCTCTACCAACTGAGCTAACTTAGCTCAGTTGGTAGGGCACTGCACCGGCATCGCAGAGGTCATGGGTTTCACTACTGCTTAAGTAGTATTCATAACTGCGATGATCATTCACATACTCATTCTTCAAATGAATCCGCAGTTTCAAATATATGATTTTCATATATTCATTCTCACAACAAATTCTATGTTTCAGAACGCAAACCCATGCATTGTTTCTATTTGTTTTCTACAATGTTGCGCGACAAAAATGAAAGAAAATGTGGCCCGTTGCTTTACCTTTAAGCTATACCACTGTACTGGAAGCAAATAAAACACGAAACGTACCTCCTTAATCACTAATAAAACTAAATTTCTTAGGGTTATAACGATTACGGTATCGTGGCAATGTCCAAATGTGGTCATAGCGCGCTCAATATTCGTGCGTACTCGACAGATATCCTGCGATGTACGTAATTTTGTGTGTAGCGGAGAAAAACGGCGGCTTTTCCAGCTTTTTATTCATTTTATTATTATTTTTCTTTTTGCATTAAACGCAAAAAATTGTGCTTTGTTACTAATGTGTTGAAGAATAAAACAATTATCCTGCTCAATCTAGCGGAATATCGCCTGATTTTAGCGAACTCGGCTTACGGCCTCGTAGGCGACGTAGCAGGATAACTGTTAAAGTGCCTATGAAATGAAAAATAATTGCTGCTTATTTGAAAGGCTTTTCAAAATAAAGAAGAATGGCGTTGTCCTTTTTGGAATATCTTTTTTCGTTCTAGAGATGTTAACGTTTTTGTATTATGCAAATTAGGAAAGTGATGATGTCATAAACTGTGCAACTGAAATGTTAAAATACTGAATCAAGAATATCTCTAGAAATATCGGAGCGGTGATCTTCAAACTTGGCACCAGAAATGCAGATCACAAACGAAACAAAATGACACCTGTGGTGCCATTGCCATGGCAACTCTCTTGGCTCCAGTCTCTCTCTGTCAAAAACCAAATATCCCCATTTACAACCCTTTTAAGTGGGACAGAGGGTCCTGCTCGAAACAGACATGGTTCTAATATTGTCTAAACTTTCCTCATTAGATTGCTGGGGGTGGATGATACTTGGTTAAGACAAAAACTGGGAATTTCATTTCTAATTAAGACAGGACCAGCGGTAAAGCTGTTGTCATGGCAACAGCACCACAGGTGTCATTTTGTTTCTTTTGTGGTGTACATTTCTGGTGCCAAGTTTGAAGAACACTGCTCCAATATTTCTAGAGATATTATTGATTCAGTATTTTACCATTTTAGTTGCACAGTTTATGACGTCATCACTTTCCTAATTTGCATAATACAAAAACGTTAATATTTCTAGAACGAAAAAAGATATTCCAAAAGGGAAAAGGACATTCTTCTGTATTTTGAAAAGCCTTTCAAATGAACAGCAATTATTTTTCATTTCATAGGCACTTTAAGTGTACCACTAGGAAACATTGCATAACTAATACTAAACCGCAGGGAAATACTTAGGCCAGGTATCATAAGTTTAACCACTTTATATTTTTTTCTACTTAGTTATACTTTTAAAAAGTAACCTAATTAAAAATTCAATGCCCACCCTTCGACCAAGTAGAATCAGTGGAGGAAATAAATCCATCATTGTTTCTGCCAAAGAAAGAACGTTCAAAAAGAGCGAAACACGTGCTGGCAGTGGCACCAAAGGTAGCTGCAATGGTGAATCTGTTGTGCTTACTGAAAAAGTTCACTGGTCTGAAAAGGAAAACAATAAACAATAAACAATTAAACATGAAGAATTAAAAATATTGTTAAGACAGAGTTTACAACCATGATGACTGACCAGAAAGGAGTCGAAAGGTTAAAACACCCACAACTGTCTCGTTGGCAACTATTCCTAATAGGCTGAATTACGTAATTCCACTCTTATAATCAATCACTCGCAATTCGTGCATGTCCCATTGAATAGCCGCTGCAATGACGTAACCTGCCAAGGTTTTACAACTAGAGCGTCATGGAATGTGGACAACGAAATATATATTCTCCTAATTCCCAGCTACAAATTTGACACAACACGTATACCTTTGGTCTGTGCAGCCATAGTTAATAGTATGAAATGGTTAAGAAACCTAGCAAAGTTCTTTGTTATATGTTTTTGTTTGCTATTTTGGGGGGTGACCGTGCACAAATAACAATAAGTGGTTACGCGTGTTCATGCAAGTAACCAGTAGAAACCGATTGCGATTATATAATTCATGCATAGTACATAAATGTAAAACAAACGATGTGCACAGTCATGGACCTTCCAACATAAATCTTAGCCTCTTTGTTTTGCTCCTTTGATGTTTGCCGGGCTTCATAACCATTTCCATCTATTCACTATGGTGCAGCAAAAAATTAAAGTGGTCGTTGCTTTATCACGCGCCTTTGTTAACCCACAACCAAATCTGGCGTGGTTATATTTGCAGATTTGCATAGAAAGATTGAAATTGTGGAAAACTGTTTGTGTTGTTGTTTGCAACTTCTCCTGAGGTTCGACTCAGTTGCTAGAGCGCTGCGCCAGTATTACGGTGATCATAGGTTCGAATCCCGCACATTCCTGAAATTTGTCAGGCTTTCGTTTTGCTACTCCTTAAACAGCGTTCATAACTGGGACAGTCTTTCCTATCCCCATTAACTGGATAATGTAGCCAGTTTCCTTTAAATACCATACGCTTTCCATATTTACTTTTTTGCTATTAACTTACATCAAGAGCCCTGGGCGTCCATTAAAATACTCAAGTTTCCATTTTTTGCGCCGCTCGACACTGGCCAAGATCAAAATAATGGCAAGCTGCAAAAACAAAATACATACAAAGAAAACAAAAGAAGCAGCTGTTGAAGTCCTTTCATCATCTTCCAAGAAGGAAGGGGACTGACTGAAAAAAAAGTAGTACTTATTATCGAAGAATATGTAATGTTTAACTTTTCATGTATATTAAATTATCAAGTACTGTTATTAATTTAGAAAGTAAAATAATGTTGAAAGTGAAAGTCAAGGGAAGTTGAATTATTATTGTTATTATTTGTCCATTCAAATTTCAATTCAAATTAAAAATTGAAAATCGATGTCAATTTTTTATTTTCCTTTCTTTTTTTCTCCCGAAATTAATAAACGCGTATTTGTAAACATTTAACCGTTTTCACGTTTATGAACAAAACAAAAATAACAATTAGACTTCTATTTCTGTGCAGTTACCATTGGATAGAAAATAAAACAAGCTATGGCATTTATTTATTAGCAGGAAAACCATTGTCGCAGTTTTGCTTCGTCTACGATTACATGAATTTAGAAGAAAGTCCAAAATTGAAAATTGCAATTACAATTTTCAATTTTCGTTTTTGTGCGAAAAATTGATCAATCGTGCGCACTCAGAGTGACAAAAGTATCCAAGAGGGGGTGGGAAGGGGATGCTTTGCCGCCATGTTGAATGCCGGAAAGACCTTAAGAGAACTAGTTTTGGGAAGGGAAGTGGGAAATTTAAATAGCTTTGAGCAGTCTTCACCACTCTCTCCGGCTAAATATGGACGACATAAGTGTTGAGTACTATGTACTTATTGCCGGACTGAGTCAGATCGGTATGGACGGAAAAAAGTATGGCTCAAGCTCGCGAGGTCATGGCGTACGGACCAAGGGCAATAAGTGTTTTATCATATGGCCTCCTTAGACTCTGTGTGAAGGGCGTAGAAGATGAAGCGACAAATTTGCACAGAAAATTGATGTAATACGTTTTTTGTACTTGCTTTCTGGTTGTTAAATAAACTGGCTGAACGCCACGAAATCCTCTAAAATCGTATCCCTCGGGGCCGTACGTGTTCCTAACAGGGCCGTACGGCTTTTCGGCCCTGGCGTGCGTTTCCGTCTCAAAATCCTGGAAAACATTTCGGGCCTGAGAAGTATTTTTCAAGCGCATTCTCAGTCGATTGGTACTAGCGTCTTGGGCAAACTGTATATAGGGTGCTTTCTTGAAAGATTTTATTAAAAATATTAGAAATCGAAGTTTTGGCAACGAACCTAATGGACGTAAAATAGTTTTTTGGGCTCGAAACGTTTCCTGGCGTGCGTTTCTCGAAACCCCGGAAACTTTTCGGGTCTATTTCGGGTGCCACAATTTCCTTCATACCTTAAAAACGAAGACCTTTCCGGGCATGAGATTTTGCAACAAATCGTGAAATCATAGTTAAAGGTCAACTTTATAGAATAGATGGATCTTAGTTTTTGAAATGGCTTTTCGCGCTCGAAAAGTTTACAGGACTTTCGAGAAACGGAGTAGTATAGTACTTGGGGGTCCTAGCGCATTTTCCACAACAACGCATTTTCTACCAATTTTCCAAGGTCAAATTTTTCATAATTCATACATCATGTGGAACCAGGCATGGTTCACACATCATGTATGAGCTAGCGCATTTTCCAAGGTCAAGGTCAATTTCTCGGAAAATTACCATGTGTAACTTTCTCGGAAAAACAGTACTTGGGTGAGCTAGCGCATTTTCCCCATGATGTCTGTCAAGGTCAAGGTCATCTCTTTAAGTACTCTAGGATGTGAAAATCACTTAAAGACATGTCGCTTTAGGTTAAATGGAGAATGACGAAAGAAAGAAATCTCCGGGCCTTGGAAAAGCCCTCTCAAATCAGGTCAGGTAGCCAGATGGTAAATGGCCTAAGTCAGAAAAATATTGGATCAGGTAGCCAGATGGTAAATGATCCGAGTCAAAAAATTATATATTCTAATAGTATAGACATGGAAAATAGAAATAGTATTTTCAAAGAATTATTGAAAAGATTAGGCCGTATGGATGTTGGTGAGATGAGGCGATTAGTTAGTCTCGCTGATAACATCAAAAAGCAGAAGCCAATTCCAGCACCTCGCAAGAGTGTGAAGCAGATGGTTAAAGATTATGAAGACAACATAATTCTTCCACCATCACAATTTAGAGATAGACCAGTACCAAAACCAAGAACTAAAAAACTAGCCCCAATACCAGAACCAAGGACTAAGATAGAGCAAACAGATAAAGCTCTCAAAGGATACACCAAATCATTTCAAATAGATATCAAAAATTACAAAGACCCGCTATTACAACTGCAAAACACAAGAAAGGCTGTAGCGTACCGTCTTGTAAGTTTACTAAAATCAATGAAAGGACTGAAATTCGTTGAAACACTAAAGGTAACATTCAGAAAAATGTCTGATGGTGAAATAATACATAAAACAGCCTTTTTCAACAGTCCACCTCAAACAATTATAAATAATCTCCAGATCAGTGAATCACTTCAAGCGTCAAAACAAAATATATTAAATAATATTGCAGTTTGGATTTCAGAAGGATCTGGCTGGGTTGTGGAATCAGTCGACAAGCATTTTCTAAATGTTGTAATATATCAGCCAATGAAAGGCTCATCATATATCAAACTACCCCCAGAATTAATGAATAAAATGAAGGGATTGATTAACATGAAGAATAAAGACAATGAATGCTTCAGATGGTGCCACATCAGACATTTGAATCCACAAGATAAAGACCCTCAGAGAATAAAAAAATCTGATAGACAACATATTAATACGTTAGATTATTCTGGCGTTGAATTCCCCGTCACAACTAAACAGTACAACAAGATAGAAAAACAAAATAAGATCAACATCAATGTATTTGGTTATGAAAACAAACAACCATATCCAATTTATGTTTCAAAAGAAAAGTATGAAGACTGTTTGAATCTTCTATTGATTACAGAAAATGAAAACAAACACTACGTTTTAATCAAAGATTTCAAAAGGTTCATGTATAATCAAACAAAGCATAAAGAAAGAAAACACTTTTGCATGCACTGTCTACAATGTTTCAGCTCAGAAAGAGTCTTGAATGATCATGTGGACAACTGCATACTGGTTAATGGCACACAAGCAATAAAGATGCCAAACAAAGACAATAATATTCTAAAATTCATCAACTTCCATAAACAACAGCAAGTACCATTTGTAATCTATGCTGATTTTGAGGCTATAACTGAGAAAATACACGGTTGTCAACCCAACAATGATAAATCATACACTGAAGCCTATCAGAAGCATACTGATTGTGGATATGGTTACAAGGTTGTTTGTTGTTATGATGATAAATACAGCAAACCTGCAGCAATATACAGGGGTGAAAAGGCTGTATACAAATTCATGGAAGCTATGTTGGAGGAAGTTAAATATTGCAAGAAGATTGTAAAAGAATTCAACAAACCATTGAAAATGACTGAGGATGATGAAGAGAAATTCCAAAAAGCCAAAGAATGTCACATTTGTGATAAAAAATACACTGAAAGGGATATCAGAGTACGAGATCACTGTCACATTACTGGTCAGTATAGAGGATCAGCTCATCAAGAATGTAACTTGAAACTTAGAGTTAACCCAGAAGAAGTGAAGATACCTGTTATATTTCACAATCTAAGAGGTTATGATAGTCATTTTATTATGCAGGAGATTGGAGCCATTGTCAAGAAACACACCTTCACAAATAAAAAAGGTGAAAACTGTCAAATGAACATCAATGCTATCCCAAATAACATGGAGAAGTATATGGCTTTCATGCTTGGCAATCACTTGACCTTTCTTGATAGTTTCCAGTTCATGAGCTCTAGTTTGGAAAAACTTGTAGGCAATCTACCAAAAGAAGCCTTAAAATACACCTCACAAGAGTTCAAGGGAAAGGATCTTAATCTGATGGCACAGAAAGGTGTTTATCCTTACGACTACATGGACAGTTTCGATAAATTCAATCAGAAGCTACCCTCAAAAGAAGAATTTTATAGCATACTGAGTGATACGCATATATCAGATGAAGACTATACGCATGCTCAGACTGTTTGGAAAGCATTCTCTTTGAAAAACATGGGTGATTATCATGATCTGTACCTCAAAACAGACGTACTCCTGTTGGCTGATGTATTTGAAAACTTCAGAAGAACATGTCTCGAGTACTACAAACTGGATCCATGTCACTACTTCACATCTCCCGGTTTGTCATGGGATGCTATGCTGAAGATGACTGATATCAAACTGGAATTGATGACTGACATTGATATGTTCCAGTTCATTGAAAAGGGTATGAGAGGTGGTATCAGCTATATTGCCAATCGTTACGGTAAAGCTAATAATAAATACATGAAGAAGTATGATGAGAAGGCGCCCTCAAAGTACATCATGTATCTTGATGCAAACAATTTATACGGATGGGCAATGAGCCAATACCTCCCAACTGGTGGATTCAAATGGATGACTGAGAATAAAATGAATAATCTCAACCTGGCAAAGTATAGAGAAGACAGCAATAAGGGTTTGATTCTGGAAGTTGATCTGGAATATCCCCAGGAGTTGCATGATCTGCATAATGATTACCCGCTTGGACCAGAGAAGGTGAAAGTAACTGGAGACATGCTTTCAGATTACTGTAAAGACATAGCAGAGAAATACAATATATCGACTGGTTTGGTACATAAACTGATGCCAACATTAAGCAACAAAGAGAAGTATGTTCTGCATTACAGGAACCTCCAATTATACACAGACTTAGGTTTAAAGGTAACAAAAATCCACAGAGTGCTAGAGTTCAAACAATCACCTTGGCTGAGACAGTACATTGATTTCAATACACAGAAAAGAACTAATGCTAAGAATGCTTTTGAGAAAGATTTCTTCAAGTTGATGAATAACTCAGTATTCGGCAAAACTATGGAAAATCTCAGAAAGAGAGTAGATGTCAGATTGGTGACTGATGAGAAGAAGCTATTGAAATTAGCCAGTAAACCAACTTATGTTAGCAGTAAGATATTCAATGAAAATCTGGTAGCAGTGCATAAGATCAAAGAAACACTAACTCTAAACAGGCCGGCATATGTAGGAATGTGTATTCTTGATCTCAGTAAGACGCTTATGTATGATTTCCATTACAACTACATTAAACAAAAGTACGGTAATAAGGCTAAGCTGCTCTTCACTGACACGGACAGTTTGACATATGAAATTGAAGCAGAAGATGTCTATAGGGATTTCTGGAATGATAAAGATAAATTCGATAACAGTGACTATCCTGAAAGCTCGCCATTCTCCGATAAGACCAATAAGAAAGTGATTGGTAAGATGAAAGATGAGGCTGCTGGAGTCCCAATATGTGAATTCGTAGGGCTGAGATCAAAGATGTATAGCTATATTAAAGATGATCAGAAAGGAGGAAAAACAGCAAAAGGAATCAAAAAGAACACAATCAAAAATGAAATCAAGCATGAAAATTATAAAGACACTCTATTCAATGATAAACAAATGTATCATAAAATGAAAACATTCAGAAGTGAAAACCATCAATTAGGAAGCTATGAAATCAACAAAGTATCACTCAGCTGCTTCGATGACAAAAGATATTTATCAAAAGACGGAATCAACAGTCATGCTTATGGGCATCACAAAATAAATAGCCAGGAATAAAAATACTCTTGGCTACCAAAATAGCAAATACAGTATAATACTGACCTCTCTAACATATAGGGGAGCAGGGTTGGCGCAGTGGTGAGAGCGCTCGCCTTCCACCAATGTGTCCCGGGTTCGATTCCCGACTCGGCGTCATAAGTGGGCTGAGTTTGTTGGTACTCTACTCTGCTCCGAGAGGTTTTTCTCCGGTACTCCGGTTTTCCCCTCTCCCCAAAAACCAACATTTGATTTGATTTGATTTAATTTGATTTATCAGGGCCACAAGTTTATTAGCCTGTGGCTATTACGTGCTACCCTGGATAAATAAAGTCTTTATTATTATTATTATTATTATTATTATTATATATTATTATATATAGGTTAGATAAAAGTTAGTCTTTTCTTATACGTGATAAATACAATTTGCTTTCTTCCATGTGTTTGGTTATTTCAAAAATTAAATCTTCAAAACAATTGCTCATAATGTATTTGCACTTGTTTTTCTCATACATTTGCTTCATATTTGTTTGTTTTTCCGACACTTGGTATACACCAGTGGGACTTTTGAATTCAAGACAAAGAGCATTGTATTTTCTGGTTGGATTCATTAACATCAAATCACATTGTCCAGACATATATCCTTTGTTATAACTTCTGATTCTCATATTTGAGCTTATTTGATTTTCACCTAAACCGGCTATCATTAATGCGTCTTCATATTTCTTTCTGATGAATGAAACAATCTTGCAGTGCAGATCATTTTCACTTCCAATCATCAGCATGTTATTACTTCTGTCATTGAACTGTTTGTAATAACCTTGTTTTCTGATTGATGGTAATACTTTTGATGTAACCCAATGTTTGAATTTTATGGCTTCCTGTTTTTTAGAGGACAGTATTAGTGAATAAAATCCTGATTCATTTATAAAAAAACATTTATAAGACTGTTTGACCTGATGGACACTTTCGGTCCCTCTGCTTCCGACCTGATGGACACTTTCGGTCCCTCTGCTTCCGACCTGATGGACACTTTCGGTCCCTCTGCTTCCGACCTGATGGACACTTTCGGTCCCTCTGCTTCCGACCTGATGGACACTTTCAGTCCCTCTGCTATTCGTCATTATTTTGAGGTCTATCAAGATTTTATCATCAGATACAACATGATCTCTGATTGCTCTTTGCGGATTTTTATAGTCAAGAATTTTGGCTATGTCTCTACCTCTGAACCATATTTCGTTTTTATCATCGAGATAACAATCTATTGAAACGTCTAATTCTTTATTATCGTAGGAATATTTTTGCATCTACATGTATGTTAGATAATTTTCTTTAAATCCTTGAACGGTATCCAACTGTTGAAGTCATCACTATATCCCTTCCACTTCACCAAAGCTTGTTTCTTCTTGTAATCTCTGCGAATGACTTTGTCAATACGGAATACATCCTGTTTGGCTTCAATAATTCAGCTTCATAAAAACTCCCTTCAATATCTTCATCGTTGAGATCTTTTAGTTTGTATGTTATTGGTTTGTATATTGGATTTTATCAACTGTAAACACTTCTTCAGTCCAATTTGGTGTATAGCCTTGTCGAACACATTCCGTTTATACTTAGATATTCGAACCTTATCACCTATTTTGAATTTCGGTTTCTGTTTTAATGTTTTCATATCACCATACAAATTGAAGTAAACAGTTCCTTCATTCCTCTTATCAGATGCTTCAACGGGTGTCATCTTTGTGCTTGAATGTTTGGTATTATTATACTGTTTCACTAATTTTGGTAACATGTCTAAATACTGTGTATTACCTTGAACAGTGAACTGCTTCCACATTTTGGACTTCATTGTTCGATTCCATCTTTCAACTACTGATGACTTCTCCTCATTCTCAGTTGAGTACATCTGTACACTATGTTTCTCTAGCAAGTCCTTCAAGTGTTTGTTGTAAAACTCTTTTCCCTTGTCGACCCATAAATACTGTGGTTTTCTGCCTTCCTTGAATATTGTTTTGAATGCTTCAGTGACAGATTCACCTTTCTTATCCTTCAATGGGACAATCCAACCATATTTGCTGAAGACATCAATAACCATAAGAAGATATCGATAACCTTTATTCCATTTACTGAACTGTTGCATTTCAACTAGATCACTTGCCCATATTTCATCAATTTTATTTACAATCACACGCCGCCGAGTGAAATTTCGTTTTATGGGTGCATGTAATTCATCAGCTAGTTTTTCTTGCCAGTTTTCTTCACTCGACGGCTTTTTCCGTTTTTTGAAACACCAAGACCAAGTTTCTGTTTTTTGTCAATTAAGAATCTAGCTGTTTGACCCCATTTTGGCATCTCACCATATGGTATTTGATCTAGTGACTCGACCATTGTTCTATCACATTCACCTTTATTTTTTCCCATATCATAACAAATATCATGATAAGCTGCTATTTCATCCACTTTGTTATAAGGTTGTACATTCCATTTCAAGACCTCACCTGTGTTTTTATCATACTCTAACTGTTTATCGAGGGATTATAAGGTCCCATGTATTTATACTTTCCGGGTGTCCATCCACTTTTCGGTTTAGGAAGCTTGCCAATAACCTTATGAATGTCAATAGCACCGCCATAATCTAATCCTTTGATATCTGTTTTGTAACGAATATTTGGTCTCACTTTTGTTGAGAGTTGTTTCAAAGCTTCTGACCCAACCTTTGTGATTGCAGGTTTTGCGAGGGAAAGTCCTTTGTCAATTAATTTCTTTTGCAGCTTTGGATTTCTCATTGCTTCAGAAGCATAATATCTTCCCATTTCTACACCTTTCTTTGCTAAATAAGGGACTCCATGTTCTAAGAATCCTGTTAGCGCCATATCTGCGGCCGAATCTAGTATGCCCGCCCCTTCAGACGGGCTAATTAGTTTCCCTTCCCTTTGACAAACTTAGTCTTTGTGATCCCACACTCAGCACACTTGCATTTCATCATGGTTCTTCCATTTTTAGTCTTTTGGTATGTTTCGCTTCCTGGTACACACTCAGTCTGCTTCTTCTGTTTCACACAATATGATTTTACCATTATACCATTAAGTTAGATATTTTTAAAGTAGTCTATGATGAATCTGTGATTGACTCTTGTGTCTGTTGGATCAAATTCAGCATTATGTATTGTATTAAGAATGGATCTCCCATTTTGTCTCTCGAGAAGATAGTACAAACACCAATATCCACACAAGACTGAATCTCTTTCTTGTATCTCATCTCCAGAGTATTCAAGTTGTTTTCCACTTGTAGCCATGTATTTCTGTACTTCTGTTGGCATCATCAAACCAAATGAGTCAAAGTATTCACAGTATCTATCACCAATTCGATAACATACCCAGTGAGTACCAGGTCCAATCTTACTGTCGAGATTGACTATCCCACATTCATTCTTTTTTATTTGTCTAGGAAGATTGTCTCTTGAAAATACTCCTCTAAAATGTTTTATTCCAAGTTGTTTAACCCAATTGATTAAATCAAAGTTGGATAAGGGTTTGTTTACAAAATGGTTCCTAGTATGGGGATTGAATTGAATGGACTGTTTTTGCCCAGTAGAAGTCCTTTTCCTTTTCTTTTTTTTTTAATTCCATAACCGATTGGGTTATTCCATGTACCAAAAACAGGAGGAGATTGCCATGGAATCATAGCATGTTTCCCACCTTTCTTTCTGGGTACAATGTCATCTGGAACATGAACAGGTATTGACCGTCTTGGACGGCTGCTTTCAACATGCAAACCTTTTCCAGTTAATTTTCTGATTGCTTCTATAGCCAAAGGAATTCCAATGCTGGCGAGTATTGTTCCAATACCCTTTCCAGTCTGCGCTTTTGTTGGTTTTATAACAACGTCTCCACCATACTGCATTTTTTGGATAACATCAGCCATCTGTCTCGTATTCAATAAATTTCCTACATTCAATAATTGGGATAAATTGGCATTAGGAATAAGAAATCCTCCTTTTTGTTTCTTTCCAAATAGTTTATCAATGCCGAGACTTGCTAATGAAGAAAGAGCACCTGTAGCCAATGCTGGAGCCGCTTTAGCTACTGCTTTACCTGCATAAGGCAATAGTCTTGTTCCAAGTGAAAAAAGACTGGACCAAAGAGAACCTCCTTCTTGGACTGATTTTCTGATCTGTGCTTTGGATATCTTTACATCAGCACCTGTTCCATTTCTCTGTGATTTGGCTAATTTTTTTATCTGTGTTTTTGTCAACATCATTTGATCACCTCCAGTGAGATCTCCATGTGCGAGTCTCAATGTTACCGGTGAATTTGTTTGTATAGCTTTTGCAAGCCTTTGCTTCTGACTGTTTGAAAGTCTTACTCCATGAGGATGATAAGTAGTCATATAATATATGTTTATACTAAATTGTATTTAATACAAACAATCATTTAATTTAATTATTTAATTGTTTTATTTAATTATTTAATTTATTTAATTTACATTGATCTAAGAATTAATTTTCCATCAGTCTTTCTCATCTCAATATCCTGCTCATAGAGGACCAGTGCATACACACTGTAATCAGCATTTGTTGCAGCACTCAAAGTGTATTTGAAAGTCAGTTTTGTCATTCCATCTTTAATATCCTGTTTCTGTTTTGTCAGATCGAAATAAACAAAAGGGAATATTGTACCGAAATTGCCCCTGTTAAGAAGGGTACTTTCACTGAAATCATTTACAGCTTGAACATATTTCAAAACATCTCTAAATACTCTTGTTGGTTCTGTTGATGGTTTATAACGAAGCTCTGGATAATCATTTCCGTTGCCAACCTCAAGATAACAATCAGTCAAAGTTCGGTTATTTGCAACTGAGAATGTGTTATAGAGAAATTTATTGGCTGTCTGAGATGCATCATTGGCATCATTGATGATGAATACAAAGACATGCCTGGGTTTGTTTATTGCTGTGGAAATACGGAAATTGGCAGTCTGTTGTCTTGTTGAATTGCCTCTCTCAATCAATTCTCTCATGTAAGTCCACTTTCTGTTGTCAAGATACTTGCTCATGTATAAGGACTTTCCCGCAGAATTGAAAACAATGCGAGGAACTATTA
Source organism: Pachyseris speciosa (assembly GCA_016490735.1). Classification (NCBI taxonomy): domain Eukaryota; kingdom Metazoa; phylum Cnidaria; class Anthozoa; order Scleractinia; family Pachyseridae; genus Pachyseris; species Pachyseris speciosa. Next base: position 1,052,265 of record JAEMWC010000136.1, on the reverse strand, counting down.
GCTGGAATTTAGTTAGTACCACACGGCAATTATCAGCAGCTTGCCAAATCAAATTGGCATCACTCTCAAGTGTCAATTTTATCTCTACTTTTGAGTTAGGCATAAGTTCATCCCAAAAGCTCTTGAAAAAACCGTATCTGTTCAATGCAAGCTCTGCATTTACTTTACCGGCTGCACCATTCAACAGTGCTTTACGAGCTGCGAATCCTTTGTTATAATTAGCCACCTGGGCCACTCTGTCTTCAGCTTGTCTTTTGTCGTCAAGATAGAAGAACTCATTGGTTCCCTGACTTACAGCATAACCCTGTGAATACTCAAGCAATGACTTAATATTTGTGGCTTGGTTGGCATCTCTGCACTCATAAACATCAAGACCATTCATTTTTACATTAATGGTGTTAATAAGAGCGTGAATTGAATTAACAATACCATTTCGATCGTCAGCAACAATGTGGTCTCCATCTGCAAGCTTTTTCAAATGAAATCGACATTAAAACGGGCATTATACCAGTCAAATGGTGTAGTCTCTCCACTGTTATCAACAATGAAACGGTAACCTGTTTTACTCTGATGAGCATTGTTTGCTACTACAGTATTAAGTGCTGTCTCTAGTTCGAACACTACATCTTCATATCTTTCGATATATTTTGAGTCACGATAGTTTGACATATATTATTGTGTTAGATAAAAGTTATTTTATTTTACGAGGTCGACCTCTCTTTCTTTTGATTAAACCACCAGTCTGGCTCACACTCTCAGTTCCACTCTTGTTTCCACTTTTTCTCTTTTTCAAAAGTTCTATGATTTTGTCACCAGCTTTTTTGCCAGCATGTTCACCAATTGTTGTGGCTGCTTTTTTTCCAGCTGTTTTGATCATATCAGTCACAATACCTTCACCATGTTGTTCATATTTTTTAAACTCAAACCGTTTCATATACTATTAGGTTTTATAATTCTGTCTCTCTCAAGAATAACTCAATATACCAATCTATCCCATTCAAATCGACTGGAGCTCCAGAAGAGTCTGTGACATAAAAGCGTATTGAGCTGATATTATGTGTTGAGACAGGATTCCATGAAAGAAAACGAGGTTTGTAAGTGAAAGGTAAACTTCTGACTAGATTTGTGACTGGAATAACAGCGATTGTATTTGTGCTATTTCCATCAACAATGCTATCTGTCACCAAATCACAATTGATATAAATTTCATCTACTCCTCTTGTAATGTCAGGTAGATTTGTTCCATATTCTCTGGCTGAAACTAATTTTGAATCGAAACCGATAAGTTTTCTGAAATCATTATTTCTGAGATCCACACGATAATTTTCATTGAGTTCAATCAAAATGCGGTATGTTGATAAAACGAAAGTTATATTAATACCATACTTGAATTTTGATTTGTCTGTTTCAGATGGATTCAGTACATGGCTATTTTTGCTCATATACTCATGAATGTAACTATTGATATCGTCGTATGAATACATCCCGTTAACGAATGTTATTGTTTCCCAGTTTACACCTTTGTCATAGCTGTATTTAATTTGATTATTCCCAAAAATATCTCTGATATTGTACCAACTGTATGTCATATTGATAACATTCACAGCCATTTCATATTTCAAATCATTCGTTAATTTAAGAGGTGTATTGAATCTTTTTTCAAAATCATGACTCTTGCTGACACCAATTTTGTCTCTGTTTTTACTGTTGAATCGTAATGAAATTTCTGTCATATACTTTTACATTAGATATTTCATCATTATTTTATTCAACTCACCGGTTTTCAGGATTCCCAGTCTGTTCAATGTATGCAATATTTTTGTGAATTCATTTTGAACATTTTTGCTGTTGTTGCCGGCTGAAATAGATCCACCAAGTAACTGTAGTCTTGAAAGCATGTCACCCAAAAATGCATCCCTTGAACCCATTGCACCTCTTCTCCTTCCCATGCCTGAACCAATAGTTGATGCACCTTCCTCAACTGCGCCAATTCTTTTTCGGTACTTTTGCAGTAATTTGATCTCTTGAGTCAATTCATATATCTTTTCTTTATTTTTATCCCTATTTGTTTTGGTTGTTGATAGATGAGCTTTTTCTCTTGCAACATCTTGGGTTAATTTACCAATCATTTTATTATACTTGTCGATGTCGATTTCACCATCCATATATGATTTAAATATCTGTGATGGAGGAGGCAATTTATGTTTCATCAATGTTTGAATATCCTCAAGTGAAAAACCTTTGTCAAGATTTGACTTATATGGTGCTTCTGTTTCAGTCATCATTTTAGGTTTGTAATCAATTGGTAATGTTGTTTTCATTGGTACTGATTCAGGTAACGTGTTCATCAGCATAAGATCTTCGAAACCAGATGTCAAGGCTTTTTGATTCTTTTTCAACTGTTTAATAACTTCATCCTGTTTTTCGTCGACACTTTCTTTCACACTCTTCTGGACATCAATAGAGGGTTTCAGTAATTCTGATGTTGTATCATAAGCATCCTGTTTTCTGTATTCATAAGTCTTGATAACATCACGAACTTCTCCAGTTTTATTTCCGGCTTCAATTCCACTTTTAAGAAGACTTTTCATTCGTTCTATATCCATATACAATTGTGTTAGACTAATCTAAACTATTTACATATGGAAATCCCTAATTATGATATTCAGGGTTTAAAGAATTCATTCAGACAGTTGTATCCGTATATGCCAAAAGACACTTTCAGGATGCTGCTGGCTGGTAATTCTGGATCTGGAAAGACAACATTGTTCATGCATCTGATTATGGAACCATTGGTTTATTATGATCAGATACATCTTTATGCAAAAAATTTAGATCAAGACAAGTACAAATATCTTCGGAAAGTAATGGATGAAATAAGCAGTCACATTGGATATCCTGCCTTGGTTTGCAGTCAAGAAGAGATATTGCCAGTTGAACAAATAAAAGACACAAATTTGCAGCGATTGGTTGTTTTTGATGATTTCGTGACTGACAAGAAACAAGATCAAATAATCAGCTATTTCATTCAGGGGAGACACAAGAACTGTTCAGTCATATATCTCACACAGTCATTCTATGGATGCCCAAAATCAATCAGACTCAATTGCAGTCACTTCTGTCTTTATGATTTCCCATCCTCAAGAGAAAGGAATCTGATTGCACAGGAGCTTGGAATTGACAAGAAGAAATACATTGAAGCAACCAAAAAACCATATTCCTTCTGTTATGTCGACAAGCCGATGAAAACAATCAAGAGAAATTTTTATGGTGCTGTTTAATCTAATCTAATATTATATGGCAATCAACAATTTTCAAAATCCAGAAAAACAGGAGAATCCCAGAACAGAAAGAATCGAAAAATTGATCAAACCTGACGCTGCTGTTGAAACACCATTTGAAATCGCTGAAAAAATGAAAATGGAAGTATATAGGAGGACACAAAAAGTATTGAAAAACAATAAGAGACTACCTGTCATCTATGAAACCATACCACCTGAATTCTTGGAAGATTAATCTAACAAGATTGTATAATGGGAGTTTTTAATGCTCAAATAAATCAAGATAAAACAGAAACTGGAACTGGTGAAAGAGGCCCTGCAGGTCCAATTGGTCCCAAAGGTGAAAAAGGTGATAGAGGTCCAAAAGGTAATACAGGTGCAATTGGTCCACAAGGAGCTACTGGAGCTGTTGGTCCCAAAGGTGATGGATTCAAATTAACACAAGATGGTAATTATGACATTGAAAACAAAAAAATTAGTAATGTAGCAGACTCAACTTCTGACAAAGATGCCACCAATATGAGATACGTCAACGATGCTGTTTTATCAATTGAAGGAACACGTGTTAATCCATTTAAATTTCTTCTTGAAGATATATCAAAAACAACTATTCTTAGAAATGCGAATAATCTGCGATTAGAAGACTATGATAAAAGCCCATACAATTTCAATAAAAAAGCCTTGTCTTTTGTTATTCCTTCTGCTGGTCTTACAACTGTTCTTCGTTTTGATCTGACACAATTGGAAGTTTCAAAGTACACTTTAGTTGTTGAATTTTATACTAATGGTAATCCAAACAATGCAACAGTTGATGACGACAATCTGTCGTCTAATTTTATTGAAGGAAAGGATTCGATAAAAAGAGCATTTCCAAAGACTCATCTTGTTGATGGTTATCTCAAGAGAATATTCTTCCTTGAAAAAACGAGAGTTGGTCAGACATCAATGGAATTATTGTTGATCTCACCATATTTAACAAATAATAAAAAACATTATGTTATAGTTTATGGTGTTTACGGATTTTCAAATATCATTTTATCACATATTCACGATCCTGTTTTTGAAATTGAAAATGGTAATGTTGCATTTGGTGGTAAAATTGACATGAAATTAAACAAAATCATCAACCTGCAGGATAACCCCTCAAACCCACAAGACGCTGTAAACAAATCTTACGTTGATAATAAAACAGCTGATTTCCTTAATAAAAACACTGGTGGTGTAATTTATGCACCTGTCAGCATGAATAGAAATGATCTGTTTGGCATACCAGATAACCCAATATTCGTTATTCAGCTGTAAATAGAAACTATGTGAACAATAATTTTTTGAAACTAAATGGAAGCGTTGCGATGACTTCTGATTTGAATCTTGGAGGTAACAAATTGACTAATGTATCAGCACCAACTGCAAACGATGATACAGCCACAAAGGGGTATGTTGATACTGAAATTGCTGGAATTACTGGCATTGATGTTTCACCATTTCTTAAAAAAGATGGAAGTGTTGCAATGACTGGAGATTTTGACATGGGTGACAATAAAATAACAAATGTTGGATCTCCAAACTCTGATAAAGATTCTGCCAACAAAAAGTATGTTGACGACCTTGTTTTTTCAGCATCAGGAGCTCAACGCAACCCATTCGCTTTTCTGTTAAAAGACATATCCAAGTCTTCTGCAGTCAGTGGTGCAACAAACCTTCAAATTGAGAATTTTGACAGATCACCTTATCACATAAACAAGTCATCATTGTCTTTTTTCATCAAACGAAGAGGCAACTTTACATCCAAAATTCGTTTTAATGTGACATCTTTAAGAAATGGACAGTATACATTTGTTACTGAGTTTTACTCACCATCAGATCCAAGAAGTGCTGCAATCAGTTTAACCCTTCCAACAATTAATATGCGTGACGCTGGACTGTCATTTCAAAAAGCTTTTACTAGAACTCCACACGTTGATGGTTATATTAAAATTCTTTTCCAGATAGAAAAAAGAAGTGGTGGTCAAGCGGCGATTGAGGTGGAACTTTCCAGCACAGCTCCTGCGTCTAACACCAAAACACATATCATTGTTTATGGGGCTTATGGCTATCATACCAATTTGTCTTACTTTCTCCATGACCCAGCTTATGAAATTGAAAACGGCCATGTTGCGTTTGGTAGTAATATTGACATGAAACTAAACAAAATCCTCAACCTGCAGGATAACCCCTCAAACCCACAAGATGCTGTAAACAAAAAATATGTTGATGCTGAAATTGCTGGTATTGATGTTTCTCAATTTCTTAAAAAAGATGGAAGTGTTATAATGACCGGCAATCAGGATTTTGGGGGGTTTATTATTAGAGGTCATGGGATAGGAAACCAACCAGCAGATCTTGTGAATAAATCGTATATTGACACTAATCTCGCATCAAAAAGCAGTATCGGTCAAACTCTACTTCGAGATGGAACACAAGAAATGACTGCTAATTTAAATCTGGCTGGTAACAAAGTGATCAACTGTGCAACACCAACTGCTAACACAGATGCTGCCAATAAGTTTTATGTAGATGATAAAACTAAAGATATAATTGGATTTACATCTGATGGAAGTTATGATTTTTTAAACAAACACTTGGAGAATGTTGGCCAGATTCATACTTCAGACTATATTGACATGAATAATAATAAAATAACAAATTTAGCGGACGTGGTGAATGAAACTGATGCAGTGAACTTCAGAGTTTTAAATCGAGCTTCACAAACCATCAGAGCAAACACTTTATTATTGAATGGAACAAATGCGATGGCAGCAGATATGAAACTTGGAGGGCATAAAATCATTGACTTAAAAGAAGGAACAAATAAAACCGATGCCGTAAATTTAGATCAATTAGAAAAAAGTCATATTTCATCTGCTTCTCATCCAAAGAATGCTTTCAAATATTTGATGAATGATATTGATGAAGTCAGTACTGAATATGGCTTGAAAGTTAATGGATATGTCAATTTACCTCGTTCACCACATTTGATTTCAAAAAAGGTCATTGATATAGACTTGAATAAAGAAGCTAATCATATTTACAGAGCTAGAATTGGATTTAATATGTACACAATAAAAGATGGAAAATACACTTTCATTCTTGAATGGCTATTTCCTGATTATGAAGGAATGAGTCTTAGTAGTGTAACATTCAGTGCAACTGGTGGAATTACAATTCATAAAACTGTAGGGAGAAAATTTGATAACAGAAATGAAGATCATTCGAGATATTTATTATGGATTGAAAAACCTTCAGTAAGTTCACCACCTGAATATTTATATTGTACGATTCATATTAATGCTAACCCAACTTATCCAAATAAGTACAAAGTTCATTGTGTTGCATATGGTATTGATTTTGAAGCTGTAGACGTTCCATCAAGTGTTTACGACTTCGCAGAAGCTTATAAAATTGTGAATGAAACAATACAATTACAAACTGATTTAGATTTGAATGGACATGCTTTGATTAATAATTCATCAAACTTATTCGACGGTCAAAATGGTGAATTGACAATGCTAAATAATATTAATATGAACAGCTTTCTTATAAGTGAGGCCAAACTTGGTGGTGATTTAAATCTGAATGGCTATAGAATTCATAATAATAGTTTGAATCTATTTCGTTCAAGCGTTACAGGTGTAATTATGGAAACAGCTTTCGATCTCGGAGGATTTGCTCTCTATCAGCCAAAATTAGGAGGTGATCTAGATTTGAATGGGAATGGAATAATCGGTCAAATACAATATTTAAATTGCTCTGTCAAAGCCAAACAAGGACATAATAAGAATGCTTTAAAGCCTGTATTGATAAATGGCTCTGATTTTTTAGTCATTCATAACAATAACTTTTATATTAAGAAAATGTATGTATTACAAGGAACAAAACCCGGAATATTCTACTTCAAGACAAAAGCTGAAGGTGGTAGGCCTTTGCCATTACCAGCAACTATTTATGAACACAGACATAATACTATGAGTAGAAACATCACAACGGTCAATATCAACAAATCATTGTCGAGAGGCTATTTAATTATTGATTATTCACATCCTAATACAGATGCATTTGATACAACATTCACACTTGAAGTGGTCATGAATTAATCTAAATTAATATTATAATGGGTGTATTCAATCATTCACTAAATCAAGACAATAAAGGTGATAAAGGTGATAAAGGTGATGGATTTACATTAACACAAGATGAGCGTTTTGATATTGGAGGAAATAAAATAACAAATGTTAATGAAGGAACATCGGATGATGATTGTGTAACAAAAAAACAACTAGATTTGAAGTTAGATAGAGCAACTTTTGTTATTTCAAATTCACTGCCTGGTATACCTGTTCTTGATGGAATTTCAATTGCTTTGATACCAGCTCTGTCTGTAGTGACAACTGATGCTGATGATAGAGTTTCTAGTTGGCTGGATCCTGTTAATAATGTCACTTTTACACAAACTTCTAATTCGAAAAAACCATTGTTACTGAGAGATTCAGTCAAGAAAAAGTTTTTCATACGTTTTGATGGCAGTGATGACTACTTGGAGAACAGTTCATTTGATGTTTCTAAAGTTGCTGGACGGAGTGGAAATACTTGTACTGTTATAATCATTGCAAACACAAAACAAGCAAAATATCAATCACAATTTCAATGGGGTAAGGGTGCTGTTAGATTTGGTGTTCATCTGCCTTGGATTAATGGAGCATGTTATATTGATTTCGGTTCTACATTAAATGGAAGACTTGCTGTTTCTTCTTTGGCTAATCTGACGGGAAATATTGAAGTTTTTACTGTTCGAGTTGATGGTCATAATATGGAATTTTTCAGAGGTATTTCATCAATGACACCAGTTGGAACAGGATCAATTTCAGCAACATTGACTGGTAGTGCACAAGAAATGTTTATTGGTTGTCAAGTTCATACAGATGGTTCTGCAATTAATTTTTGTGAAATGGATCTTTATGCTTTTGCTGTTTGGCAGAAATCACTAACTAACCAAGAACTGAGAAATATGTATCGTTTCATTGAAGATTATTTTGATCTTTAAATTTTTGTCTAAACAACTGATATATGAAAGACTTATTGAGATATGTATCTTATGTTTTCAAGATTTACAAAAAAGACTACCCCAATTTAGATGATTCTATATTAAAATCCTGTCTTGTATACAAATTTTTATACCACAAGCATTTCAAAGGATATATTACTATAGATGATATCATAAAATCTCACGCAGACATAGGCCTTATTGGTCCCGGAAGCGGTTGTTTATCAAACTTCTTAGAACATACTCTTGGTTGGATTGATGTATTACAGACTCATGCTATCCTCCATGATGCATATGGAAGATTTTACAATGATTATTCATTGGGCCGTGGATATAGTTATGCCATATCTAAGCACCTCACAACAAAGCGAAGAAAAAGATCTCCATTATGCGGCCAGATGTTAGGAATACTGTATTGTATTTTTAATAGAATTATTGTATAAATGATATATATGAAAGAGCGAAAAAGCATATTCAACTGGAATCATATTTCAGATGAATTAACAGAAGATCAGGTAAATGAATTAAAATCCTATTACCGAACATATCACAGAAAGTGTTGGGCTCATAAACAGGCGGTTAAACGGTTCAAAAAATGGAAATTAGCTGGTAATTCAGCGTCTATTATATTTGCAACAGGTGGTCTTGCTGCAAGCGTGGCAACTGGTGGTGTTAGTTTGGTAGCCATCAGTACAGCATCACTTTTGATACAAGGGTGGATGAAGCATAAAAACCTAGATTTGAAAATCCAGAATTGCACATATGCTTATCAAAGCTATCAACATCTACTCAATTCAATAAAAGACAAGTTGAGAAGTGGTGATTTTGATGCTTTAAGTATACAAATCTCAATGAAGAATATCGATGATTATGTGACTGATAATAGTCCAATTATTGATAAGTACCTACTGAAATATGATGAAAAATTCACTGCTTGATAATACGAATAATCTTATCAAATCTCAACAATAGAATCTCAACCCAATATTGATCATAAAATTTTAATGTCTTCTTTGATCTTGTAACTATTATTTCATCAAATGGTAGATCAAGCATTATGAATATTTGCTTAAGCATAAATTTGGTGCTTATCATTCTTTTACGATTCTTATTCACCGAAGGGATGATAGTGTCTATCTCTTCGAATATTTTCAATATTTTACCCTTATCTTTTACTGAAATTTGAAATCTATTCTTGCAACATATACCATTTATCACATTTTCAATATGGTACTTCCGATGATATACAGATTTTCGCCGTATTTTATACATATTATTATGAAAGTCAACGTACTCCTTACCATAGTCATAGCCGTGGACTGAACCACAATTTAGACAAACATTTTCACCATCATCATTAAACATTTTCTGTTTATCACAGCACGGTTCATTTTTAACACTATGTTCTGCTATTTTCTGATCACAAAAAGGACATGTTATATAATTTTCTACTTCAATCAAATATTCATGGATATCTGAATTACATAGGCCATTTACCATCTGGCTACCTGACCTGATTTGAGAGGGCTTTTCCAAGGCCCGGAGATTTCTTTCTTTCGTCATTCTCCATTTAACCTAAAGCGACATGTCTTTAAGTGATTTTCACATCCTAGAGTACTTAAAGAGATGACCTTGACCTTGACAGACATCATGTGGAAAATGCGCTAGCTCACCCAAGTACTGTTTTTCCGAGAAAGTTACACATGGTAATTTTCCGAGAAATTGACCTTGACCTTGGAAAATGCGCTAGCTCATACATGATGTGTGAACCATGCCTGGTTCCACATGATGTATGAATTATGAAAAATTTGACCTTGGAAAATTGGTAGAAAATGCGTTGTTGTGGAAAATGCGCTAGGACCCCCAAGTACTATACTACTAAACGGCCCCCAGCCTGGAGTTAAACGCGCGCCTGCTTGTGATATGTGGGCACTTGAGCCTGAGCATTAGCTATGCCATGCTGATGAGGCCTAACAAGGCCGAAACAGCTGTCCATGGCTGCTAATGCTTGGGCTCAATCTTTGCTCTGGTAGATTTTAGGGGTAATGCTTTGCCGCCATCTTAAAACTCTGGAAAGACCCTAAGAGAACGAGCTTTAGGAAGGGAAGTGGGAAATTTAAACAGCTTTGAGCAGTCTTCACCACCATCTCCAGCTAAATATGGACGACGTAATTATTGAGTACTATGTACTTATTGACTGAGTCAGGTCGGTAAGGAAAGAAAAATATTTGGCCCGAGGAGCCAAGCGCAGTAACTGTTTTATCATATGGCCTCCTAAGACTCTTTGTGAAGGACGTAGAAGATGAAGCGACAAATTTGCACAGAAAATTGATGTAATGTGTTTTTTGTATTTTCTTTCTGGTTGTTAAATAAACTGGTTAAACGCGACGAAATCCTCTAAAATCGTATCCCTCGGGACCGTGCGTGTTCCAAACAGGGCCGTACTGCATTTTTCGGCCCTGGCTTGCGTTTCTCAAAACCCCAGAAAACATTTCGGGCCCGAGAAATATTTTTCAATGCGTTTTCAGTCGATTGATACTAGCGTCTTGGGCCAACTATATATAAAGGGTGTTTTCTTAAAAGATTATTAAAAATATTAGAAATTGAAATTTTGGCAAAGCACCTAATGGAGTTGTCGGGCTCGAAACGTTTTCGGGAGTTTCGAGAAAGCGCGCCTTCTTGCGATAAAATGCACGGTTCTCATACGGGAATTTTATCAATAGTTTGGAATGACAAGCGCGCGGGGCCGTACTGGTCCTATGATAAGTAAAGCAAGGGCTGGTCAAACAACGTGTTAAGGCGTAAATACGATATTTCGGCTGGCCAACACCAGCCTTCTTCAGGTTTATTGAAGGAAAACGCGAGTTTACATGGTATTTATATTTACCGGAAATGGGCATGAAAAGTACGTGATGTGTCAAAGCTACAGGAAAATAACAACGGTAACGGTTAAATGTTTACAACTACGCATTTGTTGATTTCGCGAGAAAAAAAAAAGAAATGAAAATCAAAACTTGGCATCGATTTTTAATTTTTAATTTGAATTGAAAATTGAATGGAAGAATGACCCACGGACCCCCCAGCCAAAGATTCCGTGATTTTTTGTGTCTGCCGAATCGTCAGGATAGAACCTGAATAAATTATATGGTTTACTTACAGCAGGGCCAAGGCATCCAAGGTTGAACAGCTTCCTGTTTATAGACGGTACGCACCTTTCATGGGAGGAAGAAGAGCAATGTTGTTGGTCTTACGTGACTATAATTTATAAGTGTAAAATAATATAATTTCAGTTATTCTCTACAGGGAAAAAGTCTGTGTATTTCAGTCTCCTTCAGTAACGTCCTTAAGATGCCACAATTATGTCATTATCCCTCATGAACAACCTTGGGTGCACCATCCCCGATGAAGCACATAATTAACATAAAAACGTTTAAGTAAGGACAACGAACATATCTTTTTTTTCTTTTTCGTTATAAGCCGAAAAGACCGGTACCTTGCTGCAGTTGTTTCCCTTTTTGTATACAATACAATACTTTATTCAAGAGATAGAAAATTAAAAATGCAAAATACCTCTCGAAAGGGGATCTAGAGGTCAACCCTATATAAAATATTCACCGAAATAAAAAATGAAAAGGTAAAATCTAGAAGCTAAGACGTTATGTACAGATTAGAGGATTAAAACTGTTTACCTTGTTATTTATCATGCAATATTCATATAAATCCTTAATTCATTCTTGTCCGGCCTTCTTATTTATTGGTCCATATGGACTAATGCTTTGAAAAGCTGCAACTTTCCCAAATCCCGGACTATGGTTGAAATGAAGCCTTTTTTTTTTGCAAAATGATAACTTTTTCACATTTCATCATCCTGGAAACTGACCGAAACTCCCAATTTTCACTTCATAAGACTGTTTATTCTCTTTGAAAACCAAAATCGCCCTCGGACAACACCAAAACTCACATATCAATAAAACAAGCAATGAAAACTAAAGCTTGTGGGATGTGGCTGGAGTGACAAGGATACTTCACAAATTAAAATGATCATGGCAAGATTTCCGCACAGGCCCATACATTAATTATGCATTCAATCTTTGTTCTAAGAAAACAATAGCAGTAACAATGGTAAGCCTTTGGGACTTCTGCTCTTTTGTTTCTGAAGTTCTTTATTTTTATTTTTGGAAACAGGTAAAAATATTATTTCATTTTCAAGCATTTTGTCCGCAAATACAACAGATTAACAATAGTCATACAGTGATTTGACCGCGAACCCTGCCGCTAAAATTTATTCAGAATCACTTGCAGTGCACAGCAAAACTGAACTACTTTAAAACTCCGAAAAAAAACCTAGCAAGATTTACTTGAAATTAGGGTTTTCGAAGGAAAAACGCGCCAAAAATTCCCTGTTTCCAAAAAGACTCAGAAAAAAATAAAGAACTTCAGAAACAAAGAGCAGAAGTCCCAAAGGCTTACCATTGTTACCGCTATTGTTTTCTTAGAAGATTGTATGTATAATTAATGTATGGGGCTGTGCGGAAATCTTGCCCCGCTCTTTCGAGCATCGCCACTCGTACCCTTCTTGCGATGAAGCTCTTGTCCAGCTGAATGCGTTGCGGAATAGAAAGCTCGAGAATAGATTAGTCATGAATAACGAACCGTAAGTGACGGTTCAATGCTACTTATCACTTTCGCCAATTGGAATCGAACCAGACTCCAGTTTAAATGATTAAAAACGCAAACAATGGACCATTGCATCTGATGATATTGAATGAACATAAATGTGTCAACTGCAGGGGGCCCTCCAAGGGGTAGAAGCGACATGGCTCCGAAAACAGGCGACAATCTTCTCCGAAATCACCGACAATCGAAAGAAATTGGCAGAGAACGCGCGACAGTTTGCGACAGCGGCAATTCACTTTCCATTCCTATTTGTTTTCGTTGCGACAGCGACATTTGTCCCTAATGAAACAAGCGACAGACAGAGTCGTAAATGAGTGACAAAGCTACACCAGATCACCCCTTGGAAGGCCTCTTGCAGAGGAAATAGTGTTACATTGACTTACGGTTCATTTGTAGAATTGTCTGCCATAACGCTGGGTTTCCACCTGAGAAGCCAAGTGCGATTGTTTTGCCTCAGTGTCTTCCAGTATTCAACGACAAGCCTATCATATACCGGCCGTTCAAGCTAGCATGCATTATTAATCTTAATAACTCTTTTCCATTCAGCTGTAATAAGCTGACAAGCCAATCAAAGCGCGGTATAAACATTGTATGTCATTTATTTTCGTGGTCTGTTGATTCGGCGTCATGTAAATTACTTGTTTTAGTAATATGAGTTGGTAAAGTGAAATGAGTTCACGCCGTTGTCTGTCGGATTCGAGCTTCAGGCGGGTTTCATCCATGAAACCAGGGTAACAATTATGCTCTCCCAACAATCCTACATGTTCATATTACTTTAAGACGAAAGAAAATTTTTGCGCGCAAATAGGAGTTTTATGCCTGAACTCTGTGTGATTTGTAAATAACAATAGTCCTGTGTCTTGGGGAGAAGATTATTGTTATTGAAGGAACCCCCTTTAGTGTTATTGGATCACGTGACTATTCAGTTCTTGTACCAGCGTGTCATCCGTCTCGCGTCTTACACCGATTGAGATCGGCGTGTTTTAGGCAGTTTGTCTTGGGGAGTAGATTTAAGGTTGAAGAGGGAAGGCATAAAAGAACACAAGTAATAATTATTCAGTGAGACATTCAACGGGCGAAAGTTGTTAAACTCCAACAGCAGTGAAAAACGTAAAAAGTCCTTTTAATTAAGATAAGGATTCATGTTTACTTAAAGATGATCAGTTGTTGTTCTAAGTCTGTGACTTACTAAAAAAAAAGCTTTTTTAAAGCCGAATTGGTCTGTGGATACATAGTTATTAGAGGGAAATCGTTATGAAACCTAGCAAAGTTCTTTGTTGTATGTTTTGTACATGAGTGCAAAGCAAAAGATGTGCACCGTCATGGACCTTCGCTTCCGACTAATCTCGTACCCAGATCCTACTTGTGATTGAAATGTATGATCTGGTAAAGTTTGATACAAGCCCATTTTTCATTGGCTACCTGAATAAAATCGTATCTTTTTTTCTGATTGGTTGGTTGGTTGGTTTAATGCAAACACAAATGTGTAATGGCGTCGGAAGTTTCGAGCAGATGAAGAGAGAACAGATGGCAAATCTGAAATGTGTGGTGTGAAGCCAGTTAAAATTTCATTTTTTCTATGAAAATGGGTAATCCCTTCAGTTAACCAAAATTATTTCAAGAGCTTGCAAGATTTCCGTGAGAGAATATGATGGATTGCCAAGAGTTTGTTGCAGGAGGAAAAGAAGCAAACCCGGCTCTGGATTTACACTCGTTAGTTCTGAAAAGACAACTAAAGTAAACAGGTGTGCGCAAAAACAAGGACGTGCTCGACAGCCAGAAAAAGTTTAAGCTTGATGTTTCTCAGTCTGATTGCAGCGATCCTGGTGAAAAAACCCGTGCTACAACTATTACAGTACAAGCCAAGGAAATTTGAAATCGCATTCTGAAATCCACTGTCACAATAATCCCCCTTACACGTTTCTGTCATAATACTAGTAAAGATTTCTCCCTTCGTTTCTCTCAGTCTCTGGAGAATGAAACTGGGCAAATAGTAGGGGATTTTTGGAGCCCCAGTGGGGTATAATTTAAGATAAACCAACTTTTGATCCAGAAAGGTATAACCAATTCCACATAGTTCTAAAGATAATTAAATTATAGTGACGGACATTTTCAGTTTGGTGGTAACAATGTTCCTCTGCTAATATTGAGAGGATTTTCTGGAACTGGTATATGAAGGCTCAAGCTTTACATTTTCATTGCTTGTTTTATTGATATACATGTGGGTACTTGAGCCTGAGCATTAGCTATGCAATGCTGATGAGGCCAAACAAGGCCGAAACAGCTGTCCATGGCTGTTAATGCTTGGGCTCAATCTTTGCTTTGGTAGATTTAAGGGGTAATGCCCGCTACCTTGTGGCCTTAGTGCCCTTTGAGTGGCTTCAGCTTACTTGATCACATTAATTTGTGAAGTATTCCAATAATGCAATGTACCCTGTCGACAACAACAGGCCAAAACCATTTTGATAGAGCGTCGATAGGACCAATTCTCCGCACGGTCTACTTCTAACTGCTACATCAAGACTATTAATATGTATACATAATTGTACTATTTCCCTATTTTACCATTTTTATACTTGTTTTACTTCTTTATTTATTCATAATTTTTTTATATTTTATTTTATTTGTACGCATATTCTACTTTTAAACTCCTAGTATAGTTATTGCTGTTTTAGGAGTAAAAAAAGAAAAAGACGTACTGCGAAGATCATTTCAAACTTTCCTTCTGCAGGCGGCACTGGTCGAAAGAAGGAAAGAAAATCCTCTTCATAAACTTTGTACTGAGCCCCACTAAAACGCAAACTGATGCAGTTTACTACAATTTCGTTGAGGTTATTCAGCTGGTCATCAATGAGGGCATTAATTAAGGCCACAATTACAATAGATTTGCTCTTCGCAATGTTACAGATTACACTAGCATTTGATCAGCAGGTGAAGGCAGAAGCTAATATAATAACGATTTACCGTATCCAGTTGGAGCAAACTATGGTTGGAAGTATAACCAAGCAATCCCGTTTTTAAACAATTTTTTCCAGCAACACCCCCCTTGTTTCGGCTTCAGTTTGAAATGTTTCTGTCCTCTGACAAGACAGCCGCCATTAACAGCACGGTGAACAAAGGACTATGGGAAGTCCCGTATATCGGTACCGAAAATTGAATTTTGCCAGATCTCCCTTTCGCTTGGCCGTGGGAGATCTGGGTACGAGATTAGCGGCCAACATCAAGTCTGCCCCCCCCCCCCGGGGGGATGGGGGGGGGGGTACTCGGGATTTCAAGTGACGGGAATAATCGAAGGATTTTTTTGGGTTTGAAATTTTCGATTCCGGAAGTTTTTTTCTTTGGAAACGAAACTTTGGGAAGTATTTATTTTTGGGTAGCTTGATTTGAGTAGGGATTTTGGGGGGGGGGGGGGGGTAGTCTTTGTGTTATAGCATTACTCCTTTCTGGAACTTTTAAGGGCCACAAAATCGGCATGGGATTTTTGGGGGGTTAATTTTTGGTCCAGGGATTTTTTGGGGTTTTGCTGGAAGCCCTAGGGATTTTTTTGGGTCTTGACTTTTGGTTCCATTCGATCATTCCCGTCACTTGAAATCCCGAGTACCCCCCTGGGGTCTTGGCCTCTCTGTTTTGCTCCTTTGATGTTTGGCAGGCTTCATAACCATTTCCCCCTAATACTGGTCGGCGTTGTGTCTTTGTTTGGGATAGGCTATTTATCGAGTTACGACGAGCTGAGTTGAATTCAGTTTGAGTTGAGTTTGAATTAAGATTGATTTACCGTTTTTGCCACAAGTCATTGGGAAGACAAAGGAACACCGTTTTCTTCGCGCTCAGTTGCATTTGCATAGAGTTTGTTGATTCGATTTCAACTGATAAAAACACTCAGCTATTAATAAGCGAACCAAAACATACTGCAAAATACGAGCATATATAGCTAAAATGCGTAGTCAATTCATACACAGAAAGGTCTATTGATGTGTATGAGCTTGCTTATTGCCTTCTTTTTGTCGATATTTCATTGTAGATTTTGAATATCCCTAATAGCACGGTGAGGGGAAAAGGAGGAATGAGTTTTTGCGGAATGGCATGTAACATGACTTCCCTGAATATGATATGTGCAGAATGACTCAAATAAAGTTACATTTGACCGCGGTTTAAGTCTAGCTAGCCCCGGTCCCGGTGATTTGACGGGAGAGGTCGGTACTATACGAAGTGCTCCATTCCATTTGGTGCAAAAAGTAAACGCTCCTTGATTAGAGCGAGGGTGAGTAAGCACACCGCCGAGTTAGGTGCACAGGGGCACTCAACAAAAACATAACTTAATAATAATAATAATAATAATAATAATAATAATAATAATAATAATAACAACAACGACAACAACAACAAGAACAACAACTTGAGCAGCAGTGGTAGTAGTAACCATACGGTCCACATCCAGTGTTCACAGATCGTTTTGGATTAATTGCACACGTATTTTCAAAGTTTTCCACTGAACTCGCGACGACGGCAATTTGGAAAACGTTTCAGTGTGTGTTGTTTCTTGACTTCACTGCAGCCTGACGCCGCATTTCAGATAGGTTTGTACCCTGTGGCCTGCCTTTGAAATGAGGCTGGTGATCACTCTATTCTTAGAACAACTCATTTAGAGAGTGAAGACAGTGAACCATATAAGAGACAAGAGTATTTATAGACGCCGTATTTTCAATAATTTCAATAATCTGATAGGAACTAAGTTTTGCAGGCATTAAGTTTCGACATCATTACAAGGGAAAACAGATGAGTTTTTCAGAGGTAGTTAAACTCAAAATTACAATACAAACGTTCACTGGCTAAAAAAAATTCAAAAACGAACGTGAGCTTTCGGTTGTCGATCTACAGCCTTCGTCATGCGAGATAAAAATAAGAAGAAGAACAAAAGCAAAGTAAGTAAATGCTGTACTGGTTTGGAATCGGCTTAGAATTATTGTCAGCATGCTTGGTAGCAGAGGTGTGCCAAGCCTCCAAAGTTTTTCTAATACGAAAAGAGCCTTTGTCGATAACCCTAGAATTATCAAAATCTATGCGATGGTGGAATGACCATACATGTTTCACAATGTTTGATCCATTAGCACATGTTTTGACATTCCTGATATGTTCTTTCTTACGGGTTTTAAAACACCGGCCGGTTTCACCTACATAACACCAATCACAATCGGCACAGGGTATTTTATAAATCACGTTCGGTTGATGTTCAATATATGCTCTGAATTTGGGAGAAGGAAATTCTTGTTGCAAGGTCTTGAAGGGCTTATTTACAAATTGAATGTCGTGCCTTCGAAGAATTCCTGTTAGTGGTTGCGTGACATCATTGATGAAGGGAAGGACAGCAAAACTGTTGGGATTCTCTTGAGGCGCAGCCGATTTAAAAAACATGCAAACCAACTCTTCAGGCGTAGGGATGGCGTCCACACACGCTATGTAAGTGCCTCACAGAGGTGACACCAACATGATGGATACTAATTTTTGTACGTAGTTTTCTGATAGTTGTTTTCACAATGACTTATTTCCAAAGAGTTCTGTGGAACCAGAAATTGTGTAGCCTCCTTCGCAGCCGTTGTTTGTGTCGTTCCTATTCTCCCTTCCCACCAACTTAAAGTCAGCTAAACCGAGCCGGACATTCCATTCCCATCGTGTTTGAGAAACCAATCAGGAGGAGAATGGAACCGACACAAACAACGGCCGCAAAGGAGGCTACGGGAGATTAGCCACCGAAATTTAAAAGCCACGATGTGATTGGTCAGTTCCTGGAATGGAATGTCCAGTTCAGTTCAGCAGACGTTGGTGGGAAGGGAGACCGACACAAACAACGGCTGCGAAGGAGGCTAGAAATTGTTCTGATTTGTTTCTTACGTACCATTCAACGCCACGCCCTTATTTTCTGAATTTTGTTCTTGCAAAGTGCAGAGTTATTTTATCGTAATTATGTAAGCCAAGAATAGCGGAGTTTGAAGCTTTTAGTAAATTTATCTGCTTAAATTCTTATCACTCACGTAAATGGATTCGTTTCTTCAGTTGCACAAATACCGACGAAATAGAGTAAAATTACACAACATTGAAACGACCTTTTATCTAGTAATACGTACATGTAAAAGCCACCCAAGAGTAAACTGCAAACTCACAGAAACCAAGCGTTCTTTCACTGACAGTTTGGGCTCTTGTGCCACTTGCAATTCAACAGTGCAGTCTCCATTTGAGCTAATTTTCTGAATCTATTAGAAAGATTTAGGACCTCGTTTTAGGCAAACGGCAACTTCGCGTTCTTCTTTTCCCATTGAACAGAAGACGGAAACGAAATTTAGCTTCCCGTAAGTATTTAACATCTTGTCTCCGCGACATCGATTGATTGAAACAGTTCGATTTAAGATCCAATTTCCAGTTTGAAGGAATCAGTGCAAAAATGTGATGGCCAGCTATTTACACAATAAACGAAGATTGATAAATTAACGGGCAAAAACAACTTTATAAAGACTCACCTTTGCTTTTCTTTCTCGTATATATTCATCACTCACGGGTGTATTACGAACTAACAAAATGACCAGCTCCCAGTTGGCTTGTTAGTTCAGTTGGTAGAGCGCTGCACCGGTATCGCAGCGGTCGTGGGTTCGAGTCCCGTACAAGCCTGAATTTTTTTCACTACAGCTTACATGTAAGTAGTGTTAATAACTGCGATGATCACTCACGTATTCAT
>JAEMWC010000136.1:1005000-1027500 GCA_016490735.1 Pachyseris speciosa | reverse complement strand
CCTGTTTAAGGTAAGCAATCGTTCTTCAGATGTTTCTCTATTTCCTAGCATATTGGGCATGGGCCATGGGCCAAGACCGCCCACTGTTGTCTTTTTTGAATTAGCGTTCGAGTGTTCTAACAAAGGCCAGCACATCTTAGAGACATTCACTTCAAAATAAGAACCTGAAATTTTCTTTGAATAGTTTGACTTTCGTATCTGAGACAACAAAGGAGACTTTTGTCTGATTGGTCAATCCGTACCTAGTACCCAGATTCCTATGCCACTCGCGCGACTGAAATCTCGTAAACAAACATGGCTGCCGATGTGAGGATTTCTACTTTTCTTTGCTTGATCACTTGTTCTAGAGTTTTGTTTAAAGGTAGCAAATGTTCAGCCGTCCTTTTTTTTTCAGAATGGCGGGAAAAAATTGGCAGGAGGTGTTTTGAGGGCGGGAAAACGTTTTTTTTTTATCCTGCACAAGTCTTGCGGGAAGAAAAGCGAGCACTTCGTTAGAAAAAAAAAATGTTTCGAAACAAATGTTCGAATTGTGGAGCAACCCGCTCTAAAAGCAAATTTGTCGGGTTAGGGGAAGGGATTAATTTGTTATGCCGAAAATGCTATAACAAAACGAGAAGGAGTGCTGGCGTCCCCGATATCGAAGAAACTGCGACTCAAGCGTCAACTGGAGGTAAGCTATGCTGAACTTAACCTTATTTTCCTTTAATTTATGACTGGTTACAAACTTGCTCAAAATGGTTTCTTCGTTGTGTGTTTCTGAGTGGAATGTAACCTCTTATTAACACTTCTTAATGTCAGGATCATTACAGCGAGAAATACCCTTGCTAGAGCCACCACCGCAACAAACTTCATCTCGGAAGGAGTTTCTTCAAGTTACCGGTAAGTTCACACTAAAGATGATATTGAGGGCAGTTTTTTGGCAGTTGTGACAGTTTTTTTTTTCATTTGTAAATGGTAGTTTTTAACTTTGTAGATACATGACCACATCAGCTCCGCTGCGTATAATTTTATCGTGTGCAAATAAATGTTGTTGCTGTTACCCTGTTACACAATAAAATATTTGCATGCAGTAAAAAAAAATTACTCTTTTTTTTTTTTTTACTGCATGCAAATATTTTGTGTAACAGGCTCTGAGCTTATCAAAATAAATAGCCAAAGGCGCCCTGGCGTGGGATATTATTATTCCCTATTAAGAACTTTCTGTATTTTTAATTATTATTTCAGTATTTTAATAATGCATTTCCTTTGCTTTGGTGCTTTGTTTGTTTGTTTTGTTTTTTGAGGTAAACAGGTTTCGATAAGGTCAGGGGCTTTTAATTACCATTTTCCTGAACTACGAAAACCCCTGCTACATCTTCCACATTCTTATTTTCAGGTGAGAAATTCAAAGAAGAAATTAAAAGTCTTCAAGAGGCCCTCAGTCAGCACTGCGAAAAAGAGAAGAAAGCCCCCATATATGAGCCTGCTGAATTTTTTAAGTTTTGTTCCCAGCATGGTGCTGCAAATTGTTTTAATTTTGTTTTGGCTTGCATGACCTCTTCTCGCCATTCTGAAGAAAGAATTTCACTTAACCGTAAACGCACTGTTGCTATTTTATATCAATTATGTTTTGGTTTATCACAAAAATGTAATTTTTTACAAGAAGACAATGGTTTATTTTTACAGTTTTGTAACCTTTCTCAAACTGGGATTGAAACCCAGTGTCTTTTGGGAACAAGTTGTTCAAGCAAAGTATTAAATAGATATCGTGCAAATATTGGCAAAGAACACATGAGTGTGGTAAATAATGCAATCAAGAATGCACTGGAAAACAAGCATGCCATCCTGATGATGATAGATGATTACCACAACATACACACTGTGAGACGACCAACAGAAGAAACACACACCTGCAAAGTGGATCATATGGCCACCATTATCATCAAGATTGTAAAAGAAGCCTCAGCCATTCCTTTATCATCTGTTAATTTAATTCATAAGCCTTGTGGTATCGACTCTGACCTTCTTGTAAATAATTTGTGTTCTAACCATTATTTTAGTCAAGTTAGTTCTAGTTTGTTTGCCTGTCCATGCCTGAATTAACTTATTCTATGTTTGATCCAGTCATGGGTAGACTCCATATGGAAACTCATGATTATCAAGACCTAGATTATCATTCTTTGCGTTCTTTTAAAGATGTTTTTTTAGTTGATTTTGTAAACTTACCTTTAAAAAGTAGGGAAGATTATAATGTTGCCCTTGATATTGTATTACAAACCACAATGAGAGAGTATCTCTCAAATTATGTTGTGCCTATGCCAGCTGACTGGCCTGGCCAATTTTTTCCAAGGCAAATAGTGTACCAGAAAGCCAGTCAAGCAACCACAACAGCAAGCAGTACTGCAGCCCAGAGCTGTTCCCCTCATCCTCTCTGCTCTGTCGTTCCCACTTTGGGGCCCCTGAATGTGGACCTTAATGCTGATGAGGATATTGTTTTAGGTTATATGCCCTTCATGAGGCTTGTTTATGAGTCTCTTTTCCCAGGTAAAAAACTTGCAGACAAGCCAAAGCCCTGGAGAATTCAGTTTCTGTTGGAAGTAATTTATGGAGGGTGGACTATGGTAAGGACTGTGGTGAAATCTGTTTTCTCAAAGGTTAAAGATGTTCAGTATGGTGTTTTGTTGAATTTGTTAGATAATTACATTCCTCTGGCACTTTGTAGCTACAGTATTTTGTTCAAGTTAAATCGCTTTGATGACTATTTCTGTTCAATTTTCAGGCTCTGGATAATGTTTTTTTGCTTCCACAGGAAAAACTACAACAAAGCCCTTTGTTTTGGCTTAGCAATATTTTATTTTGGAAGACTAATGGCTCCAAGGATATTTATAAATTTTTTTCACGTTATCTGAGTGTAATCAATGAATATTTTGTTGAGTTTGTTCACAGCATGGCAAGAAAGTCTACCAACCCATCAGACTCTGTGGAACAACTACGACACAAGATGTTCTCTCTCTTTGTGTCCGGGGAAAGACAAGCAAACTTCAGGGCAACCTTTACCCCTTCTAAAAATTATGTTTTCAGTCGCCGTCAACTAACTTCTTTATATTCAAGGGTTGCATCAATAATTGTGAGCATTTTAACTTCAATTACTCATTCAGATGAGTCAGCAGTTCTTCTCCCCAAGGCACCAGGGCAAAGGAGAGATCTCTGGAAAGTGCCAGCACTGTTTGGGGATACACCTGTGAAAAGGGATTTCTTGCCCCTCGGGTTTCAATTCTCTCCCCAACCTGAGCAGGGTCAAAGATGTGATCTCCTGAATTGTTCCATTTCAAATGATACACCCTGGAAAATATTTGAGGGGTGTTGGCATTCATTCCATTTATGTTGTTTAGATGTAGGTGATGTTTGCCCTATTTGCAGGGAAGGAGTTGAAGATGCAATACGATCTTTGTCATCTACAGCAAATAAATCTGTTAAAGTACAGGGGAGTGCAGGTGTAGATGGTTTGGACAATGACAACAGCCGGGGTATTCGGGAAACAGATGACAATGACAGTGAAGTTCTAACTTCTTCAATTGAAGCAAATGTTGATCAAATTCTGCAGAACCTAACCCAACAAGTTATAGCTCTACCAGTTACTACACCACCAGTCCAACCAGCACAGCCATCATCAAGAATCCTTACACCATCCTCTCAGCCACTACAATGTCAGTCTCCATCCCAGAGAAGGCCTCCTCACTGTACTACCTGCAGTCATCTTCTACAAGGACATCACAGGGTTGCCATACCTGAATCACCATTAAGTAAGTCTTGCCCTGTTTGCCCTTCTCAGCTCTGTGCTAGAGAAGGGCATTCTATACCATGTGCATGCCATTGGTGCTTAAGGCAATCTCAACCAGTCCCAGTTAATACAGCTGTTTCTTCTGTTTCACAGGGACCTTGTGTGCAGGAGACACACACCAATCAAGATGTAACTGAGTGGCTTATTTCAGTTTCTCAGTCATCAGTTACCTCTAATCAGTTGGGTAGTAATGCATGCACAATTATTGCTGTTTATGGTGCTATTAATTTTCTTTTGCCCTCTACTAACTGGTCATTACCATCGACACAGAATTTACCAGCACAGTTAATTTCTACATTTAAACAACTGATGATACATGGAAACCAGACATACAACTGGCTTGGTAACCAGCAGCCAACATACAGTGCCCCTGAGATCATAAGTCATCCACAGCTGGGCTTTTCAGGGGTAGTGAAATGTGGAGATGAATACAAATTTAATAATTTTTCATCCTTTGCAGATGAACTCCTCCATCTTGTGGCAAGACCAGATCATGGCAAGCTTGCTGCAGTATTGATCTTACCACCAGATAAATCAATGCTCTTGCTTATAGATACACATAAACAATCTGCTCTTCTTGAAAGCCATACTCACCTTGGTAGAGGGGATTATTGCTGCGGCTGGACCTGGGAAGTTGAAGGAAATGGCTTCATATATTCATTTAATGGCCACGAGGAGGGACTGGACATGTAACCCCACCCCTTTTGATGTTTCTTTGGTTACTTTATTGTAGTGCAGTATTTTTTTTCTTTTAAAGGCATATACCACTTCTCTACTTAATATAAATGTAGGCTATCTCTGTTTCTCTTTCTCTTTGTTCACCTTTGTATCTCTTTCTCTCTCTCACACACACACACACCCATTCATTTGTTCATTTATTGCCTTTATATCTGTCTTTCTTACCTTTCACACTTTTTTCCTAACTATTAAAATATCAAATGAAGAATGATCCTCGCAGTTGTGAATGCAATTTATGCAATTGTGAAAAGAAGCCTGAAAAAAATTCAGGACTTCAACGGGGTTTGAACCCGTGACCTCGCGATTGCCGGTGCGATGCTCTAACCAACTGAGCTAAGTTAGAGCACCGCACCAGCAATCGCAAGGTCACGGGTTCAAACCCCGTTGAAGTCCTGAATTTTTTTCAGGCTTCTTTTCACAATTGCATAAATTGCATTCACAACTGCGAGGATCATTCTTCATTTGATTTAATTTCCGCAGTTCATATATGATTCGTTTCATATATCATTCACACTATTAAAATATCCTTGTCTAACAGCTACAATGATTGTTGCTTGATTTTATCATTTTTCAGTACGTCAAACAAATTTACCAAGTAAGTTTTATTTCAGTTTCATTGTTTTAGCCAAGAGCATTAAGGTCCACATTGTGCAAGGGGCTGTACCACTCCTGTCAAAAATATTATAAAACCATTGTTCATTGTGTATAAATATTGTTATTTGTTCATTGTGTATAAATATTGTTTTTATTACATTATAAATTTGAAATTTTGTGCATTCTTGAATTTCTACGCCAGTGCAGGGAGACAGGATCAGTGTGGAGAAAAGCTCCCTTTGTGTACTTTTTTGAATGGTCCAAAGAGCTGCATGCAGCAAACCTCTTTCTTACCTTTTCATCAATCACAATCGGAGCCAGACGTGGTGGCTGTAACCCAGATTAGCTCCTCCCCTTAATTTGAAATCATCAGTATGCTTCCTACATATTATTTTGTATATCAGTATTTGAAATAAAATAGTACTGTAGTTGTTGGTGTTGCTTTCTGGTTGTCTTGTTTTATTTAATGTTACGTAGTTATAGTGATATACTCTATTTACAATAATTATTGTAATAATCATTTTTATTTTGTTTTCTTCCTACATATTATTAGTATCAAAGATTCTAGGCTCTTAATGTTAATGACAAGGTTTCTACCATTTTACAAGGTTACAGGACAGGAAACAAACATTTCTGGGGCTAGTAGGAAAATAACTTATGTTTTGGTTAATAGCATACAGCAAGTAAAGAGTGGTTGTCCACTTTGCCATGTGCTAGGGTATATGCCAGGTTAGGGGATAGTACAAGGTAATAGTATAGTTACATGTATGCCATGTTTTGTTTATTGTGCATACACATGCAAAAAGATCCTCAGTAAGAGGCAACAAGTAAACTGGGCCGCTGATGGTTCAATAATTAATACATAAACAAATGATTGCACTTTAAAAAGTCAGAATTCTGTAAATACATAGGGAGCTGTTATAGCTTGTCTTCATTATGTTATGTAGAAAGAAGAAAAAAAAGATTGCAATTTGAAAAATAGTGCTGCTTTGTAAATCGATAAGTTTAACATACAGTTATTGTAAATGTGTAAGGCATGTATATATATCTTGGTAAGCTCTATAACTGTTGGTTGCACGATGGAGTTTTAACATTAATGCAGACAAACAGACTTACTTTCAAAGAATTATTGTACAAACGAGCCAGGGTACTGTACACATAACGTTGATCGCTTTTAGATTAATAAATGTACTATCAATCAGGGTAATCGTTCATCTTTCTTATTATTTTTTCATTCTCACGCATCAGTCATCAAGGTGAATGTATTTGGTCCACTTACTGGTGACTTACGAATGAGTGAACTCCTCGTGAGGACAACAGAAGTGTAACTTTGTGACCGGTTTTCGTTACTTGTTTTCGCACGCCTTGCCACTTAAATCTTCAATGTTTTTGGCCTGTTCAATTCTTTAATGACTTTTCTCTTATCGGCTTAAAGCGATCCCCGTACCACAAACTGTTAATCGACATTTTGGCAAGGAATTGCCAGAATGACGAGAAAATTTTCTGTCTTG
Source organism: Pachyseris speciosa (assembly GCA_016490735.1). Taxonomy (NCBI): domain Eukaryota; kingdom Metazoa; phylum Cnidaria; class Anthozoa; order Scleractinia; family Pachyseridae; genus Pachyseris; species Pachyseris speciosa. The sequence goes on along the minus strand of JAEMWC010000136.1, from coordinate 1,020,837 downwards.
TTCGTAAAATTATTTATAAGTACATCATTTCAAAAACGTTTTCAGTTGCAATTCAAAGCAGTGCACTACAATAATACTTCATATCAAAGGAAATTTCATATTGTTACAGAACTGAAAATTTAAGACCTTAAATATGACCACAAAGTAAACAAATCCGCAAAAACTGGAGGTACTACCGAGACGCCAATTTGCTATTTATTACGTTGACAGAACACGACGTTTTGGTCTCACTGCAGTGCCGTGCCACTTTAATATGTAGGTTTCCTCCAAAAGCCGCTTCCTGGGTAAATGAACCACTACTAGAAAAAGGGATTTCCTTTACCACAACCTACGACAAAAGTCTCGGATACTTGAAGCAAATCTTCTTTGTAATGGCCGTTTCCTCTTCTGTTTCGCATCGAGTCTTGTCACCGCTTGCGTTTGGGATAAACAATTTAATTTTTTCATCGAAACTACCTTTAAAATTTTGTTAAAATGACTTCCTCACTTTTAACCTTGCATTTATTTGATGGATTTTTAAGGGATATCAGATATCTTTTACGTCAAATAAGCTATCATTTAAGTGTTATCAGTTGTATACTAATTTTGAATTTCCCCTGTCGATGAATTAGTTCTTGTTTCCGTTTTACGCTCAAAAAATCGTTTAATGCGACAAAAGACACACATTTTCATTAAACACTCTACTTACTTTATTGAAAAACAATTCATTCCTGGGTAGAAAACTTTGTTTATAATGAAGACAGTGCCAGGACGGGACATTTTGCTCTGCGTCTCCCACGTTCCGTGGCGCCGAACGCTGTAGGTTTTGACTCAACAGGTTTTACACATTTGTCGATCACTCCCCACGATTTTCTTCCAGTCGAAAAACTTTCCACCATAAAAAATGAGTAGTGACCAATGTATTCACAAAACCAGCCATTTTCATTCAAACCGTGTCATTATCGCATAAACAAACGTAACAAGAAAACTGAATGAGAAAAAACAATCATAAACGGTCCACAAAGCTGGCAGTCGCCTTCCCGCGCTTCGAATGAAATTGACAAGATTTCAGTGGATTAACCAATGAAATTCCAGATTGGATTAACCAATCAGACAAAAGTCTCCTTTGTTATCTGAGACAGGAAAAGCAGTATTATTCCTTGAAACCTACCATCAAAACAAGGAGCTGGTGTCACATCTGCAAGAAGCCCAGATGTTTCTGTAAGCAAAGGAGGAATTATCCGTAAAGTAAAGCGAACAGCCATTAGTTTTACGAATGTGATCAAGGCAACGACAATTTAGAAAAACCGTAAAAGTTCTATTAACTCCCCGGGGGGCTTATTTAATTTCAGGCCTTATTAATGGGGGGGCTTATTGAAAGGGGGTGGGGCTTATTTCAAATCTTTGAACACGCCGTTTTCGTGTTAAATAGTTTCTGTACAAATCTGAAAAGTTGCAGTAAAACATTATTATTTAATACCGAGCAGGAAACGGTATTGTGTATATTTGTTTGAAAACAAACCAACTGGGCCCCCTAAAATGTATTTCGTAAGGTGGAATAGGGGGGAATAATTACAAAATCGCGTGTCCCATATTGGGGGTTGGAGGGGGGGGGGGTGGGGCTTACTAGAGAGGGGGACTTATTACAAGAACCGACTCCCAAACGGGAGGCTTATTAGAGAGGGGAAGGGGGTTAAAAGATTGGGGGAGGGGCTTAATAGAGCTTTTACGGTATCCTAAGATCTCGTGGAATTTTGCAATGATAAATCTGAGTAAATAGAGATTACTTTGTGGTTGGTGAGCGCGTACGATTTTTATGCACGAGTTGTGAAGAATCGCAAACGAACGAGTGAGCGTAGCGAGCCAGTGAGTTTGCGATTCTTCACAACGAGTATGCACATACCAGCAGTACTGCCTGTTTCCTTTTGAGATCTCCGCAGTGAGGGCAGGAGTTGCGGCAATGAATCCTCGAGTCCTCGAGCTTTGTTTCTGTTTATCAGCAGTTGGCAGAAGACGAGCATCACGGGATGGCTGTGGGCCACAAGCACGTTGACAAATCCAAGGTAGGCAACAAAGGCTGCAAGCGAAAAAAAAAAACCTCTAAGAGGAGGATGGCAGAGAGTGTAGAATACTTATGGACCCAACGCAAGAAAAATTATCAGAACAAAGGAACGCAGCAAGTAAGCGAGAGGAAAGGACATCAATCAGAAGATTTTAGGGTGAGGTGAAGTGAACATCGCCAGAATTTCTGGACATTTGAGCCTGCACAGTACAGCGGATGTCTTTCGAAAACAAGATGGCGGTAATGGTTATTAAGATCTTCTAATTGCAATTTTTCTTTCAATTGCTCCCATCGTGTAAAATAGTCAGACACTGTAGAACAAAAATATATTTTTCAGCCACAAGAGATTAAAAAACCCGCTGTTTTCTGTAGAATACTGGTATTAACCGCTGTCCGCTGTGCTCAAGACGGGCTCATATTCGACTGCCAAAACAGCGGTAAATCAACTCGGCGTATGCTCGGCTTATGCCCATTAGAAAACCACTGACCAAAATGATTTCTACACAGAAAGAAAGGAGAAGAAACAAGCTTTTCAAAGATGGCTTTGGAAGCTAATTTGGTGCATGTTTCGCCGAGGTATGGCGTTTTGAATACGACATGTTTTAAGGAATTTATCGAAGAAACAACATGGACGTTTCGCTGTTTCTTGTTTTGTGGGATTTTCAAACGGAGAAAATATACATGAAAGTAAATCTACGAGGACTCTACGAGCGAAGGCAAGTAAGTTGAATGTGTGTTTTCACAACATCCACTTGCACATTTTTTCCATCAAGCTTATTTCGCCAGTAATCGCAGTTTATAAACAAACGGTTTTCCCGATTTCGATAAATGTCACAGGATTCCTTATAAATATTTCGGCGGCTACCGGTGGAAGAAAAACGTGAAAAATATACATGAAAGTCGTTTACTTTATGATAATTTTTACATATTTAGCCTTATAATATAACAAACTATTATGGTTCGTTTGCACATTTTTACTTTCTTTGCGTCTTGAAGAGATATTTGCTATTTTTCTCGAATGTCCATACAAACCACTATACATTTCGGCGTCCCGATCAGTCTTCAGGTTGCCGCGCGTAACCGCGCGTGGAGTCTCGTGTCCTAAATTTCTGGCGATGGTACGGTGAAGGAACGTGACAGAAGTAGTTGATTGCAGTACAATGCGGTAATTAAGGTAGATAGAAGGCAAGTGCAATGCTGCAGGACACCGACCAAGTATCATGATATTATCAACGAGATTATTTGGAACAATGGGAAATTTCTAAAAAAAAAAAGAAGAAAGAAAAGAAAAAAAAGTGAAGCTTATTGCAGTGAAGCAAGGTGAAGTGAAGTGGAGATAAAAGCAGTGCAGTGAAGTGAGATCATGTATCCAATAAAAGGCTTTGGCGTGCCTGGGTCCCAAGTTTGAAATCCCTGCATCAACCACGTTCGGTCAATACGAGACAGGAAAATAACTCCCAGCGCCATTCCTTTCAAAACACGGAAGAGGCACGATATTACTCCAAGAAGAATGTTGTAGAAGAAAAAGAAGTACGACATGATGGAAAACATCCGCCTGCAAAACAAAGAACAAACACGGAGACAGTTAAATCCTTTGCAGTGCAAGACTTAGTATCAGCATCCTCAATGTTACTCGTTTCGTCCTTGTCATAATCGTTGGGAGAATTCACTTAAACCACAGGAGATGTTTGTACAGATGGAAACTCAAAATAACGCTCCCGTTTTGTTCAAAACTACTCTCCTAGTGCAGTCAAATAAAAAATAAGACTCCTTGCCCACGGATGATCAGGATGGATAAGGACTGCAACTTGAAAAACAGGGCAGCCGTTTTTCATGTTTCAGCTCACCTGTCTCGTACGAACCATGAAAAGAAACCATAATAAATCGATTGTGTTAATCTTTTTTTTAAAAAATTACCTTTTTGTCTATCCGTTGGAGATCTAACACCAATTTGTGTGAAAAAGTGTTCTTAGTCTTAAATAAATCCGAATTTTGTCCTCAAGACCGAAAAATAACAATGAAATAGACCCTTTAAAAGCAACAACGGCGACAAGGGGAACGAAAACGTCATTTCAAAATACAACTTCTCGTTACTGTACCTCTTTCGCGATTATTCCAACTCATTCAACTTGTGAAATATGCACAAACGTCCTGAAAATAAATAACTGCGAACGGAGTTGAAGATTAAAAAAGCAGAAAGAAGATTTGCCGTCTAACGCTCACGTTCCCGATCAAAGGCCAGATGATGGTACAGAAATGTACAGTGTAGTACTCCTAGTATAATGTACACTGTTTTAGGAGTATCCCTATTAAAATGTAAAATGCACTTGTAGAGTGATTGTTCTTGCTCATCATAGCTACTGTTTTGTGGCGTTAATTCTCCCCTTCGCTGCCGTCGTCATTGCTTTTAAGCTCCCAATTATATGGAGACGGTGGAGCCTGCAGGGTGGTAGGTCACTGTTGGAAATGGAAGGTTAAAATTTGACCAAAGGAAAGAAAAGAAAAGAGAAAGAACACTACGGTTTAAAATTGCTATTCACTGGAGTAGCTATAATACCTGTTGTCCACAGTGATAGTAATGTTTGGAACGTCTCTGTCACGAAAGACAAAATGGGCAAGAAACATCTGGAACGTCCACAAGAACAATGCCATACCCACGGTGGGTCTGAAATGAAAAAAAACAAAAAACAATGGCATTTTATAAGTCCTAAAACTATTAGAAGAACATTAACATCAATAAAGCTTTACCTTTTCCTCTGAAGTAAAGAGGAAAAGGAGCGTTGGTTGACAACTCAAATCTCGAACGGTTATGATCGCGTTTACAACATGCTGGCTGGAACTCGTTTTACCGTGCTCTACTGTCTCCATTTATTTCCTTCGAGCTCTCATTGGTTCTTTGTTGTCAAAATTTTAAATTTAATTATTATAGGCTTCCTTCATAGGAAGAAATATTGTTTTTTCTCTTCTCTTCTCTATTTTTCTTTTTATGTGTGTATTTGTGCTTCAGTTTTCTTGCTATAATTTATTTCTATTTATTGCTGATGTCAACTGACTGCCTGGCTCCGCTAGCCCTTATGTTTATTCCAGGCAGCCAGTACTCTAAACGTTTACCTTTACTTTTTTCATTGTCGAAATTTTTTTCTTAGCAAGAATGAGTACAAATAAATATTGTAGTTGTTGTTCTTGTTGTTGTTGTTGTTGTTGTTGAAAGGCATTACTCATCTTGATTTGAAATAAGAGCGTTGTTTTATCGTTTGTTTCACGACATATTCCTTGCTCTGATGTAGAAGGCGTTTCGCCAACAATACTGCTGGTCATCATCATCGTTGAGTTAATCGTTTGTCTCGCGATTGAGTCATTTAAGTGTGGAGCGTGACGTTTCACCCACTATATTGCTCGTCTTCGTCAAGAGATGCTGTCGACTGGCTGCACACTGTTCGTCATTTTTTTGTGCTTGTTGTTGTGACTAAAAAATTACTCTTTGATTTTATGACTGGTAGGTGAAAACCGCTGTATTTACATGGCGGATCTTTTTGCTCGTCATTCAAGTTCTCAAATAGTTTTTGCATTGCAAAACAGTTTGTAACGTAAAATCGAGAATAGGCCCATGCCTCTCACAGCACGTTCGTGGAGCCATGACTGATAGTTTTGCTAACTTTACATAGCTTATGTGCCACACATGAAAAACAAAATTTCGAGGTGAAAATGGTAAAATTTGCTTGTTATAAGTGGAAAGAATTATCTTAACAGCGAAAACTTTTTGCTTTTAGGTGCACTTGCATTAGATTCATTGTATTTCTATTAAATTATAGATCTCTTTCAGGTTTTTAGTTAGAATTTAGCCAGGGCTGCGCCTCGCATGGGATACTTTTCCCGTTCGCGCAATCCCTTTTGGGCTTTTCATTTCATTTGGTATTGATTTCTATATATGTATATATTTACTTATAAGACTAATAAAGTTGATAGATATAGACACTTTAAGCTAATCAGAGACCTCAAAGATAGATAAAGAAGTGAAACTTACAACATTGCAACTCCAAGATCTTCCAGTGAGTTCAAGATTTGTCGACTGAAAATCTGCTTTGCATACTTGAAAATAATTCCCACAATAAGACATACAATCGTCAGAATACATACCAAGACGAAATAGCCTTAAAACACAAGGACGAATCATGATTAAAAACAACGAAACAAACGACATACCACAGAACAAAAATAAAAGGGGAAGAACACGAAAAAAGTAAAATGCAATGGGATGCAGCAGCTCGTGAACATCAATTCGAACCCACTGGCTAGGTAACACCTTATGTCTAGTACATGGACTCAAGTTTGGTTACGGACAACTATCAGTGGACTATGATAATCATTCGATCTGGCTGTTTAGTGGTGGTTAACAAAATGAAATATCAACATATTTCATCTGCGATTAACATTCAAAATTCATTCTAACTAGACTAAGTGTGGACATTTTTCGACCCTATCGGATATTCCCTTCAAGTTTCCATTTCAATTGTCTCAAGAATCAAGGACTTAAGAAAACAAACATTTATCACCGCCTCTCCCTCGAGCAGACAGCAGTTGCACTCTTGATAATGTCCTTAGGTCTGGCACAAGTCTGCTTGGTGTTTTGCACAAAAGACAAAAGACAAAATCCCTACCAGCCAAGGTATAGGCGATCTGGTATCCCGAGAACCGAAGGCTTCTCCCCTGAAATATCAAATTAAATTTATACTGGTTGACAATACAATACAATACAATACAATACAATACAATACAATACAATACAATACAATACAATACAATACAATACAATATTTATTTAACGAAGGTGACGTAATTAACCCAATGAGTTATCTAACTTACGGCCTTCAAGTCTGGGCTTTAGATGCGATGTAAGGATAAACCAACGCGACGTAAGGATAAATCAACAAGTTTGGCTTTTTCGGAAGTAACGAGCTATACACCACCAAAATTAATTCCTGTAGAGCATATTTAGTACGTTCATGACGACGAATTTCAAAGCGTTACCGTTGTGAAAAAGGAAAGAGAGCTGGAAACGGATTCGTCATTGCTGATATACCTTCATGCATACGGTATACAATCGGTTTGGACAGGGCGGGGGTGTTAGACGAGACGAGATGTGGAGAGGACAGGAGAGGAAAAAGAGAAAAGGGTACAATACCAAACAAGAAAACAGAGGAGATAACTACTGAAGAGAACACAACAGAAGAGAACTGAAGAGACAAAAGCGGGCAAAACAGGAAAAGAGCTTTAAGGCAGAGACAGATGAAGGAGAGGAGTGAAAAGGAAAGAAGAGGAGGGGAGGGGAGAGTGGATGAAAGGAAAAAAGAAGGAACGAAATGAGAGGCTTTTCACAAAAATACCAACCACGAGTTTAGCAGGTGAGACAAACACATCTTGATAAAACGTTCTTTGGCCTCGATACAGCTGAAAAACATGATCCCTAGAATAACATGAAATAAGCAGAATGTTAGTCCCAGCTAGCATTATATCAGGTGTTGGATTCATTGAAAAAAGGTACTTTGAACTGCATTATGTACTAACCGATGGCACTTCATGAAATGAAGCAGCAACAGGACAGAGATCAATGAACACACAATAAAGGCTGCCTCAAAGCTGTCTGGAAACAAAACATGATATATTCAGCTTTCCTCGTGTACTTTTCCCAAACAAAGCACTAATAATCTCTACCCAGCAGTGGACAGATGTTTCGTCCTACCTTGGACTCATCAGCACTGTGTAAAGCATGCAGTCAAATGGAGCGAGAATGTTGATATCTCACCTCTGCGATCCAACACGTGGTACACAAGGGGGACCTCAGGTGAAGAGCGCACCAGTAGTGATAGACTACTGTTGAGGCCGGGTTACTTAATCCTCACAAATAAGCCGTCCAGCAGCGGACAAAACAAACAAAGCACTTTTCCCGCTTGTGTCATCATTAACAGCTCCGTAAGAGGAAACATCAGTGTCGTTTCTTTTTCCCTTAATTAAGCTCGTAGTATTATGCTGCGTACTGCTGCAGCGAGTTGTGATCTCAGTGATAACGAAACAAGTGCGACAAATGTACATTCGGAGTTTTAGAAACCGTGTTATAAAGACCACGTCATCCGAAAGAAAAACAGAAAGTTATTCCACTGTGATCTTACGTTCGAATAACACGCACGACTGCTAATACCAACCAAATTGAACAAGATTTCAGCAGAAGTCGAAACGGCTTTAGATTACCGTAACGGATTATTCATACTTCTTTACTGATAACACCGTTTTAGGCTCGTAGTATTATGCTACCGCTGCAGCGAGTTGTGATCTTAGAGATAACGAAAAAAGTACGACGAATGTACATCGTTTTAGAAACCGTGTTATAAAGACCACGCTATCCGAAAGTACAAATACATAAGATTGTTGTACTATGATCTTATGTTAGAATAACACGCACGACTGCTAATACCAACCAAATTGAAAATTTTTTTAGCAGAAGTCGAAACGGCTTTAGATTTGAAATTCGAGCCACAGACAAACATAACAACCCGTCAATGTCATCACCTGATTACAATTCACTGATGAACTATCGCCTCCCTAATGCCATTACAAAATTTATACAGATTTTTATATATAGACTAATTAATATGGACAATTCCGATGGAAGAATGTTATGAAAAGGATATTATTTGAAATTTGCTATGTAAACTAAAAACAATTCAAAGGCAACGTCAGCATGGACACAGAATTATGTAAACAAACAAACAAACTTTCAGATTTCAAATAGTCAGTGAGTAGAGAAAGCTACAGAAAAAATAAGCAGCCAAGGCGCTTGCAAATTTTCAATCATTTTAAGCTACTCCAAGGTTAGTAAGAACTTTGATTCCGCTTTAATTGGCCATGTTCTAAACGAGTAAGGGCAAGGGAACGAATCCAAACTTCATTGAAAATCAATGGCATTGAATTAAATCGATTCTCATATGAAAGGGTATCGCAAAATAAATACTTTCAGCAAGTTTGACTACGTTTGGTCGAAATGTCGCCAGTTGACATGCATTTAGATCTTTAAAAAATCCCATACAAATGTCTCTATTTCGGAAAGCGTGTCCCTCCAAACCATACAAAGTCTCCAATTTTCACAATTTTCAAAAGTCTTAACGAACAAGATACAAAAAACCTCGGTTAACTCAAAATGGTGGGTTCGTGTTAACCGCCTTTCCAGCAAAAACATTGGACATGAATCTTGAAGGTAAATCAGGGAAGGGGGTGTGGGGGTGTGGAGGTATGGAGGGGTCCCTCACCGAATATAACCTTTATCCAAATCTTGCAAACATCACTGGAGCATTTCAGAATATAGGCTTTCTCAAAGACGTCGAATACAACAAGAAAAGTCACCAGAACCTAAGGAAAAAGTAACAGAGGAAACCATTTACAATGTATCATCACAGAGTGGAGCAATACATAACCAAAGCAAACGCAATTTACATTCGACACTCAATTGAAAACCGCTCGAAATACTGCAAAGTCAACAACGTGAATTTCTTAAATCGGGACTTGACCTAAAATATAAAAGGCCAAGGAAACAGAAGAATTCAAGATCATTTTTGTTTCAGTAGAGTGCATGCGAGTTGACGTTAAGAACCGTTAATTTACTTTCAACTCCCTTTACATCATACACTGCAGTTACGATTAAATCACGCTTTCGAACCAAAGCTAAACAATCGTGGTATTAAAATAGCAATTTCACCTACCTGAAAAATAATTATTCCAGAAACCACCATAGTTGAAATAAGTTGGGTGGAAAATTTGAAATCTGAAATATTAGAAATGCATTGACAGGAATGAGCTTGTTTTGTTACGTATCTTTAGAAGACAAAGTGTCAAGTCAATTAATAATAATAATAATAATAATAATAATAATAATAATGATCGCTTATTCAACCTTTTTGCAGCATAAACTGAATTACAAGACGGGTCATTAATTAATTACATTCAAAGATCAATGATTGCGCGCGGCCAAACAGAAGATCAAGGATAGAAAATGTTCAGTTTCTGGTAAATGAAGATTGTGCTAGAATGAAAACATGCACCAGTGTTCTACTTTGGTTCATTGACATCATATAGTAAGTAGGGCACTGAGTGGATAACAAACAAACCTGGCCTTGGTTTGTAGCCGAAGTACAACAGCCTCATGTACCACTTCACATGTGTTGTGTCCCTAAAAGGAAATAAGAATACTTGTAGTGTCACTTCTGGGCTTGAATACTGGGACACTTGTAGCAGTGTTAGGACTGTATTGGTCTCTAATTCGCCTTAAAAATTCGGATTCAATTGCGGTGAAAATCTAATGTTTTGTAGTGTAATGTTATCTCAAGCTTTTGTTAAATCAGAAAAGGAATTGGACAACGCTGAAAAAAAATGAGAAAAAACTTGGGGCATCTCTCTCCCCTAGTTCACTCTTGCGCTGTTCATGGCTTCCACTCTCAACTGTACTATCCAATTCACAGCACCACATACTTACAAGTTTAATCCTGGGTTAAGCAACATTCTGATGTGTTCTGTTTGTGGCTTTCCAACCAGACAGGTCTCACCAGCTTCATCATCCCTCTATAAACAGCAAAATTTAAATGGGTCTCACCACCATAACCATGTAATTCATACAGTCATAAAACCACAGTGACTATGTCCTTACACTATGATCAAGATTTCAACCAGTACTAGGAAAGAAGAAAGGAATGAATGGAGGGATGGAGGAAGGAAGAAAGAAAACAAGAAAGAAGGGGAGGAAGGGAGGAAGGAGGGAAGGAAAGAAACGAAGAAAGGAAGGGAGGGAGGAGGGGAGGGAGGAAGGAAGGAAAACAAGGTGAAGGAACGGAGGGAGAGATGAAGAAAGGTATGAGGGAGGGAGGGAGGAAGGAAGGGAAGAATGGAGGAAGAAAGAAAGGGAGGGAGGAAGGAAAGGAGGGAGGAAGGAAGGAAAGGAGGGAGGAAGGAAGGAAGAAAAGGAGGGAAGGAGGACGGAAAGGAGGGAGGAAGTAAGGAAGGAAAGGAGGGAGGAAGGAAGGAAGGAATGGAGGCAGGGAGGGAGGAAGAAAGGGAAGGAGGGAGGAAGGAGGGAAGGAAGGAAAGGAGGGAGGGAGGAAGGAAAGGAGGGAGGAAGGAAGGAAGAAAAGGAGGGAGGGAGGGAGGAAAGGAGGGAGGAAGGAAGGAAGGAAGGAAAGGAGGAGGAAGGAAGGAAAGAAAGGAGGGAGGGGGGAGGAAGAAAGGAACGGAGGGAGGAAGGAAGGAAGGAAAGGAGGGAGGAAGGAAGGAAGGAAAGGAGGGAGGGAGGAAGGAAGGAAGGAAAGGAGGGAGGGAGGGAGGATGAAAGGGAAGGAGGGAGGAAGGAGGGAAGGAAGGAAAGGAGGGAGGGAGGAACGAAAGGAGGGAGGGAGGGAGGAAGAAAGGAAAGGAGGGAGGGAGGAAGAAAGGAACGGAGGGAGGAAGGAAGGGAGAGAGGAAAGAAGGAAGGGAGGGAGGGAGTGAGGGAGGAAGGAAAAGAGGAAGGAAGGAACGAACGAAATGAGGGAGGAAGGAAGGGAGGGAGGAATGAAAGAGGGAGAGAGGAAGGCAGGAAGGGAAGGAGGAAGGAAGGAAGGAAAAGAGGGTGGAAGAAAGAGGGGAAGAAAGGTAGGAAGGGAGGAAGGAAGGAATGAAAAGAGGGAGGTAGAAAGGCAGGGAGGAAGGAAGGGAGGGAGGGAGGGAGGAAGGGAGGGAGGGAGGGAGGGAGGGAGGGAGGAAGGCAGGAAGGAAGGAAGGGAGGAAGGAAGGGAGGAAGGAAGGAGGGAGGGAGGGAGGAAGGCAGGAAGGAAGGAAGGGAGGAAGGAAGGGAGGAAGGAAGGGAGGAGGAAGGAAGAAAGGGAGGGAGGGAGGAAGGGATGAAGGAAGGAACGAAGGGAGGGAGATAGATATATAGATATAGATATTTATTTCAACACGGACTTTCTTCAATTACATAGAATTGGTTTCCGAGAAAGCCGTGCATGCAATAAAATATCACAAGTCAATTAAAATTACATAAATTACAGGTATACGAAAGCTAAAAAGAAGTATCAATTGATGTCATGGAGACCGAGTGAGCGTAAGGATTTTCTAAAGACCTCAAGAGACGGTTCTGCTTTAATCGTAGATGGGAGGGAATTCCATAGCTTAGCACCACGGTATGAAAAGCGTTTTTTCAAAGGAAAGGAGGAAGGAAGGGAGGAAGGACCGGAGGGAGGGAAGAAGGAAGAGAGGGAGGGTGGAAGAAAGGAAGGGAGGGAGGGAGGAAGGAAGAAAGGAAGGGAGGGAGGCGAAAAGGAAAGGAGGGAGGAATGAAGAAAGGAAGGGGGAGGGAAGGAAGGGAGAGAGGAAGGAAGGAAGGGAAGAAGGAAATGAGGAAGGGACGAAGGCAAAGAGGGAGGAATGGAGGGTGGGAGGGAGTGAGGAAGGAAGGGAGGAAGAAACGGAAGGAGGGACGAAAGGAGGGTGGAAGGGAGAGAGAGAGGGAAGAGAGGAAGGAAGGAAGGAAGGGTGGGTGGGAGGGAGGGAGGGAGGAAGAAAGGAAAAGAGGGAGGCGAAAAGGAAAGGAGGGAGGAATGAAGAAAGGAAGGGGGAGGGAAGGAAGGGAGAGAGGAAGAAAGGAAGGGAAGAAGGAAATGAGGAAGGACGAAGGCAAAGAGGGAGGAATGGAGGGTGGGAGGGAGTGAGGAAGGGAGGAAGAAACGGAAGGAGGGACGAATGGAGGGTGGAAGGGAGAGAGAGAGGGAAGAGAGGAAGGAAGGAAGGAAGGGTGGGTGGGAGGGAGGGAGGGAGGAAGTGAGGAAGGGAGGGAGAAAAGGAAAGAGGGAGAAAGGGAGGGAGGAAGGGAGGGATGATATGAGGGAGGAAGGGAGAAAGGAAGGGATCGTGGGAGGGAGGGAGGAAGGAAGGAACGAAGGGAGGGAGGGAGGGAGGAAGTGAGGAAGGGAGGGACAAAAGGAACTTGGGAGAAAAGGGAGGGAGGAAGGGAGGAACGAAATGAGGGAGGAAGGGAGAAAGGAAGGAAGGGAGGAAGGAAGCAATGAAGGAAATAGACGGAAAATGGAAAAAAAGAAAAAGAAAGGAAACCACACGAGGGTTGAGGCTATCACTCCAGACGGTTATATTTGTTGCTCGTGACATGCAGTAGTACGAAAACCACACTTACGTTACGCACGGACTGGAACCACTTCTGTCGGATTTCCAAGAAGAGAAGAACAGCAAATCTTATCACGATAAACAAAAGGCACAAGTAGGTAGGAAGATAGCCAAGAAGCTCAAGATATACCATCTTCCGGGCTAAACCCTAAAATTAGAACATAAATCACTATTAAATGCTAAAAAGAAGGTATCGGATTACGAACTGGTAAAATGATCATGAGTCATTTCAAGAGAAATTAGTGCGATTATTTTGTCATGACTTCACTGTAAGGAAAAAGACACCATTAGCATTTATTATCGAAATGGATTCTTTCTAACAGATGTTATGGCATCGATTGGCTAACATTAATTGATATCGATTAATCGTTGCACGGATTTTCCAATTTTCCAATGAGTGAATTTTTATGTATTTGTCACGGAGGTATATACTACAGTCTCAGTGACGTAACGTGGGTTAACAAGTTCGACGCAAGCATAAGCACATGGATGTTTACGCGTGCGATAAGCGTAAGCAAAACGTGAGCTACGCCTGTGCAGTTCTGTGTTCTGTTGTTATACTTGTGCGCAAAACAAAAAATATCCCATGTATTAAACGTTCGAGCATTCCGGATCTAATTGGAATTTAGCAGTGTTGGTTTTTGAGGAGAGGGGAAAACCGGAGTACCCAGATAAAAATCTCTCGGAGCAGAGAAGAGAACCAACAACAAACTCAACCCACATATGACGTCGAGTCTCGGAATCGAACCCCGGGCCACATTGGTGGATGGCGAGTGCTCTCACCACTGTGCCATCCCTTCTCCCCATGTTTGCATCATTGCGTCACACGTGTAAGCCAACATAAGCGCGCAAGCATAGTCTTCTCGTATACGGATGATAACTACCGTAGGCCCCGTCTAACAATACTTGTTCCTAATAATCTGTGACACGTTAAAGAACCCACACACTGTTCGAAAAGAGAAGGGGACGTAGTTCACAGTGTGGTGGTCTAGATCTCTATTTCTGATTTCATGTCTTTCACATTCATGCGCGGTTTGGGTGGGTGGGTGGTTGAGATTAAATAATAATATGGACTGATAGCGGCAGCCAGTAGCGCCTTAACATGCTGATCTCATCCAACACAGTTCCAAGGGGAGCGTGCTATTATACATGTATGTTAGTACCAGCATGACCATAACGCGCTTATGCTTTGTGCCTATGCTTGTTTGTATCGTGGGCGTGACACAGTCTTATATTTTCATGTTCCATCAAAGGGTGCTGGTGCATCTAACAACCCAAACGGCGAAACTTCAAACTACTTGATGATGGTGCCCTGAACGACTGAGACTTATTTTGCCCTGCGGTACCGACTAATATAAAAATTACTAGCGTGCTAATGAGTGCAAGTGGCTTGCTTAGTATTGAAAATCACTCAGAAGTAGATAAATGTGCTAGAGAAGCAAATTATTGCAACAGTAAAAAGCAAAACAAAAGAAAGTAGAATCGTTTTCATTCCTTACTTCATAAATACTTCTGCATTGAAGATCAATCCCAATTTTAAAAGAAAACCTGTAAAAAAAAATTAACAGCTTAATAATAGCTAAAGATGAAAAGTTTTACAAAACAACTGCGAAAGCTGAATATATAGCTGCATTAAGTGACAGTACGACCTTTTAGAACTAGCCTAAACTTAGCTTCAACGAACAGTGACTACTGTTTTTCAAATGTCTGGTTAGGCTGATCGTGTTATACTTGTGGTTGCACCTCGGTACTAGCGTTGAGTTTGCAGGAAAATAATGACCCCTAACTAAGAACATTGTTAAAAAATAAAGGCTAATAACACCCTGGGAGCAAAAGATAAAGAAATGGTCTATTTATTTTATTACATGTAAATCAGAGCTTATTTAAGTTCATATCTAAGGTGAGGTGACATGTAATTGCGGTGCCATCTCGGCCATACACAACGAAAACATTATGGACAATTTTTTTTCATTAGAAAAGGCGCTTCAGAGAACATCTCCTCTAAGAATTTACAAAAAAAAATGTCTGTAACACTTGTCTACCATGGGCATCTATGCTCTCCTCTTACTCTTCTTTTTATGTTTTTAATAGAGAATGCCGTACGGTCAAACCTCCCGTAAGCCGACCACACCAGAACCTGGTATAGATGTCCACCTACATGTAGGAGAAGTTAAAAGGTTTAAGGCAACATAGGCTGGTAATGGTAATGGATTTACATACCGCACATATCATATAGTCTCATGGTGGTATACAATTCTGCTATAGGGTGAGAACAAATATCAGTCTGTAAGGTAGGGTGTGTCAGTTACCTCCTATTAGAATTCAAGTCTTCACTGCACAAACTAAAATAACAGTAAAGTGGATATTTTAGAGCTTTGAGCACAGGGTACCGAAAACATTTGACAATCAGTACGCTATCAACAAATGGATAAAAGAAATTGACAGAGGTGTAATATAAAAGGAGTGGAACTGCTGTTTGAGCTGGACTTTCAAGGGATCTGTCTATGTAACGGAGGTCGTTTTTGTCCGTGGTGCTTTGAAGATGTATCCGCTTCAGTTTAGGATAGGTGTCCGCTTAGAGGAGGTTTTCAATGTAGAAT
>JAEMWC010000136.1:912500-1000000 GCA_016490735.1 Pachyseris speciosa | reverse complement strand
AGCATTTCCCAGAACAGTACTTTGAGGGCTGCATTATGACGCGTGAGGTATTTATTCTGCGCAAGCGCAGAACAACTCGCCAGCATGTGAGGGATACTTTCGGCAGTCTTACGTGCTTGATAGACTTTTGTCGGTGTTAGCTGTTCATAAAGTTCGAGCATCCCCGCGATGGTGTGTGTAGGCACCGTATCCCAATTCGTCAGCCATAAGAAGCAACCCCGCTGGTTCAGCTGGTCCTCTTTCCTTCTAGCTGCGAGAGGCTTTCCTTGCCATCTCTTTTCCTTGAGTCCCTTCAGTTTTCCGCCGCTCCAGTGCAGCCTTTTTGAGGTGCCTCTTGATCTTATCTCTAGGTACATCTGCTCCATCTGTGTTGTCACGACACTTGTGGTACGGAAAACACAGGTCAAGGGTAATCCCCAATTTCTCTGCAAACGTTCTAGCCTCTTTGACGAGCGACTGATGACCCTGATGTGCCGCATTCTCTTCAAACGCCCGCATCAGGCTCATGGTGGAGTCCTCATTACTATACAGCTTAATGGCTGACTTGATCTTAGTCATTTTGTACTCTTCCTCCACCGATCTCATTCCATGTCCTCCCAGAGCCCTTGGCAGATAGACAGTCGCTTTCAGCCCTAGTGGGTGCTTGCCACCACTCTCACACACAATCTTCCGTGCCTGCCTAATGATGTCGCGCAAGTCTGCAGGTAGATCTTAG
Organism: Pachyseris speciosa; assembly: GCA_016490735.1. Lineage (NCBI taxonomy): Eukaryota > Metazoa > Cnidaria > Anthozoa > Scleractinia > Pachyseridae > Pachyseris > Pachyseris speciosa. Next base: position 999,285 of record JAEMWC010000136.1, on the reverse strand, counting down.
CAGTACACTGTAGAGCCAGCTTCCCTTGAAGTAGCCGTTCTGGTGCTTCTAGGAACCGGCAGGTTGTGTCTTCCTTCAGGCTAACGATGACCGTGTCCCCTGACTTGAACCCTTCAGGTACATCAACCGGGACACCCCTTCCCACGTTGAGCACATTACTATTAATATTATTAATATTATTATTATTATTATTATTATAAATCGACAGGAATTGTAAATCAGTGTTTTTGTTTTTTTAATACTTATAGAACTAGTAGTAATCGTAGATTAGAGAGTGCGTTCGAGTATTTGTAGGTTTGGTGTGTTAACCCTAAAACCACCATATGGAGGGCCATGTGGTCCATGATCTTTGAACACTGAAAGCACATTTACAGCGTCTTGGAAAGCCTCAAAATATCAACTTTGACTAACACAATATAAAAACGTAGTTTCTGAAAATAGTTGTAGCAGCAACGAAGAAATTATTTTAGAAATCGACATTTGTTTGAGCTTTATCCAGACAGTTATCCCCAGAAATTCCTTCAGCTCCTCAGGACTTGTTCCGACCCAAAATGGTATGTTCCTTCGCATGGCAAATTTGTTTGTTTCAGTGAGAAAATCGAAATAACCGATCCGTGGTGTAAAAAGGTGTACAAAATATTTGTCAGACATTTGTTTATTCTGATGTAACAAATTTCAGTCGAGGTCGTTTCTTGAGAGGTAAGGTGGCAGATCATCCACTTCAATCGCCAGTCCTCGCCACAAAGAACCTTCCCTGCTAGCAGAGGTCTCTGGCAGAACCCCAATTTCATCGTGTTTAACAACTCGATCAAACAGGTCTTGTTTTCGAAAGATTTCGTCGATTCAATTCCGCTTTTACTTGATGAATTGTCCACTAGTACTCATTGCAGTTGTATCGCCGCCATTTTTACTTTCGCCATTTCCAGGCTGTAGCAGCTCATTTAAGACATTTAGACATCACTTTCGTCTTCCTCGCCGACGGCCGCCATTTTGAAAGCTATTGAGTTGGCTTGGCGATGATGTCATTCGTGTTCGCCCCCGCAGATTGCTTGCAGATTGCAGGGGCAGCTCTTTTCAAGACCAACCGGTTGTCCAAAAATCTCGATTTAGTCTGGATTAGAACTGCGTTCTGCGAACGCAATAAGATGTTTTATTAAGACATGTAACTGTAATTTACGGTTTTTTGCCTTATGTAATTGTAGGAGGTCGTTTTTTTTAAAGCTTTTTTCTTTGTGAAAGATGTAATTTTTATTTGAGAGCAATTAATAAACTGTCACATTATTATTAAAAAAATTATTATTATTATTATTATTATTTATGTATTATTTATGTTCCCAACAGCTTAAATCGGTGCTACTACGGTTTAAAATAATACAACCAACATTCAAATTACACTATTATAATAATCAGATAATGTTGTTCCCAATTATTAATTTCTAACCTCAAAGCAGCATACAAAAATCCAAGCAATGATCCAACCAACTTGTGATCAGTTGTGAGGCAGGCAAAAAATGGGTAGAACAGTATTCCATACACAAGAACAACAACAAGGCTCTGGAAAACTGAGAAAGTTTTAAACTGTCAATATATCTAGTAGCCCATTTCTTTTATGGCTGCAAGAGTTTGGGGACTCCGCAAAGCAGTACAAGAGGAGCAGATTGTATTGCTGTAATTAATTGCTTCTATCTCAGCAATATCAAACATTAGTTTCCGCAATTCTTCTAGCTCTTTACCTTTTAGGCTTTAGTAATCCGTCCCTCTATTACCATGATTTTATCTATTTTCACTCAAACGAGATGGAGGCTAACTCGATAACCTCGCGGTTCTAGTTATTACCCTCCATGCACAAACTTAATACACCACCGTTACCTTTAATTGTTATATATGTATTTCTTTTTTTCTTTTATGTTAATAATAATAATAATAATAATAATAATAATAATAATGCTTTATTTATATTAGTGCTATTTCTATCGCTATCCAATAGCGCTTTACAATCTAAACCATCAATAAAATGAGCCTACTAATCAAATAACTAAGCTGTAAAAATAACAATAAAAAGCTAGGAAAAATAGAGCCTAGTAACCTAATTACCTAATTAAATAATTAACCAATAATGTAATTTTAAAAAACAAGTGCAAAATAAAGTTAAGTTTGACATCTGTAAATTACTGATTCGATGTACATGTTGACAAGCATGACAGAAAGCAGACTATAAAATAAAAAGGATACTTCACAAATTAATGTGATCAAGTAAGCTGAAGCCACTCAAAAGGCACTAAGGCCACAAGGTAGCGGGCATTACCCCTTAAATCTACCAAGCAAAGATTGAGCCCAAGCATTAGCAGCCATGGAAAAATAATTTACAGCTGTTTCGGCCTTGTTAGGCCTCATCAGCATGGCATAGCTAATGCTCAGGCTCAAGTACCCACATATCAATAAAACAAGCAATGAAAACGTAAAGCTTGTGGGATGTGGCTGGAGTGACAAGGATACTTCACAAATTAATGTGATCAAGTGAGCTGAAGCCACTCAAAAGGTACTAAGGCCACAAGGTAGCGGACATTACCCCTTAAATCTACAATGGCTGCTAATGCTTGGGCTCAATCTTTGCTTGGTAGATTTAAGGGGTAATACCCGCTACCTTGTGGCCTTAGTGCCTTTTGAGTGGCTTCAGCTTACTTGATCACATTAATTTGTGAAGTATCCTTGTCACTCCAGCCACATCCCACAAGCTTTACGTTTTCATTGCTTATAAAATAAAAAAATCCCCAACGGCACTAGTTCCAACAAAGTGTCTCCAAAAATTAGCTTTGAAGTCTCGATGTCAACATCTGTATTACTGTTCTTGATTGACGATTATGGGTGTTGACATCATAACAAACTAACAATAATTTTTTATGAGAATGGTACAACATTTCAACCTTACCCTTCACCCAGGCATGACCACCTAAAGCGAACAAGCCAGTTTTTGGTTTCAAACACATCTCGAAGCATATACTTGCTGTAGCACCAAATGTTGCAGCAATAGTGAATCTGTGTTTGAAGGAGCCTAAAAAGTTGAATGGTCTGAAAGGAAAGTACCCAGTTAAAAATACCCAGTTCAATAAAAGCCTTCACTTTTTAACTCGGAAAATTGGCGAATTGCAAAATTGAGAGTTAATAGGTGTGAATTGAGGCTCATTTCACTTCTTCACTCCTGCAATTTCTGTCTCACTGTACAACTAGAATTGCGACCATAAATGGCCAAACAAACAAAAAATCATCAAGATACTAAAAAAGACTAACATTAAAAGATGGACAGAAGAGGAGGAACTTGCTTTGATAATTTTGTCAGGGATAAATAGAACAGAAATTTGTTACACTTATTAAAGTTTGCTACAAAGTCTAATAATCATGTCTTGTCAATTGTGCCTATTTTCTTTTGGAGCTTTCAGTAAAGAAGGAATAAAATATATATTATATAAAAGTATCCTCCAATATATGAGATGACTTACATTACAAGCCCAGGATATCCATTACAGTATTCAAGCATGAAATTTTGTCGGCGCTTGAGAAATGCCAAAATCAGGACAATGGCAAACTGAAAAAGACAGCAGAGCATTTGCTATCAAAACTACTCAAAGGTAACTTTTCATTCAAGATGGGGGTGGAAAAAGGCAGCTTGTAAGGGTTAAGTAGGGTTGTATCACTCACACCATTCTGCACATCAGAATTTTTACTTTCTTTGAAGAAGGGGGTTACATGTACATTCCATCATTCTAATGCTCGGCCAACCTATCATTCCACCAAATATTGCATCATTCTGTCATTCCACAGAACAGAGTTGTCTGCAGAGAGTAGCTAGATGATATGAATAAGAAGAAGACTACAATAAAATTATAGACTGCTACACTAGTAATATGGGTGCGGCGTCAGATAAATACCACCTCGCTTCTGTGACCTCTTTGCTTTGCTCCTCGGTCTTGGGGCACAGTTGTATTTGTCTGACGCTGCACATACTACTAGGGTCGAACAAACTCGCACACCCCCTTCGCGCAGGCAATCAAAGAAAGGCGCCTGCAGTGTACCACAAACCATCCAACGATGGAAAATAAACCGCAGAGAGGAGTAGGCAGCGCGCGAGTCAGCAACAGGGTGCAGGGTATTAGAGAAAGGGGGGTGGGGGGTATCCACGAGCCTTCGCCAGTCATGGGGAAAGGCAGCGCAAAGAGAGGCAGCCTATTTGAGAGGGAAGAGGCCAACAAGAAAAATCGCGACCCATTATCTAGGATGGGGAAAACTCGAACTTGACGGAAGATGAGATTGATTGGGAGGTGCTTTTCGCCTTTTTGGACAGCATGTTTTCGCCCACTCCTCACGGAAAGAGGCCAGTACCCACCCCCCACAGAAGGGTGTTTGGAGGAGTGGTGGACGGCCCGTTGGTCACCTTTGCAGAAACGGTTACCCCCCAACATGTTGTGCAGCACCCTCCTACCATTCCTACTTCGTCCTTATCAACCACCCCGCCCAACCCCCATTCCCCGACGAAGAACCATCAAACCTGAGCTGCTGCGAGAGTTTCAAATATCAGTCAAAAGGCGGGAACTGCGACCAATTATCGACAAGATCTCTGGTCTTTGGGTCAAACAGAATTCGGGATTGAGGAGGATAGTAGCGGGAGGCATTCATTCTTTGGCGGGTTAACGACGGTTTGGAAAAGGACCAAACAACAAGTCTCATGGAAAAAATACGAAATAACGTCAACACATCCTTTTACTTGAGATACGTAAATAATTTTCGACTGTGCAACATCGAGGATGGTTCTCTCATGGTGTACAGCGATAACGTTGAAAATGGCTCCCCCTGGTTTCACAATCTGCAGGAGGCAAGGCGTTGGTTGGCTAAAAAGGAAAAGGTGCGGCTGGAGCTTCGAAAAATCTGTGCTTGAGCGTCAGCTGTTGGTTGGTACGGGGCCGCTCCCCGCTTGGCTGCGCAACTTGGCCCACGGTCGCTTAATGATCGCGTTTGACACTTTTCACGACAACCTTTGTTTCTGGCGCTTCTTGGCTGTACACCGCGGGGCAAGACCGGACAGAATCACCAACAAAGCTCGTGAGTTGGCTCAGAGGTTTCTCCAGCTCCCCACCCCCAAACGATTGCCGCGGAACGTCACTGGACGAGTTGGACCAAATCGAAAGTCATTTCAATCGGGGATTGCCCGCTTCACAGTGGCTTGGCGTCCGGGTTTACGAGCCCGAAAAAGTTGAAGGAAATGTGGTATGGTACCTCCGGCGGAATCCAACCAACCAGCTGAAGAACATTCTGACAATTGGTGTTTTCAAAGGGCACGCATTTTTCATCCGGAACATCACAAAACTCGCACACATCTATGTTTGCGCCCAGTGCAATGCGAGATTCACGAAAAACGCGGACCTCCACCGGCACACAAACAGCAGGTGCACAAACGGGGAAACCAAGGTCGAACGCCCAGCCAAACAACTTGAAAAAAAACAAACCTGTTTTGAGAGGGCGTTCTTCCCCATGTCCCCTTCTCGCGCAAGGCCACACGTTGGCTGGAACAAGAGGCGCGCAAACGCAAAACCCACATTCACCAAGCGATGTGTGGGCATGGGGGCGATCGCTGGATTGCGGGGGCGCCTGTGGATGGATTTGACATGACGACCAATACCGTATTTCACTTTCACGGCTGTTGGTTTCACGGGGGCCGCAGGTGTTTCCCCGAAAACCGCAGAGAGACCATCGAAAGGGGGAGAAAGGGCAACAAGATAATATTGGAATCGCAGTTTGAAGACACCAAAAAACGCACTGCGCTGCTTCGCAAGGCCAGCCTCGAAGTTGTGAAGATGTGGGTGTGCGAAGCAGCCCACACAACAGACCACACACCCTCCAGCAGCCACATTTCAACACCGTACTGGTGCCCGAACAGACGCTCGGCAAGTGTGCGGTTGAAACGTTTCACAATCGCCTGGTCGCGGTGAATTTCAACATGTCCACGGCGAATGCCCGTTCCATGCAGCTCCATGACTCTGGAAACAGCCCCAATGAACTCCCACCCCGTGTCCACCTACAGCAGCTTTGCCCATTTGAGAGGCCCGTTCTTGTAAATCTTTTCAAAGGCCCTTGCCTCTTCGTCAGAATTTTTCGAGGTCAGGGGCTCAGCTGCTTTGAAGCGGCTGGCCATGTCGACCACAGTCAGCGCATATTTGAACGTTTTGCGCCCCACCTTGTCGTGCGGCATGAAGAGGAGGTCGGCTTGGTGCACTGCGTTGGGTGTTGGCAAATCAAACTTCGGTCGAGGAATGTGCCGCTGCACGGGAAGAAAGATTTTCCAAAGAGCCTGCTTTTATAACCACTGTTTCGCCACACTTTCCGAAACCTTTGCGGCTTGAGGCAGTTTTTTCACTGCAGCAAACCCTTTCCAATAACCTTTCGGGCTGAAGTAGATTTTGGAAAGGTGCCTTTGGGAAAAGATGGGAAAGATGAAGCACGCAATCGGAAGGGTGTGCTGTGGAAGAACAATGGTCGAGAACCATGTGAATTTCGAACTTGTTTGTCAAAGTTGCCAGAGTTGAGGAGCTTGCCACCCCAACCAAAACCAGGGAAGAGATTGGGTGGACAGCCAACCCTGTTTCACTCACCTATCTTCGCAAAATTCTCAAGAAACACAAAACATTTGACGCCGTCAACACCATTTCAGATGGTGGGCGAGAACTTTGCTACCCATTGCGGTGGAAGTTTTTGGGAACCCTCATCTGCAATTTCAGGAAGTTTCTCATCCCCAGGTCGGTGAATTACGTTTGCTTTTTGCACGATTACTTTCAAGCGGTGCCACAAGGAGTTTGGCCGTGCAAAAACAGAACTTCTCGCACACCTCTTTCCTGTTGCCGTAAAATTTCACCAAGCAACGTGTCGCCGGGTGAAAAAAAGGTTCGATGAATGGTGGTGGGGCTTGAATCAAATAATGAGATCACTCTGCAATGAAACGTTTGGCGTATTTCGCCTGGACTTGCCTGCAGTGGTCGCTGTTGAAGTCGTCACCCATTTTCAGCTTGTCAAGAAACGCTTTTTCATCAAAAACCTCACCCCTGAGATAAAACCGAATCGCGTCGAGCATTTTCTTGTACTCAACTCGGGTAAAGTTGGCCCTCTCAGCTTTTTTGTCGTATTTTTTGAAGCTTGCCACACCTTTGACCACAAGGCCGAAAGCAGTCAAAGTTGCAAACACGATCGGGTTCAAGGTAATACCCCCTGCAATCGCAGAAGAGATGATGGCCTTGCCAGCCACGACATTGCAAAACAGGTTTTTTCTTTAAAAGGAGTGGGATAACTTTTCGTAGCCCCAATGTTTCCTTTGGTAAGAAGCGTTGTTTTCGGACGAGGACTCGTCGTCATCGTCCATGAGGAAGGCAAATTGTTCAGGGTTCCATACATTGGCACCAAACCATCTCTTCGGAGGTAGAAGAAGTCGACATACTGTTTGTTCACCGCGTCTGCTAAGCTGGAGGGGGACGCAAGATTCATGATCGAGTTGTTGTTATTGTTCAAATCTTGTTGCGCAACCACATCGAATTTGGTTTGCAGGCCTTCGTCGACGTATTTTTTGTTGACGGCGTTGCCCGTGGGTGTGCTGGAATCAGCATCTTGCAAATTGATACATGTTCAAATCATCCCACGCGGGGTTGGTTCCGTCGCGTTTCAGACAATCTGAGATTTCGGAGTCGACATAGCTTTTGTTCGTGGCGTCAAGAATGCCTTTGGGGTACCCCATGTTGGTGATAAGATTCTCCCCCATGTCCATGTTGCCCGTCATCGGGGTCATTCCGTCGAGTTGGGCAAAAGTCGCTGACACGTAACTTTTGCTGACCGCATCAAGCGGGCCGGCCGGCGGGCCCAGATTCTTAATGGGGTAACCGCCCGCGTCAAGAGGACCGGTCATAAGGGTGCTCCCGTCGTGCTAGACAAAACTCTCCTCCGATATCCCCGCGGTGGTCCTATGCCTTCTGAAAGTTCTTGACCATCTGGCAAACGCCCCCATTATATTGTTTCATCAAAATTTTTCTTCATCAGCTTTCGCGGTTTGTCGAAGTAAAAGAAGGAAAATTTTTGTCGGTGGCGAGGTTCAGCAGGTCAGGAGGAGCCCCCAGCTCATCGGCGATTCATTTTTCGTCCCTCGGGAGGAAACTGAACAAGCAGTTATGGCTGCTCTTGTCCTGGATGTTTTTGGGGACCTTGTAATAGGTCTGGGTGAGATAAATGACGCTGCAGTTCCGGTGCCTGCCGCTGATGAAATAATTGATGATGTCGTTTTGGTTTTTTTCGCAAACCAAGTCGTCGAACACGATGATTTTTTGGTTGTCGGGCGGCAGCTCTTCAAGGGGGATGATTTCGTCGCCGGGGGCCTCGATGACCTCGTACCCTAACTTGGGGTCGATGTTTTCGGCAAAGTCCTGTAAGAGGGCTTGATACTTGTTTTGGTGGAGGTTCTTTGAAAAGAGAAAAACCTTCTCGAACTCCAACAGCTCGTACAGCATGTGCAGCAGGATTACTGGCCTTCAGATCAACATTCGGAAAACATTGTCGGGCATGGCCGGATGCCCCTGCCTGAAACCGTTGGTGGAGGTGACGTCGGGATCATAATTCGGGATTTTCATTTTTTTCCTTTATATACATACGGAAAAAGTCGATCATGTCTCTGAAAAAATGGAGACAAAAGGCAGAGGCCGAGGCTAAGGTTGAAAAGCAGGAGCAAGAAATCCGCCGGAAATACAAAACAAACAAAATTGCGAAGACGTTTGGCCAGGTCGAGGCCGAAAAACTTTTCAAACCAATCACGAGAAGATTGCATCAAAGTTTGCTGGCACCTGCGGAAGAAGTGGCCGGCCCCGACTACGGGATGGAGGAGTTCGAGCAAATCAACCCATTCAGTTGGGACGATTTCAGGCCGGAGGGTGAAACACCTCCTCCGTCGCCAGCCTCTGAAGAAGAGTTTTTTCCACCGCCGCCGGAAGAGACCAGCAAAGCTGAGGCTTCCCTCCCACCCCTACCTCCACCCTCGTGCCAAACCTGGGAGGTACCAGTGGTAACGGGCTTGCTGAAAGGCCCCAGCGAATCCGTCCAGTTACAAGCGATTAACCAGCTCCTCACAAAGTTTGGAAACGACCCCAACTACAGAGTGAAAAAGAAAGAGTCCCCATTTCACAGGTATTCAGTGGAAGATCTTCGAAAAGTCCAAGGAATTTATGCCTGCCGAAACAGGGGACGGCAGCAGTTGTCGTCACAGCAGCTGCAAGAGGGGAAAAGGGGGCTGAAAAAAACTCCCCCGAAAGAAACAAGAGACAAAAAACCCTCAACTTTGGAACAGGCCATTTTGGCGCAACGCCCCGCGATTGAAATGCAGGAGGATGACAAAGAGGAACCGGAATTGTGGCCTGAATGGGAAGACTGGGAAATGGAGGGCAGCGACTTTGGTGAGACCGTCAATGACATGATTCACCGACTGTATGTGGCCCTCAGTTCGTTGAAAGCCAGCAACTCTTTGACGAAACTCCGCAAAGGGGCCACTTCGTTGGTCAACAAGCTCCTTCAGCTTGGTGTCATCAACGAATTTCAAAGGCGCAGGATTTTGAACAATTACATACGGAGGTAAAATGCTCCACCTGCTGCTCGACTCGAGCCTCGCGAAGCTGCAACGAAACGGCACTTCCCAAAAGTCGCACGACTTCAAGATAATCTTCAACCCACCAACCCTGCTTGACAGCAGCTGAAACTACGAAGTGGCGCTCGACAACCTCGTCACCATGAGCTACTCCTGGTACGTCGCAGCCGCGTTCAACAACAACACGTTGAAGTGGCGGGAGGCGGGCAAAGCCTGGAAAACGTTGACCCATCCTGATGGGATGTACGACTATACCGACATCAATCGCTTCTTGCAGACTCACAGCGGTTTTGTGGACCCCACCGCGGCGGAAAAGAAACATGTCTTCAGCCTTTACTTCGATTACGCCATCACCCAGGTCATGATAGGGGTAGCCACTGGGTATGAACTCGACCTCACGACAGGCGATTTTGGAAAACTGCTGGGCTTCGACAAGAAGGTCCTGAAAAACGCCACGACCATTACGGGGGAGCAGGATCCCCGACATCACGCGGAGCGTTGACTGGGTGTTCCTGCATTGCGACCTGATCACGCAGCGAGCGAACGACATACCAAGTGATGTTTTGTTCACCTTCTCCACGGCCAACCTCAAGGTCAGCTACCTTTTCACGAAAGAACCCCTTTGCCCCAAGTTTCACCCGGTCAACAGATCTCGAATCGACGCGGTCAGAATCTGGGTCACCGATGGGCGCAACAACATTCTCGACTTCAACGACGCAGCTGTGGCTATGGACCTCATGATCCGGGAAATTTCTCCCTGAGTATACAGCATGAACTGACCAAGCGAGTGGATGAAATTTTACGACCCCCGTGTTGGCCGGTACCGCTTCAAACACAAGGGGTTGGGTGTGGTCTGCGACACCCTCATGGCCATTGGCAAACAACTCAGAAAGGCAGCCGCGCCGGTCTTAAAAAAGGCCGCAACGCAAGCAGCCACAAAGGCAACCGAAAAGGGGACCCAGGCACTAACCGAGAAGAGTGGCAAAAAAATATGTCAACTGTTAAAAAAGGCAAGCAGGCTTCAGCTTCCCGCCTGAAGCCCACCCCCAAAATGGATGCGATGGTTCAACGAACCAGCTTTGAAACGAAACTTCTGCCTTGGAGTAGAAAAATTTTTTGGTTGTGTATACTGTGATGTTCAGAACACTTCGCTTGCTTGAGAAGGTGGACTTCGACCAGTTCTACCTGACCACCCCTGTCACGTTGCCGGCGAACAAGCAGATGCAAAATAAAACCGGGTTAAAGTTCGCTGTGAATGACCGAGACGTCATTTACAACTGGTACAACGCCCATTTCCGGGTTGAGTACGAGATGCAGGCAAAGGCCGACGGGGCACTGATCGTGGCCGCCGACACAGCAGCAGCCCCAACCAACAGCTTCTTTTCTCTCATCCAAGCCCTAAAGGTCAATTCCGCCAGAAAAACTCTTTACGAAGCCAATGGTATTCATAAAGTCGTTTTCATTAAAAACCTGTTGAAATACTCCGACAACTATGTGCGAAACTTGGCGAAAGGCGAGTTTTGGTATCTCGACAATGACAACACGACTGTGACAGGGGCTGCGGCAACCAACCTAGGAATCCGTGCTTGCGCTCTTCTTTCGCAGGGAGACCCCCAAAAAACGGTTAAAACGATAATCCCCCTCAAACGCTATTCGTTCTTCGAAGAGCTGTCGGACAAACTCCTGCCTCCGAAGCAGCTCCAGTTTGAAATAATGCTGCAAAACGATAAGGAGATGCTTTTAGGGGGCGCCGCCGCCGCCAGCATGCGAATAGTTGTCAAGCTGTTCGAGATGTGGGCCCCGAAGCTGACGTTTTCGCCTGAAGGGCAGAAGCTCGTCAACGAAAACTTTTTGAAACCCACACGATGGTGCTACATGAAGGAAATGCTGATACCGGGCGCTGACAGACGGGACGTTGGAGGCAACCTCGTTCCCAGAGTCTCTCCTCTTCCCGCTCCCTGGAACGAGAGAGAAGAGACCCCGGTTGGGTCTGGTCACGTGTGCCTGAGACAATCGAAGGCGTTAGGGAGGGGTCCTTATATTTCAATATTTTGTTGCCGTTTGTTTTGTCACAATCCAAGCGAGGCTTTCGTGTTCTCGACTCGCTGACAATTTATGCAGTCATCTGGTAAAGTCATCATTTTCAAAACAACTCTCATCCGTTGGAACTATAAAGTTTATTTCTCTGGTGTTCAAAAAGCTTTCAATCACCATCACTGGTTAAGTATCGAAAGGCGAGCATGGAGTGATGGAAACGCAACCGCAATTTAGTGTTTTATCTGATATTAGTATAGCGTGTTCCTGACCCGGTTGAGACGGCATATGACAGAGATATGAGAAAGATTCAGACATGCGAGCTGCTGGACGTCGAACAAACTTTGCCTGACAAAATGCTCGTTGCATCTACCACTAGGCAAACCAGTGGCTGTTTTGTTTCTTGGTATGCCAAATTCTGGCGTCTGTGGTGCTGCGTCGGTGAAGTTTGGCTTACCAACAGAGAATTGACCACCGTTTCAGAGCGAATCGAGGAATTGTGGTACAACCAACAATTCCTAGGGTTACCGCTGACGAAAGGATAGTGATCTGAAGCCGTTTTAAATGGAAACATTTAGCGTGCAATTGCTTGTTTGTGTTCTTAGAAATTAATATTTACGTATCACTTTAAGCCTTGATCCCGACTAGTTAACCTTTAGCTGTTCACAGCTTTTGTTTTGCCTTTCAGCCGTTGCACTAGCCGTCGCTTTGTAATTTTGTTTTGGCGGCTAAGGATTTATCAGGATTTATCCCACTCGACATGGTCCGTGCTATGCGGACAACACGCTTCGTTGGCTTCCGGTACTTTTCCGTTCTCCCCTAAGCTCAGTAGAGACAACTTTCACACTAATCCTCCCCTCCCTCGACTTGTTTATTTGTAATCTCCCAGATTCTGGGAGACATGTGACCAGACCCAACCAGGGTCTCTTCTCTCTCGCTCCAGGGGGCGGGAAGAGGAGAGATTCTGGGAACGAGGTTGCGTTGGAGGGGCACGGTTGATAACCCTGGGGTGAGAAACGCGAAGCAGGTGTTCGTTTTCATACAAAAGGTGGTGAACCTGAATGAAGCCACAACAAATCCCTACGTTTTCCACACCTTCGCCCTCGATGGTGGGGCGAAGCTGGCGACTTGCCGCCTTCAGTATGGGGCAACCTATTACCCCGAGACGGAGTACGATGGGGAAGACCCAATACGGATACGCCGGGACCTGATCGACTACAGCTAAAGGAAAAAAACGACTTCAATACCAGGCCGGACCCAGCTGAATGTGACCAACTACTCAACGCTTTACCCCGTTGTCTATTTCAATCTCCGCCCGACCAAGGAGAGCATGACCGGTGATGAGAAGACGTTGGTTTTGCACTATCGATTGAACCAAGCCGCCACGGCCGATTACCGCCTGTACACCACCGTTCTGAATGAGGAAGAGTTCGTCCTGAAACAAATTGGCAACGAGTTGGTTGCTGGTCTACAAAATTTTATTCTCTGATATAAGATGCCGACGGTGTATCACCCATTCAAGATTGCTCTGACTGACAGTCAGAGGGACTGTCTCATGAAGGCCGCAAAAGAAAGAGCGGCTGTGAGTTTGCACGTCAAACCGGAACAGATTGGAAAGGGCAACGATCTTTTGTTAACCGCCACGCAAACAAACCGATTGAAAAAGGCCGCCAGCACCGGCCATGGCGCAGATATCGCAATCAGCAAAACATAGATAACCAAAACTTTCCAAAGCGGCAGCAACCTCGTGACTGCCGCGCTCAGCCTGGGCAAGGCTCCCGCCCCCTCTGCGGCCAAGGCTTTGGGAATGGCCGGGCTCAGCTTCGGCGCGGAGAAACTTTTGAAAAAGATTTTCAGGAAGGGTTTCGGCCCCCAGGAGGTGCAGCTGCTCAAACTCACACAAATGCTGTCCCCCGACCAGAAAAAGGCAATTGAAAAATTCCTTGTTGGCAAGGGTGTGGTCCGCGGAGGCGGTGCTGCGCAATATCGGGGCTTTCTTGGCATGCTGGCTTCCATCGGTGTCCCTCTCGCCATCAGCCTTGTCCAGAAGATGTTGGGAAAGGGCACACGCCTGTAACCCTTGCGGGCGCGACGCTCTGTCCCTCCCCGCCTTCCGGCGCCACCCGCACCAGCCCAAGGGGGAACTGGCATGCAAATGCGCCCTTCACCCTTCTTTGGCAGGTGGGAAGACTGGGAACGTCCTAAGGTGATGGGTCGAGGGAAAAAAAACTCAAGTTCAAGGACGTGCCGCTGTCCAACGTTGACCTGCTGAATTGGTGCGAATACCTCGGCATCCCACTCAAAGGCATCTTCTCAAGCAACGAGGTGAAACCCCTGCACCAATCACCCTGCATCATCAACCTGGACGATTTCGGAAGTCTGGGCACACATTGGGTTTGCTGCTGGAAAGGAAAAGATATGGAGTATTTCAACTCCTTTGGACTGGAAATGAGAAAGTTGGGCCACAAAACCTTCCTCCGCAATGAGAACCAAATCCAGTGGATCGGAAGTTTGAGGTGTGGCTACTATTGCCTGCTTTTCCTCAATGAACGCAACAAAGGCACAAGTTATGAAGACATTCTCAAAATGTTTTCTCCCGATGTGCATCACAATGAGCAGGTTCTGAAAAATTATTTCATGAATATACCTTGACCGATGGCTGATTGGTATTATGTGCGTGACCGACGCAGAGCACCGAATGTACCTGGGTCGGAAAAGGTTGTCCGGACCAGAAACGGACGAAAAATGGGGAAGGCCAGGTGCTCAGTCTGTGGGATAACGAAAACCTGCTTTTTGCCCGGAAACTGACGGGGCCCTCTCGTGCAGAGCACGCTGGTGTTTTGACCGACCTTGCGGGCAACGTGCTCAACTTCACTTTGCAGCAGTGTTCCATATCTCACGAAAAAGAGGGTGGAGGCCGGCCGCTACTACGCTTCTGAAGCACTGCACAACCCACAGCTTCAGCAAAGGGCCATCAACTATGGACTGCGCAAGGCCACTCCAGTGTTGGAGAAGGTTGGCAGCGAGCTGCTGGACCAGCTTTCCACAAAGGTGTGCCCTGACATCTCTTACAAAACAGACAGGCCTGATCTCGACAAAAGGGGCCTCCCTGTCCCCTTTCCTTTCGTTAATTTCACGAAATTGTGGAATCTCGTCTCTGACCCCAAGCTTTTCAAAGGACCTGAAGTTTCTGTAAAAGAGGGGTGGGCAATGGTGGCTGAATACAAACGCCAATACGCGGACTACAAGCAGCAGGGCGGCACCCGCAGCTACGGTTCGTGGATAAAATGGAAGGGATATGGGGCTGGCATTGGGAGCCTTTTTGATCCCCGTTTCGTTTCACAGGGGGTGTTGGTGTCCAAGTTCGTGACTGATACGAAGTTTTTGAAAGTTTTCGGCAAAGCCCTTCCCCAGCACCATGGTTTCGTGGATGTTCTCAAGAAAACCCTGCGCAACTACTACAGATCGGGAGTGGACATCCATTAATTGATTGGTAAACTACCGGCGCCAAAAAAAGGTTGGACCCTCCCGGCCATAACTACACAGGGCCTTAAAACCCCTTGAACCATCAGCTGAGCTTCTATCCTGAAACGGGTGAAATCCTGAAAATTTTTCAACAACCCAGCAGCTCCACTGATGCGGTGGCAATGCAGGATGATGTTGATTACAGCAGTTATGATTTCGCGCGAAGAAGCACAGAGAGGACGAAAAAAGCAAGCATGTTGCCGACCGAAAAATGGTCAAATCTCTTGGCTCTATTCCGTGGAAGCAAAGACAGTGGGGCCACGCGTTGGCACGAAATGCCATCAACGTGAAACAGAAACTCGGTCTGGGGCTGTGAAACCTTGGGTTTCAAGTTCAACGACGACTCGCTGGAACTCCTCAGCTACCGCTTTCTCAATGGTTCTGGGCCGCTGCCATAATTCACCTGCAAGGGATACCACGATCCAACACAGTACGAACATTGGTGCGGTATCCAAGGGTATACATAATCCTTGACCCACTTTTCTTCAATATCCTCGACTTCGTATCACTGGCACAACACATGGTGCCGGTTTTTCAACCAACAGGCCCAACAACACCCGTTCCGCCTGCAGGTGTGACATTTCCCGCAGCTGGTGATGAGGGTATAGCAGTTTTCGATTTCACAAAATGGGGCGTCGTCGAAATACAGAAACAGCTCAGGATGTACTTCGCCCCAACCCGCTCTTTTTTTGTCGTCTATTTTTGGTTGAATGACACAATTGAGTATTTTTTCCCTCAACTCGGGCGGGAGGTAGTTGACACCTTCCAAGAGATTCATTTATGTTGGGGGTGTGATTGTTTAATAGCGTTTTAGTTTTGCAGACCAACCTTCCAACTCAAAATAATTTGGATAAATAAAACCCTTTAAAGGTTCAAAAAGTTGTTTGAGAACCACACCCCAGCCCATTTTCTTTCGCTCATTTAGCTGATTTTGGATGAGGTGGGTGAGAATTTTTTCACACAACTCGGGAGGTAGGCGACAAATCTGATCCATTGCTATCTCAGCGCAGATCTTTAACAAACCGTTTCCCAAAACCCTTCATCGAGCAACCAATATTGTTTCATGTACTCCTTTTCAAACGGTTTGAAGAGTTTAAAAACTTTGAAGGAAAAATCATAACAGGTGTTGTGGATGTTTTTTGTCTTTTTAAATTAATGTACTTCCAGGGGGAAACATCTTTTTCCAACAAAACGCAAACATACAACATTGGCGCGAACTCCATGGAATTTTTATCCCCCTTTTTCAACCATCTTGTTTATTTTCAGAATCAACTTGCGCCTTATGGTGCGGCATTTTGACCAATCATCGTCGCTCATTGGTCTTTCCCCATCTCTCCCTTTTGTTCAATGGGCTGTATCATAAAACCTCTCATCGGTTTGCCACTTCTTCATGAACTCCTTTTCATCCGCGGGGAGGGAATGGAGAACCCTGTACTATGAGCGCACATTCGTCGATAAATTGATTTTCCCTCGTTTTCAGAATGTATTGCCATGGAGACATGTCGTTTTGTAGGAGCTCGCGCATGAGGCACATCATGGAGTCCTTGTTTTCTTTGTACTCCAACCACTTGTCTATTTCCGCGACCAGTGCATGTCTTATGGTGCGATGCTTCAGCCACTCCATCGCTCATGCCCTTATCCTGCCTTTCTCTAACAAGCTGCCCATTTGAGCAAACAAAAAATGATGTATCAATGGAGGAGGTGGACTGTTGGAAAGAAAAAACACACCCAAATGATATGAAAACAGTTGAGTATTGCGTTGGTGAACACGGAAAAGTGTACGCCAGGGTTCGGTGCGCGTCATGTGGACGTTTGAAATTTTGTTCTGTTTAATCACGCCGCGGCGTTTCACCACCCAAACTCCTCTCTATAGGGCGTCACCTCACAGGGTCGTAACTGCATGTATGTCTCCAGTCTCCACTTCTCTCACAACCATTCTCCCACACCCAAGCGGGGGGATCTTCCACGCCAACCCAAAAGGGGGGCTGGGCTCCGGTTCTGAGACAAATATCATTCTCATTACAGCCGGTGCATTTCAAACAACGATCAGAACTGAAGTCTTCAGGGACCGCATAGTGAACCTGAAAGGGGTTTTCCTCCTCACGGAGAGACAAAGACGGGAAGTCATCCATTCCGCCCCAAAAGGGGGGGAGGAGCATCAGTTTTCGAACAAACAACTTCTTCAGAACTGCGGCATTCAGAACACACTTCATCGGGGAATATGCAAAGGCAGGGGGATCCTCCTCCACATGGGGTCAGCAGTACAACCACATGACTTCTTCCTTCATTTCCTGCCAGCTTTTTTGGCTGGGTGTTTGTTGGGAGGGGGGCGACATGGTCTGCTTTTTGAGGGACCGTTTTTCACGGCTGCCTCTCTTTGCGCTGCCTTTCCCCATGGCTGGCGAAGGCTTGTGGATACCCCCCACCCCCCTTTCTCTAATACCCCGCACCCTGTTGCTGACTGGTGCACTGCCTCCTCCTCTCTGTGGTTTTTTTTCCCTCATTGGATGGTTTGTGGTACACTGCAGGTGCCTTTCTTTAATTGCCTGCGCAAAGGGGGTGTGCGGGTTTGTTCAACCCTAGTAGTATGTGCGGCATCAGACAAATACAACCGAGCTCCAAGACCAAGGAGCAAAGCGACGAGGTCGCAGGAGCGAGGTGGTATTTGTCTGACGCCGCACATACTACTACACTAGAAATGTTGCTTCCTTAAATTGTTTTAAGAATAAAATTAATCAAGACCTTTCTTTTTAAGAGAGCCAATCTCTAGACAATCTCTCTCAGAGCCAATCTCTAGACAGTAGACGCTCTTCAGTATGGCGTCGTTACGGGCGGTTGCGTGTTATTTCGCTCTGTTCACTTTTGCTATTTTCTACATTAAAAAGCAAGCCTTCTGCAGTTCGAACGTGCTATACGATATGGAGAAAAACCAAGGTCTACAAGAAACCTTTATCTACTCTTCGCTTTGGTCATACCGCCGAATAAATGGAACTGGGCTTCGAACATCACGAACTTCACTAATTCAGCTCCTTCTTCTCCTATCAGGCGATATCGAAACTTGCCCTGGTCCGAGCGACAGATGTGGCTTGTGTCTAAGAGCTTTGAAGAAAAACCAAAGCAGGATGTCTTGCTCGCAGTGTCATTTGAAGTTTCACCTGAAATGCTTCTGCCCTGATGACAGCGGAGTCAAGTGTAATTCTTGTCTTTTTAACAACAATAACACCCAAGATGGAGCTAATCAAGATCAACAAGAAAATGTCCATCGATATGACATCCCTGAACTTAGCGAACTTGTCTCTAAAAAGGGCCTTAAGATTCTGCATCAAAACATTAGAGGCCTGCTGGCAAACAAAAGTATCATCTGCCAAATCCTGGATGGCTTTAGGAATGTACACATTTTCTCGGTCAGGGAAACACATTTATCCTCTGAAAGCGAAGCCGAGGTCCAGATTGAAGGTTACACATTTATTGCAAAGTCAAGGGCTTCTGGTCAAGGTGGAGGTGTTGGTGTTTATATTTCTTCATCTATTCCCTTTCAAAGACGAATGGATCTCGAACAAGAGGATATTGAATGCATCTGGATTGAAATATTATTTCCTAAAACCAAAGGCTTTCTAGTTGGAATTATTTACCGCCCTCCGGATTCTTCTAGACATCTCTGCGCGGATTTCAATTGCAAATTCGAATCCATGCTTTCGTTAGTATCAGCTGAAAACAAAGAATGTATTCTCTCAGGTGACATTAACTGTAACTATTTGGTGTCCTCGGATCACAAAGAAATTAAATCCATTCTCACCTACTTTGGTCTGAAACAACTCGTTAGCAACCCCACGAGAATTACGCGCGAGTCCAAGACCCTAATTGATGTTATTTGTAGCAATGTACCTCATAACATCTCTTCGGTGAAAGTAATCCCAGCTGGCTTGAGCGATCATGAACTCATTGGATGTGTTCGCAAGCTGAACAATGTTAAGTTCAATCCGCGAATCATTACTTGCCGAAATTTTGCTAACTATGACCCTAAGCTATTTTGCGAAGAGTTAAATTCTGCGAATCTTGAAGACGTTTATTCATCTATCAGCGTAAATGAGGCATGGGCCTCTTAATACGAGACATTCTCCAACGGTGTATCGACAAACATGCTCCCCTTATTTCGAAGAAAGTCAAAGGCCGACTATGTCCTTGGTTGACTCCAGATGTCAGAAAAGAGATGATTCTCAGGGATGGTTTGCTCAGGAAAGCCCGCCGAACTAATCAGGAAATCGATTGGTCTTCTTATAAACGCCAACGTAACAGAGTATCTGGCCTTGTTAAAAAATGTAAAAGCAGATATAATCGAGATCTTCTTAAAGATTGTGCGGACTCTCCAGATAAATTTTGGGCAGCCATCAAGAAACTCTATCCTACCAAGTTGCCTACTCAACAAGGTTCGGCATTTGTGATAAATGGATCAAAGTCAACTGACAAAAGCTTCATTGCAAACAGTTTTTGCGAATATTTCAGTACCGTTGCCAGAAATCTGAAAAGCAAATCAATTTTGCTTCGTGACTTCGTCTGGAGCAAACCTGCTGAAGAGAATCTTCCCAATCAAGTTACGGAAAGTCAATTTACTTTTAAAGCTGTGAAAGAGTTAGAAATTCTTAAGGAGCTAAAAAATCTTAAGCGGAAAAAAGCGTCTGGACTGGATAATTTCCCCCCGGGATTGCTCAAAGATGCTGCTCCTGTTTTAACTAAGCCTTTGACATTTATCATCAATTTATCTCTTGAAACTGGAGTTGTGCCTAGCGAGTGGAAAGTGGCTAAGGTGATCCCCCTCTACAAATCTGGGTCTCTGACTGAGATTGACAATTACAGACCTATCTCAATTCTCCCTACTTTGTCAAAGATCTTGGAGAAAATAGTGTACAAGCAACTGATGGCTCATCTAGAACGTCATAGTCTACTTTTTGAGTACCAATTTGGTTTCCGTTCGAACCGCTCAACGGAACTAGCTGTTACTTACTTCACTGATCTCATTAGAAAGGAGGCCGACAATGGAAAGGCAACAGGAGCAGTTTTCATTGACTTATCAAAGGCATTCGATACCATCAGTCATTCTGTTCTATTAAGTAAACTGTCCCGTTATGGCGTTTACGATATGGAACTACAATGGTTTACGGATTATTTATTTCTCCGCAAGCAGATCGTTCAATTTAATGGTGTCCTTTCTGAACCAAATCCAATTAACACTGGAGTTCCTCAAGGAAGTATTCTTGGGCCTCTCCTTTTTCTCATCTTCTTTAATGATGTGCATAGTCCTCTTCGTCATTGTAGGATAATTACTTATGCTGATGATACAGTGATTTTTACATCCTCAAGTGATATCGATGTGTTACAAAGCAGCCTTTCCCAGGACTTAGATAATCTCTCTAACTGGTTTCGTGATAATGAACTTATCCTTAATCTGAAGAAGGGTAAATCCGAGGTGATGCTGTTTGGTACCGGAAAACGGTTAAATTTGTTTCAAGGCTGTCAAGTCAAGCTATCGGTCAATGATTCTCCCATCAACACCACTACATGTTATAAATACCTCGGCGTGCATCTGGACCCAACACTTACTTTTGAAACGCATTTTCAAAAAATGTACAAGAAGGCAGCAGGAAGAGTGAACCTCTTACGGCGCATCCGTTCCAGCATTGATACTCTTAGTGTCCAACGAATTTATCAATCGATGATTATGCCAATATTTACGTATTGCGGTTATAATAGTGTTGGATGGTCAGAGTCCCGCAAACGCATGATCCGCTCCATTGAGACCCGAAGCCTCGAAATTATTTCTCCAAAATGCAGTCCGCAGAACTGTGATCTTCGATTTTTAACAATTGACAACTTTTTACAAAAGAGAGTGTGCTGTTTTGTATTTGACTGCCTTAATGGAACTGCATGTTATCCATTTAAAGATTACTTTCAACGATTACATCATAACGCTTTAAACACTAGAAACAATGGGAAAACAGTAAAACTACCAAAGGTCAAACTGGATTTTGCGCGCCGTGGTTTTTATTTTTTAGGTGCTTCGATTTTTAATTCATTGCCGTTAAGTTTAAGAAACATTTATTCTAGAGTTTTATTTAGGAAAGCCTTGGATGATCATTACTTGTAATTTCTATGATAGTTTTTTATGTATTTTTAGCTTAGTGCATTTTTAGTTTTTAATTCTTAGTCAGCAGGACCCCGCTGATAACAGTACTTTGTACTGAAGGGTTATCCTGGGTAAATATTCCATTTATTATTATTATTATTATTATTATTATTATTATTAACGAATCATTTTAAATTATTTTAATTTTTACTTTATCTCCATTCAATATTGTATTTAATTCTAAATGAAACATAAAAGTGCTTTTGATCACATCTAGAGAGAGCACTATAGGAATTTTTAATTTATTATTGTTATTATTATTATTATTATTATTATTATTATTATTATTATTATAAACATTTTACGTGTTTTAAAACAATTGCAAATAGGTTTCAGCCTACAGGATTATCCAGTTTTTATATTTGTATGTTTTCTTTGATGTGACATTGCTGCCTGTATTTTATGCGAATTAGAGAACCTTTCGGAAAAATGTTGACTCTAATAGATTTTGCTTTTGAAAAATTATTATTATTATTATTATTATTATTATTATTATTATTACTATTGTTATTATAACCGGCTATAAAAATCAGTTATATATTACAATACTGTATGAGGCCCAGTCAGGGTAAATTCCGACAGGCGACACGGCTCTGCGACAGCGACAAAAATAAAAGCAAAATGGACAGCGACTTGATGGCAATCGGGCAGAGGAGAATGTCGAGAAAGACTTTGTATTTTCAAAAAGTTGATGGTTCTGTCAGTCTTCTATGTGAAACACATTGAGTTTTGACCACTTAATTACGACAACGCATTTTTTGTTGGAAAATGACCTCAGAAACGTTCCGAACTTTCCGAAATTGTGACATCGACATCCGTGTCACTGCATGAAATTCCGACAGTGATATGCGGCCCTTCCGAAATTCTGACATGTAAAGGTTTGGGGGACGTAAAGATCACCCCCCTAACAGGGCCTCAATAATTTATTGCTTGAAAGCATTAACTTCCACTAGAAAAATACTTCCCTTTATGATACTTTTGTATAAAAGAAATGGCGTGAAGAAAATTACACCCTTATTTGACTGGCTAACTCTGCTAGTAACAATTTATAATAGAATGATTAGTTGACCAACTGTTTGTCAAAATAGTACCAGATAAATAGCACTATTTGCTGTGGAATATGAATGTGTTAATCAATACTGCAAGTCTAAAAAATATTTCTAAGGGTAATGCCCTGATATATGGTGTATCTACAGTAATATTGTTCACCATTTGTAAGAATTAATCCTCCTAAAAAACTTAAACTTAACAAAACCCAGTTTTCACTCCTGTTGTCGGTGTTTCAGGTCGATCAACATAATGAAGTCTCTGAAAGGCTGGCAATTTAGGAAGCAGTTAAAAATAATTCATCGCGAGATTTTTGGGAATGTGAATGATTAATTATTAATTTGTACTTACAGCTGGTCCAAGGCACCCAAGATCAAATGTCGTCTTATCTATATTGGGTATGCATCTTGTTTGAAAAAATAAAAATAACAGGCATGTTACACAGAGCTTTGGCAATTTAAACATTATTTTAACCATCAAGGAACTTCATCATTATCATATTCTTTAAAAACCATGACTTGAATATGTACATATAAGCAATTCCTATGGCCCAAACATGCTTTATTTTATTGCAGTACTTACCTTTCGCAAATTATACACAAAAAAGTCCATGTGAGGGGTGGGGAGGGGGGAGGTGGAAGGGCAATTTAAAAAGTTTTAATCATATTAACTAAGATTTCCATAGGCCGGCTGCAGGGACAATTGCCGGAAATAATTAGGACCAAACCATTTTTAAATATAATTTGCATATTTTTTCAGGCAGGTGCCAGAATAAGGAAAATCAACAGCTCCTCTAGATCTTAATTAATACTGTAATTACTACTGTCGTAAAGCGCTATGAACAATTAGTGTATTAGTGCTTTATAAATTTATCCATTACTATTATTATTATCTAGTGCTTAAGCCCCTGCCAGCACAATGCCGATTTCCAGAAATTATATCCATGCCCCTCATAAGCTACCAGTCAGCTTTTTTTGGGGGGTGGGGAGGGGAAGGGGGGGAGGGTTAAAGGAGTACTGTAGGATAAGATAGGATAACTTTATTTAGACACGGTAAACTCATCAGTCACAACTATAAAAACCTAATTATTTACCAGAATAATTACAAATTATACAACGACTAGAACTACATTATTCTAAAATTACTCTAAATAATCAATAAATAACTATAATATTAAATGACACGGAATTCTTGTTATAAATGGTTCAAATTGTGAGGAAGTACTTAATTTTCTATCACGCAATCGGCCCATCTAACATATTAAGAGGTAGATTTCTAAATATTCTTGGACAAAAAAGGAAATAGTATGATTTTGAGGCAATTTTTCCTGGACACAACGACGTAACTTGAAAAAAGTTAACCTAATTAACTTTTGCAATTGCAAGGTGCAATCCACTTCCTCCTTGTCATCTGTGACCAGAGGCAACTGCAAATAGTTTCAATACACATATCATCAAGTCCTCCGTAGGAAAACAGCAAGATTTTTTAAGTGTTCCACTTTGCAGAGTTTTTTGTTTCCATTCAGACCCAAATTACGCAACAGTGCCCCTTTAAACTTACAGCCATTACTGCCAGTCAAGTAAGCCCTAAATCATTGTTGCATAAGATTGTTTGAATCAATCTTTTATTATGACAATTCATTTATATATTGATAATCTCTTAAACTAAAATAGCTACTCTTTTGATAACTTGTGTCACAGTCACCATTAAAGTGCCTAGTATGAAGTCAAAAATTTCTTGTTCTAATATAATAGTTTATCATTTTCTGATTCTTAATATTTAGGTTTTAGGCAGTAAAACATTTACAAATCGAACCAAACGTTTTAAATTTGGTGCCAAAAAGTGTCTCCATCTTGCGTGCGGCCAAAAGATTGTATTACAAAGGTGTGATGTAGGAATTTGCTTCAGAAGACACGAGTTTCGTGGCATTTCCTATATCATCAGCTTTGCTCTGAGCAAAGATTCGTTCCCAGTCCAAGGGACACGAATTAGTGAATTTTTAGGTTCTTTGGAGAGCAAAAAAAAAACGGCTTTATTTGATGTTGTCAAATTTCTTTTGTCATTTCGTAATCAATACCCAAGAAGCTTCAAAAATTCGAAAGAAAATATTTTATTTCATACAATTAGGCACTTTAAGTGCAGGATCAAAAGGCGCCCACCAAAGATCTACCAATTGGGGACCCCGTGGCTCAATTAAAGTAAATTATTACTGAAGCCAACCACACTTTCTGTGTCTTGATTCACCCACTGTGGTAGTTTGAAAAATAAAATTGAACCACAGCAGTCTCCATCTTAATTGCTTTGTGGCTAAATGTTAACTTACACCTGGACTTAAATGGAATTAAATGAAACTTCCAAAAGATGCGAACTTGTGTGACACATCACCACCAACAAAGAAGCTTTTGTCTCTTTATGGGCAGAGTTTTAACTTAATCTGTGAAATTTACAATAGCAAATGAATACATTTTTAAAACCCCAAAATTTTAATTTTTTCTGCTAATAAAAAATATATAATATTATAAAATATTTGACCTCAATTACAAAAACATGCACAATGGGGGTGAGGTAGCCTTTATTTCCTTTATTTGCATGGGTGGTGCACTTAAAGTCTTTTATCCATTGATATGTATCCTGTATATTCATTTCTTCCAGATTTGCCTGTTGTTATTACTAGTATCTGTTCTTCAACATGTAATATACAGTTGCTGATTACTGTCGAAAATCTCTGTCCGATCTTGTTCTTGACTATTAATGATATTAATTCCCTGTAACAGCATGTAAACACTCCCAATAATATATATATTTAGCCAAGCCTAAAAGCGGAGCTAGAAAAGCATTCTTTTACTACTGGCATTTACATATAGTCTGCTTGTCATATCACCCATCTGACCTCACTCAAGCTAAAGACCCAATGCTGTAAAAAATAGTATGGAAAGGTGATCTGAGCCAGTGGCACAGTGGAGTTGTACCCCTGCAGATTTGCACCCTCCAGTCCAGATCTGCTTGTGGATCAGATTTGTACCCCCTAGTCCAGAACTGCTAGCAGATAATATATATATTTAGCCAAGCCTAAAAGCGGAGCTCCAAAAGCATTCTTTTTCTACTGGCATTTACATATAGTCTGCTTGTCATATCACCCATCTGACCTCACTCAAGCTACCGACCTAATACGGTAAAAAATAGTATGGAAAGGTGATCTGAGCCAGTGGCACAGTGGATTTGTACCCCCGCAGATTTGCACCCACCAGTCCAGATCTGCTTGTGGATCAGATTTGGACCCCCTAGTCCAGAACTGCTAGCAGATATGAACCCCCTTTTACGGATTTGGACCCCCACCCACCCCTCCTAAAAACAAGCGTTCTATTGAGTAAGGTAATAAAACACCTTTAGTTACCTTTGCAAATTGAGTTTGGAGATGTTAAAAAGCAAAATAAAAATATTGAGGTAGGTTTCTTTTTTAATTTTAAATAATCTTTAATACTTTATGTAAAAAAGAACCTGCAACGCTAGTTTGCATCTATAAATTTTTAAAACAAAACATTTCTTAACATCTTAGAGCAATACCTAAGGACAGATCTGTTTCCCCGTTCAACTGTAGGCTACTTAGTTATGGTTTAGAGCCACTAGAAATTGGTGGAGAAGCCTGGTGAATGCTATTTTGAATCAGTATCCGACATCAGATATATAGTCATCACTTCATAATGAATGCAATTTCAGTTATCCAAAGCCTCCCATGAGATAGTTGGAAATCAGAAATTGTGTATCCTCTGGATATATGTATGCCTCAAAAAAAAAAAACTGCTTGCTGACATTAAGCTCATCAATCAATGCACCTACAGTGTTTTCAAAAAGAAATCCAGCTGCCCTTCTAGCCAGCCAAGTGCAAGACTAAGCAACTTAATAATAAAATATTGGGCATTTGGTTGATATCACTATCAAGGTAATTAACAATGTAGTATGAGGATTTAAGGTAATGATTCACCAAAGCAAAAGTGCTGGAAATCCATGTTAGCCATCTTAACTTGATTTTCTAGTTTGCAACAAAGGTAAGGACTAGTCTCACATTTCTCCATGTACATCTGAAATTGCACAACATACTTCATCAAACATCAAAAATCCCATTAAACATTAGTGCCAAATGTCATCCAAACATACCACAACATTGGTGTGACCAGCTATGAATAAAATTAATTGAAAGACTGCATACAGGAGAAGGAAGTCCAAAGGATGTGTACATTGATGAGAAAGAGCTTACTTTAAGTTTAATTTTAAGTTTTAAGTTTAATAATACTTTGTCATGCGAATACATCTAAGTTGATACAAAAAAAAAAGTGCATGACTGGAGAATAATGGGGAGAAAGTAAATTCCCATACAAAGAATATTATATAATACAGTAATAGCCCACTTATAAGATTTTACCTGGGTTTTAAGAACCTGTTAAGCTAAAATTTTTATTTTAAGCCCCCTCCACATAAGAGCCTATTAAGGCTAAAATTTTAAGTTAGGTTCTTATCAGTGGGGTTGCTGTAAAAGTGTTAAGGTAGAAACTGCTGAATGAGTTTCTTTGTTATGTTTTGATAAGGACATATACTGTACCTGCACTGAACTGCCTATAGGCATTTCTCTATGGTACAAATAAATGATTTATACTGTATTATGAGATGATATTTATCACATATATAGTCTATTCAGATAAAATTCATATGAAAATATAAGAACCTATTTTAAGAACCTTGGTAGCCTAAATTTGCTTTAAGTACCATTTATATAAGAACCTATTTAGGCTAAATTGGAAAATTCAGGTTCTTATAATTATGTGGGCTATTACTGTATTACACATTCTAAAAACTAAGAGGTGAAATTTAAACGTGGCCCAAAGCTAACCTAATCAAATTAAATCGAATACTTGTCTCTTACAAGTCACCCCTGCTTTGAGATTAACACTAAAAATAAAGAAGTGAAATTGAAATACAGTCCAAAGCTAACCTAATTAAATTACATACTTGTCACACAAAAGCTACATCTGATTTAAAATTGACACAAATAATGTAATAGATAGGACTTAAAACTGCTTAAAGAAGGTGCATGCATGATGTTCGATGGAACACCATTCCAGTCTGGTATGTAGCGATTATGAAAAGAAAAGCTGAAGGTCATATATATATATATGTAGCCAGGCCAAGCCTAGAATCGGAGCTGCACAATCTCACCGAGCAACTTCGCATGGCTTTATTTGGGCCAGTTTAATTTGTGTCCAAAACAATTGAGCAGCAGCAGGGAAAACGAAGAGTTTTCGATAGCAAACGTTTCCAAAAAATAGACAGACATTAGCGAGTCCTAACTACTTTCAGATGAAAGCGTAACGGAATTCAAAGCGGATAAAAAAAAAACACTACAAGCGAACAAAGTACTATGCGAGTGTTTTGCTCGAAGAAGGAGAAGGTGGAGAAATTAAACAAGACTAGCTTGTAATAAAAATAGCTTGTACTGATTAATCTACAAAAATCGGTATTTATTTTGACATAAATGCCCGTAGAAAAGAAAATAAAGGGTAAAAACTGATCGTTGAGAGAAGTCAACAGGAATTGACCGCGGTTCAGAAACAACAGAACAACAAACACAAGTATTACAAGAAAACAAAGCACAATACGAATAATATTTCTTCGACTGAGATTCTTGGAGAAGGTGGAGAAATTAGACAAGTAACAAAAATTGCTTAGCAATTTTGACATAAATGTCCGTAGAAAAGACAAAAAAGAGGTCCACACCTGATCTCTTAGAGCAGTCAACAGGAATCACTGAGGCAGCAATCACTCGGAACGCGACAGAGCTGAATAATGGCGCCATTTCCCACAAAATCTTTCCTTGGCAGACACAAAACGCTTAAGAGCTTTGATAGTTTTACTGGTACTTCCCATGCCTTCCGAAGAACCTTCTTCAATTAATGATTCTCTGTGGCAAAGCGTCATCCAGTTAACGAAGAAAGCGCTTGCCAAACCACTCCAGCATTTCTCTCGCAGACCCGTCCACTATAAAATTTATCAAAGCCAGCCCAGCCAGTCAACCCATTTCGGTGTTTTTAACATCCAAACGCTGATTCTTACCGGTTCAAACGAAACTTAATATTGTTGTTTACAGGCCGCTTTCGACGAAGATCTCTAAAACGTTTTTCAAATGACGAGTGAAGTGCCCTGGTCTTTGACATTTTTGACAGCATTTTGACAACTTTATGTCAGATTTTTAGACGTGCACATGCACATGCATTTGATCGGATTTTTTTTTAACTCGAGCTTGAGTTTCCGCCTTTAATCCTTAATTTTACGAGGACTCATTGCGATTACGTGTTAATAAGATAAGGGCAAAAGTTTCTTAACGCTATTGAGGCACCAAGGTCCACCAAGCCGAGTAAAAACACTCGTTCGCTTGCAAAGAAAACAACGTAACAAAACAAACAAACAATTCAACTATTTCTTTGCGTCCAAAACGAGTACAGATGTCATTGTTATTTCTATCCATTCGAGAGAAAAATACAAGTTTCATTCCTGAACAAAAGTAGCAACGATTAAACCAAATGTTAAGCTTCTATTTATTAAATTTACCTCACTGTCCTGCGCTGTGTTGTAGAGGTTTCTACCACTTGTAAATACATAAGCTTCAGTAAAGTAAAGACAAGCATCCGCAAAAATAGCAAACGGTTTGTCCAAAGAAAGAGCTTTCCACAGAGTTTGAGCTACTCATTCTTCCCATTAATACCGGTGAACTGTTAAGTGACTTTTCTTGGTGAGATGCAAGATGCCGCGGTGAAGTGAAAGCCCTTGAAGCGTTGAATTATACTGTTTTCAACCGCACAATCGATCCAAGTTTGAAGCTTTTCCTGAGAAAAATCTTTCGCTCTTTTTTTCATCACTTGAAAATTCACCTTCCGGAGTATCTTTTGACAAGTTCTTGATTTTTCTGCCTTTTACACGAATTGAAAGACAAACTTCCATCGAAGAAGATGAAGTTGTTTTGCTCAAAATGAAGAAACTAACTGAATGTGAAATTACGTGCCGCAGAAAGTGCGCGAAAAATTTAAAAGCCTCGATTTGGTTTGGGTGTCCCACACTTGGCTTGAGCCTGCGATCAAATCGAAAGCAAGTACCTGGTCAGCGGTCAACTTAAAAAAAAAAACAGCTGACCTCGATGAGGTCTTGACTTGAGCCCGCGATATGGTCACGTGACACTGGTCAGCAGATACCTTGTTTTGACAGGTGTCAATTGGCTATAAGATGGATGTCCAGTATCAAAGACGTACGCTGTAAAGTAAATATCAAATGTTCAAGCAAGCAACCGTGGACAATAATCCTGCTGGTATACGTTGGATCAAACTGGTGATCTGATCGGCGTAATAAAATCAACAGAGAGTATAAAAGCAAGGGCCGATACAACGTAGAATGGTTTTAAGTTTTGTGTACTATATTTCGGCTGGCCAAACCAGCCTTCTTCAGGTACAATGAGAATTTACATTGGAAGGGGTGTTTATGTAGTTATATACCGGAAACACGTAGAACTAAAATGATTGACAGTGTAAAATAAAATACCAGAAAAAAGGTCTAAAAAAAGATAAACTTATAAGAAAAAATTAACTAATATGTTTCTTCGCGGATGTTAAGACCTTCAGGATCAATTGTTCTGCCTTTTGAAGTTTATCTTTTTTTAGACCTTTTTTCTAGTATTTTATTTTACACTGTCAATCATTTTAGTTCTACGTGTTTCCGGTATATAACTACATAAACACCCCTTCCAATGTAAATTCTCATTGTACCTGAAGAAGGCTGGTTTGGCCAGCCGAAATATAGTACACAAAACTTAAAACCATTCTACGTTGTATCGGCCCTTGCTTTTATACTCGCTGTAAAGTAGCTGGTCAGCTGGGCCTGGTGGAGTATGGCCGCCATGTTGGATTATTATGATTATTATTAGGATATTATTAATTATTGGGCGACTCCGTCGTCGTCGTCGTCGTGCGTGCGCGCCCACGAGCAATACCGCTAGCCATTTTTACCATGAGAAAAGCACTTGACGGGTTTCTATAGGTATGGTGCTCCGCTTGGAGGCCCTTCGGGCCGCCGGAGCTCCGCTATAATAGAAGGGGGTACGAATTCTCGAATTCATCACTTTTTACCAAAATGCATTGCATTTAACCACAATTTTTACCAGAATGCATTGTATTTAACTAGAGTGCACTGCGCCACTTTTTACCAGAGTTCTCTGCGGCACACTTTTACCAGAATGCATTGCACTTAACCACACTTTTTACCCGAATGCATAGCAATTAACCAGAGTGCACTGCGCCACTTTTTACCAGAGTTCTCTGCGGCATTACGCCAGGAAAGCACGAGGATGTCAGTCGTACCGTCGTCCTTTTTCGCATGAACTCCAGTGGTAATGTTTCGCCTTGATTTACCTGTAATACGAGGTGAAGAAGCTCGTGCTTGACTTTCCCAACTGCCGCTTTCGTTTTTAAAACAGTATGTGAAAGTTTTACAAATCTGGACGCTTTCGATTTTCGCCATCTGTATCGTTCCATGTTCACGTTCGTTTCAAACATAAGTCTAGTTCACCATGTGTTGTCCAAACATAAGTTTAGTTCACCATGTCTTTATCTTGTTTTAAACTTAGTATGGCATATGCATTTCTTAGTAGTCTCGCCTCCTTGGTCGAATTGTTAAATGAAGAGAAATCGTCGTTGCATAAGTTTGTAGGATATAAAAACAAAGAAAACCCTAGAACACGCTAATTTCATATCGCCGGGCTCATCGCACACGCAACTGGGAATACGAATGCAGATATTTTCCAAACAGTAGGCTTTTGTACATTATGCTAGCATTTTTTCGAGCATTTTAGTGAGGCAAAAGCATTGAGCATTATTCGAGAATTTTAGTGGCATTTTCCCGGAAACTTAATTTTTTTCCGAGAAACTAAAAAAGAAATTATTGTTTTTTAGAGAAAATGAAGACTAAAACTCAAAATTCATCGATGATTTCGAGGATTATGTTTTTTTGGCTGTATTTATGAACTTGTGTTCGTTGTTGTTGTTACTTGCAACAGTTGTACGTTTTTGTAAGTGTGAACAGTTAACACCATGTTAAAAACTTTGAAATTAATTTAAAAAACCGTTTGTATAATGAGCATTATCCGAGCATTTTAGTGGCCTTTTTTGGGAAGACCGAGCATTTTAGTGGGAAAATTGGAGCATTAAGGTGGAACATTTTAGTGGGGAAACAAAAGCATAATGTACAAAAGCCTACCAAACAGCGTGTCGGCATGTGCAACACGTACGTTGAGCTTAGGGTGCGTTTCTTTGGGAAAATCCAAATCCGGATTCTTGTATCCAAAAATGGATTTTGCGTTTCTTTACTAAAATCCGAAAAAGGATTATGAATCTAAAGAATCCACCCTCCGAGTGGATACATTAGATCAAATCTAAATCCGGATTTTTAGGATTCATGATCCGTGCGTTTCTTTGGGGAACAGATACAAAAAGTAGTACGTTTGGCAAGCGGTTGTCGTGTGGAAAATCCGCCATATTCTCGCTATTTTGTCAGCTGGGTCATGGCGAACGATCAAAGTGAGTTTATCGTGAAATTGAACCGAAATTATCCGCCCTGCTTGTATTTTCATAATTTTTATGCATGTTGGGGTTGTCACGGCTAATGAAAAAAAAATCCATTTTCGAATTTCTCGTTTCTTTGGTGGTAAAGAATCCGCATGATCTCGGATCAAAAATCCAATCTTGGATTCTCCCAAGGAAACGCACCCTAAGTTCGCAGTAAACAATGTGGGTCGAATTCAGTTCTAAGAATTCTTGCTAATATTGCGACCTCTCACGCGAAAACGTTCCTTACGGCAAGCGAACAAATATATAAAGGGACGGCTAGACAAGCAGAAGAAATGTTCGATCGAACAGCGAAATGCTCTTTTCACACACATCACTTTGCAACGTTCCTCTGGGTGAGACAAGTTCAAGTTCAAGTTCAAGTTTATTAAAATTAACGACATAATACAAAACAGCGCTAACCCGCAAATAGCTAGGGCTAATCTAGGCGCGTAGTGGGTAGGACTGTTTAAAGAGTAAGTATAATAATTGTGAGTATGGGATAAGTGAAGAGATAAAATAAATATACATGCACGTTGAATAAATAAATAAATAAATATATAGAATAAATAAATAAATTAATTAATTAATTAATAGATAAGACGGCAATTGCAGTTAGATAAAGCTACTTTGAGTAATTATTTTGAAATTTTTCGATTAGGAAAGGTGTGCCAACATAATCGTCCTCTTCCATTAAGACTTGTAGGAGTCGATTTTGTAGATTTTTCTTAAATACAAACTTCGATAATTTACGTAATCCTTGGGGGATGCTATTCCATATTTTGGCCCCTAGTCTTGAAAAAGATTTTGATAGATGGTTACATCTTGAATATTTTATATGATAATTGCTTACTAAAGAAAATCTTGTATTGTAATTATGCAACTCATTTGAACAATTAAAAAGATTAGAAATATTACATGGGGTTCGCTTATTGAAAACATTGTGCGTTAGTATTGAAACAGATTTAAAATAAAGCATATTTATTGGGATAGTGTTAGAGGAGACAAAAAGAGGAATGGCGGGTGACCTATAAGATTTAAAGTATATGAGGCGAAGTGCACGCTTTTGTAAGACCAGAATTTGATTAATGTAAGTTTGAGCAGCATGGCCCCACACAACAATTCCGTAGGATAGATAAGGGAATATCAAAGATTGATAAATTGTTAGCAGTACACTTGTGGGTACGTAATGTCTTAGTCTAGCGATGATGCCAATCGTTTTGCTTATCTTGGAAGTGATGTGTCCAATATGATATTTCCAGCTGAGATTAGAATCAATTAACACACCTATATATTTGACATACGACTTTTGTTCTAGAGGCAAAAAAGTTTCAGAATCATTATCAAATATTCGAAGATTAACTTGATAGTCAATTTTCTTTTGATGAGGATGGAAGATAATAAAGTTTGACTTCTTAATGTTTAGCGTTAACTTGTTAGCTGTTAGCCATTTATAAACTTTATGTAATTCAAAGTTAACAACGAGCTCCAGGGTTCGAAGATTTTTATCAGCATATAATAGATTTGTGTCGTCAGCAAACAAGTAGAATGCTAGTTTATCAGATGACCTGTGGATATCGTTAACATATAAGAGAAACAGTAGAGTTCCTAAGACAGAACCTTGTGGGACACCACAAGTCATAGGTTGTTTGCTGGAGATATCAGGTCCAATTTGAGTTGATTGAATACGGTTTGAAAGATAAGAACGGAACCAATCGTTCACGATCCCTCTCATACCGTAATGATATAGTTTTTGTAGCAGAATCGAGTGGTAAACTGTGTCAAACGCTTTTTTTTTAATCAATGAATATACGGCTCCCATTTGCGATCTGTGGAAAAATATATGTCAGCCATTCAAAGCAAAAGATCTTCCAAAAGAACGATGAAAACTTTTGACACAAATAAAGTGGCATTTGCGAAGCCGTTTCCAGCGATGGAAATGATTACTTGTAACGAAAATAGCGCAAATCTAAAAATACTTTTGAGCAGCGCCATCGCGTCTAGCCGCAATGTAAACACAAGTTCGTTGTTCATCCTCGTTATTGAAATGTGTTTTTTTTTATTTTCGATCAAAATGTTAGAATATGCTCGCTTTTGCGAAGAAGAAATGTAGAAATACGAGAAACATTGCGTTACATATTAGTTATTTGGGCGCTCGGCATGCCGGTGTTTTTTCAATGTTAACATCAGTGAAATTTACATTTGATTTAATCGCGCGATAAAGCTCCCTGTTTCACTTTTATATTTACATGTGTGATTTTAACGCAGGGCATTACCTTGTGCTTTTAAAATTAAGAAACGGAGGAGCGATTTTCGTTTTGGAGTAACTGCAGAATACCGCCCTGCCACATTGACTTCGTCACTGAAAAACTGTTAACAGCGCTCTCAAATTACTTTCCTTCAAGCGATGCTCGATCTGGTGCGATAGCCGCTACCGATGCTACCGCTTTTTCTTTTTAAATAGTTCCTATTGTTGTTTCATCAAGGAGTAAACCGCTTTCAACGGCCAGGTAGATGAATCACTGCGTAAAATATGTCACTATATATCAACAGAATGTGCCGCAGCATTACTATCTTTCAGATACCCTAGTTATATAAGTTCAATAAGCTTACTCCAAATTCCATCGATCTGCAGCAGGAGCCAGGGAACCTTGACAAATTTTCAAGGATTCGCAAATTGTGGAAGACTAAACAATAGTTCTGATTCAGAATCAAGGAAAGGAAATCGTGGCTAATCCATTCTCACTGAACAAGAATACTGAGTACAATGTATTAATTTGCCTGATCTGAATCGCGTGCGCTAGCCTGACCTCCACATGCGTCTGATGTCTGCTACATCAAAAGAGC
Source organism: Pachyseris speciosa (assembly GCA_016490735.1). NCBI lineage: Eukaryota > Metazoa > Cnidaria > Anthozoa > Scleractinia > Pachyseridae > Pachyseris > Pachyseris speciosa. Next base: position 964,355 of record JAEMWC010000136.1, on the reverse strand, counting down.
ATGCATGGGCATGCATGTATACATTATGCCTCTCTTTCATAACATCGTGTTAAAAGTGAAAACGCAAACAGGAATTAGAAAGAAAATAAAAATACGAGAATTGTTAAGGGTTATTTCGTCGCTGCTCAAAATCTCGCATAGTCACAACAACGCAACACAGAACCGTCTGTCTGGTGCCTGCATGCGCCAGCGGGAACAGTTAGCAGCCACATAAAAGCAGCTGAAAGCTGCTTTTATGTAGCTGCTATAGCTTACACGGTATGTAAATAACAAATCCATGTGATGTTGTCAGCAGGAAAACAAACGAAAAGACAGAAAAAATGATGATATGATTTCCTTCATCGTCGAACGATCAAAATTCTATTTACTTACGTTGCAATATTGGAAACTGCGTCTGTTGCTTTTGTTACATCCGCCATTTTACAAGTCTTCTGGCGCTAAGTTCCACACATGTCCCTCGAGCATTTCTCAGAGGAAGACAGAATGTCACGTGCTTTCCAGGAAAACCCCGGAAGTTTGTATGTGGCACAAGGCGTCCCCAAGTTGTGGTGAATAAACTTCCAAAGCCAGTCTAAACGCAAATTCCGGTCCAAATATTCGGACGGAAGGACGGTGCCACTGTACGGTATCCCCGTGATTTGGCTACCACCGTCAGCCAAATCACTTGTGATTTGGGTATTTCCAGTAGGGGATTGTTCGTAGCATTCAAATACGCTAGGACGAGAGAGGAGGTTAATCGGCTGCTGGAATGTATACAGTATAGTTTAGGTTTGTGTTAGAGTTCTATTGTCCAACTGGTTTAACACGAAAGCATACAACAATACAAGGCACGAAAAGTCAGTAAAGTGATTGCCACAATCACAGGAACAGAGTAACGAACCAACAAATGATGATGATGATGATGAATACAACATGATAGAAATGCATGAAATCCCAAATGGAAACTCGAATCCGAGTAGCTCAGTGGTTAGAGCGTCCGTCCAGATCGCTGAGGGTCGTGGGTTCAAATCCCATCTGGAACTCGGATTTTTTTCGAGGTACCATTTGGGGTTTCATGCATTTCTATCATGTTGTATTTCTTATCTCACTCAATAATAATAATAATAATAATAATAATAATAATAATAATAATAATAATAATAATAACAAAAATAATAATCATAATCATAATCATAATCATAATAACAATAATAATAATATTAAGTCTCAATTTAAGTCTCAAATGCATTTAGCTGAGCACAGATGCTCTACTAATTGGGGAGACTAAATCATATCAACTCTAAATAAATCAAATGAAATCAAATGTTGGTTTTTGGGGAGAGGGGAAAACCGGAGTACCCGGAGAAACTCCTCTCGGAGTAGAGTAGAGAACCAACAAACTGCAAGCGGTAGTTTCACTAGCCTCCCAGGCAGTAGGCTTTTGTACATTATGCTTTTGTTTCCCCACTAAAATGCTCCACCTTAATGCTCCCATTTTCCCACTAAAATGCTCGGTCTTCCCAAAAAAAGCCACTAAAATGCTCGGATAATGCTCATTATACAAACTGTTTTTTAAATTAATTTCAAAGTTTTTAACATGGTGTTAACTGTTCACACTTACAAAAACGTACAACTGTTGCAAGTAGCAACAACAACGAACACAAGTTCATAAATACAGCCAAAAAAACATAATCCTCGAAATCATCGATGAATTTTGAGTTTTAGTCTTCATTTTCTCTAAAAACAATAATTTCTTTTTTAGTTTCTCGGAAAAAAATTAAGTTTCCGGGAAAATGCCACTAAAATGCTCGAATAATGCCCAATGCTTTTGCCTCACTAAAATGCTCGAAAAAATGCTAGCGTAGTGTACAAAAGCCTACCAGGCAGTCGTTTTTAGGGGACTCGTATTTCATCTCCTCCCCAGGGTTTTGAAGGGAGGTTTGAGAGGAGGTCCAGCACCCGGCAGATAGCCTGATTTCTAGACTGCGAGCAGTCCCTCTGTCTTTCCTTCGTCGATCTTGTGAGCAAATGCAAAGCCCGAGCGAGCGGAAATTGTTTCGCTCGCTCGACTTGACTTCCGCTCGCCCCAATTTCCGCTCGCTCGGGCTTCACGTGTGCTCACAAGATCGACGAAGGAAAGAAAGAGGGACTGCCCGCAGTCTACCTGACTTCTGGCTGTATATTTATTGTGGTCTTATTCGCTCAGAAGCCCATCAAGCTAATTATCCAGCCAGGCCGACCACATGCTGGCAGAGATAGACACTAGGGGTGGTCACTGCCAGAGTTTTGTAGCCTCCCCAGCGGTTCTTAAACGTCCCACAGAATCAATTATGAAGAGTTGTGAGACGGGGCGACGGGGTGTCGCTAGTCTGAATTTTAAAATCTCCCGTGTCAGTGTTTAATCCCTAATTCTCGGCCTTGATGTAAGTTTCGAAATTTTTCCGGGAATGCAGATGATGTCTCTCGTCGGGATTTCATTTTATGTGCTTTCGCTACTGAAAACTAAAAATAGTTTTACAGAAGAAATTGGAAATCCGGTTAATATAAAACCCCACATAACACTAAAAAGCATCAAAGCATATATTAAAGCTTGGCAACATCAGTATAATAAAGACTGCTTGTTCCCCGACTGGTTTCTAAAGGCTGGTTTTCACTAGCGACGGAGTCGGAGTCGGAGTCGGAGTCGTAATCAGAAGCGTGGAGCGTTATGATCGAGTGAAAATCAAAGCGACGGAGTCGGGAACAAAATATATACCTGCCAACTCTCGGTCATTATGCGTGAGTCTAACGCCTGCAGACCAAAGGACGTCGATCTTACGCATTGAGGACAATTTCTCACGCTTGACTTACAAATCTGGATGACTTATCCTTGAACACATTAACAACAAAAGTTTAATTCAATATTCCCCGTAAATGTTCCAACAAACGGCGCTTAAGATGTCGAGTTTCAGTTAGGCTTTTGTACATTATGCCAGCATTTTTTCGGGCATTTTAGTGAGGCAAAAGCATTGAGCATTATTCGAGCATTTTAGTGGCATTTTCCCGGAAAATTATTTTTTTTCCGATAAACTAAAAAAGAAATTATTTTTTTAGAGAAAATGAAGACTAAACCTCAAAATTCATAGATGATTTTGAGGATTATGTTTTTTTTGCCTGTATTTATGAACTTGTATACGTTTTGTTGTTACTTGCAACACTTGTACGTTTTTGTAAGTGTGAACAGTTGACACCATGTTAAAAACTTTGAAATTAATTTAAAAAACCGTTTGGATAATGAGCATTATCCGAGCATTTTAGTGGAAACATTGGAGCATTAAGGTGGAGCATTTTAGTGGGGAAACGAAAGCATAATGTATAAAAGCCTAGTTTGAGTCCTTACTGCGTTTCAGTCGCGTTTCAGTTTGCATTTGACGGACTGGAAACGAACTCAAATAGCTTCGGAAATGTTCGGAAGTCATCGAAACATCTTCGGATATTTTCGGTATCGTTCGCAAGTCTTCTGTAAATCGTCGGAAGTCGCCGGAACATTTTCGGAAATTCCGGTCACCAGGAGGACGAAAATCTCACGCATTTGACTCAGAAAAAGTTGGCAGGTATAAAAATACTGATTCCGTTATGTCTCCGTCGCTTATGATCTAGTGAAAACTAGATTGTCGGAGTCGATTGGAAGCACTATTTTGGTATCAAACTGTAATCCGAGAGCGTGAGAACAAGCATTGTGATTGGTCGGTTCTTCTGCTTCTGCTTCCGACTCCGACAATCTAGTTTTTACCGGATCATAAGCGATGGAGTCATAAGCGGAATCGGAAGAAAATGGAAACGTTCTGATTTTTCCGACTCCGATTCCGTCGAGCTTATGACTCCGCTTACGACTCCGAGTTTTGATTTTCACTGGGTCATAAGCGTCCTTACGACTCCGAGTCCGTCGCTAGTGAAAACCAGCCTTAAAGGAATACGTGACCATGTGAGAGCAATATAGAGAGGTTTGAATTAAATTGTTGGAGCTGTTGGTTTAACTAAGATGTGGTCCTGTCCCAGTGGATGTACATGTGCCAGGATTCCCTTACCTTCAGTGTACCTTAAATTGAAAATTGGTAGTAGCATGATCTACAATGCTAAAGCAATTAGAGGGACACAGGGAGCGGCAGTTTTCAGATTCTTGTTGTTAGCTGAATAAATGAGAGGCCCTGTCTGTTGCTCGATGCGTACGTACACGTGTGGAAAAATGTCGGGTGGTTTCGCCGATGAAGCAAGCATTACAGCCTGCACACACGAATTTGTAAACCACATGTGAACGGAGTCCGCTGGAGATGGTTTTTAAATAACTGGGTCATGGCTGAAATATGAAGAATCCATTATGCGCATTATTGAGGTTAGCGTCTGTCACGTGCCAGGTTACCTATTTACTCGGGATACCGTAGGTATACCGAGTTATAAATCATGTTAGATTTCGGGCTTTCTGTTTTTTTTTTCTCCTGTGCAACACATGCACAATAGGATCACGGTGTTTCATTGGTCGATGCAAGATAGAAAGCACTTGGCGTCATTTACGTATTTCAAGACTAAAACTCACAAAATTGCATACGGTTGTTTTTGTGTAATGTGACACTACTTGATTCAAGTGAGCGCTCAAGGCTTAGCAAAGAAAAAGAGAAGATCGAGAACTATCACGACTTGAAGCGCGAGATCAAGCGGTTATGGGACTGTTGATCGGTCCATGTCATCCCAATAGTTATTGTTGCGCTGGGCACAATCTCAACGGGATTTGGAAACTGGCTAATTCTACTGAGAATGTCTTACTACATGGAACTCCTGCAGCGGGTGTGCTTGCTGGGAACAAGGAAGATCATGAGAAAAGTGCTGGACACTTGAGGACAGGTTTGATGGTCATGGTATGATCAGACGGTACTGGGCATCCTAGGCCAAAGGCAGTGCCCCGATGCTTTTTATTATTTCCTGCATGAGCAGTGACTGCTCCGCCGCCATCACAACCACAAGAGGTAGAACACCCAACTGAAGTAGCTAAGGAAAGAGAAAACAACCAGAAAGTCATGGAGATGGAAGAAAGCATCAGGCAGAGATCGGGATGTCAATCTTAAAGATAAAAAAAGTGATCATCATACTAAGGAAGACATCACATTTGCTAATGAGGCTGTTATAAGTATTAAGAGCGAGATTGCAGCTCCTATAGACTTACTTGAAATCAACCAGATGATACATGTAGCTGCTTCAGCCATTGCAGAAACAGTGGGAAAAAGAGTCAGACTGAAAAAAATGAAAGGGAGGGAAAACCAACCAGCCTGGAGGGAGAAAATTGAAAGGGATAGAAAGATACTTAGGGAAATAGCTATCTCTTCTGAGTGAAATTGCGAAGGGTTCCAATGTCTGAGAGTACCAACAGCCCAGGAGATATCGTTACGCGGGAAATAAAGTAGCCAGGCTTGCTCGGACGTACATGTACTGGGTATCAGGATTTGAAGTTCGTCCAAATTTAGAGTTGATCCGAATTTAAAGTTGACCCGAATTTACAGTTCGTCCGAATTCAGAGCTGTTTCGAATTTAGAGTTCGTCAGAAATTAAAGCAAGTTAACTTTGGTGGGGATTACACGCCATACAGTTGAATGAAAGCGTAACTTCTATCAACAAAGACAAGACTTCAAGGACGTTGAGTTATGCACTACAATTTTAATTTACTATTATGTTTTACCTTCTTTTCTTAAGTTCCTTTAATGACACATGCAGCCGGAATATATAAGTTAGAAGATTTTACTGTATTCAACTGAAAATAATCAGTGAATGCTGTCAACAAGCATGATTTCATGTGTATTGAAAGCGCTTAAGTGTGACTCGGCTTCAAATACAACAACGAAATAAACATAAACGTAAACATAAACATATTAAGTGTCTGGACAGGTTTATTTGCTAAATAACTTACAAATTTGGCACTGTTAAATCAGTGACAGAGGCACAACATTAACTGGCTAGTTTCTCACAAAACCTTGGAAATCTCTTAATAGGAATGATCGATATTTTAAAAACTTTATCTTAAACATACTTGTGTTTATCACTCTTCAAGAATACATATGTAACAAAAAGCTAGTATTTTCTTTTCCTTGGGATATGGAATATATATCGCTGGTCTGAAAGAGTAAAAAAATTATCTATACTCCAATTCTACATCAATACTCAAACAATTACATATTATGATATATCAATATTAATACTATTTTCTTAATTTTTTTGTTAATTATAAATTAATCTCTGACTTAAAAGGCAATAGAGTAATGTTTCAGCTGTTTCAACGTTTTTGTTCCCTAGTTTTAGATCATCACAATAACAGTGTTTGAAAACACTGAGCCATTTAAAGGTATTAGCTATTCAGTGTTCCTTTCAGGTCTTTTTTTCATTACACAACCTTTCTAAATTAGAGCACTTAAATCAGTGTTGATGCTTCCCAGGTTCACAACAGGCGTTACAACACCCTGTCTACGATACTTGATGAGGGACGGATTACGAAGCAGCATCAGAGCGACGTGCCAGCGGTTGACTGCCTTGTGAGACATGCGCGGAAGACGGGGTTCACAAAAATGTGCTAGAAGAGACAAAGAAGAAAGAAAGAATTGACGAATTAAAAAAAGCAATATTAAGAGTAAGCTAGCTCTTTTCTAGCATTCGCCTTAAAACAGCCATGTATCCTGATTTCATTTAAATTTAATAGCTCTCACCAAAAAAACAAAACGAACAAACAAACACAAAAACAAACAACGGAAATCGCCAAACGGGATCATGACCACAGAAAATACCATAAGTGCATGCGAACATAAAAGTCTTGAAATGCATAGTTTCGTGCAGGGACAAGTTAAAGAAAAAAAAAAAACACCATCTAACGATTCCTGCTGATGCTCGATATATAGACCTGAAAAGACACTAGAATTATATGAACGATTTTGGTTACTTTTTGATGAACTCAACGAAGACAACGAAGAATACGGGAAGCGAGACTCAAAAACGTTCCCGCTGAGACAAATACGATCGCATGAAATTTAACTTGCAGAGCGCATGGCTTGGCTTGGCTTGTTATCTTAATTCGGATTTACAGTGAAGTAAAGAAACATGCTAACTACTTCACTAATTTCACTCATAAATTAAAAGTAAAAGCATCAGATGAAAAGCTAAAGAATTATAATTATGAGAATGAATATATGAAAATCACAATAATAATAATGTTTACTTCAAATCAATGCTATACACGACTCATATGCAGACGAGTGTCAAGACTAAATGGTTCATGTTTTGTACACATGTATGGTATTTAGATGCTTCCAAGCGTTTTAAGGGCCTGTTTAAGGTAAGCAATCGTTCTTCAGATGTTTTTCTATTTCCTAGCATTTTGGGCGGTATGTGTAAATCGACCAGAACATACTGTACTCTTGGAAGAGAGAACATTTTAATGAATGAGACCGCCCACTGTTGTCTTTTTTGAACGAGCGTTTGAGTGTTCTAACAAAGGGCAGTACATCTTAAAGACATTCACTTCAAAATAAGAACCTGAAATTTTCTTTGAATAGTTTGACTTTCGCATCTGAGACAGGAAAAGCACTATTATTCCTTGAAACCTACCATCAAAACAAGGAACAGGCGTCACACCTGCAAGAAGCCCAAATGTTTCTGTAAGCAAAGGAGGAATTATCGGTAAAGTAAAGCGAACAGCCATTAGTTTTACGAATGCGATCAAGGCAACGACAATTTAGAAATACCGTAAAAGCTCTATTAAGCCCCCGGGGGGCTTATTTAATTTCAGGCCTTATTACCGAGGGGCTTATTGGAGAGGGTCGCCAGTTTTCGTGTTAAATAGTTTCTGTACAAATCTCAAACAACTGTAGTAAAACCTTATTATTTAATATCGAGCAGTAAACAGTATTGTGTATATTTGTTTAAAAACAAACCAACTGGGCCGCATAAAGTGTATTTCGTAAGAGGGAATAGGAGGGAATAATTACAAAATCCCGTGTCCCATATGGGGGAGGGGGGAGTGGGGGGTGGGGCTTACTAGAGAGGGGGACTTATTACAAAAACCGACTCCCAAACAGGTGGCTTATTAGAGAGGGGGGTTAAAAGAGAGAGAGGGGGCTTAATAGAGCTTTTACGGTATCCTAAGACCTCGTGGAAGTTCCCAATGAAAAATCTTAATAAATAGAGATTACTTCATGGTTGGTGAGCGCGTACGATTTTTATGCACGAGTTGTGAAGAATCGCAAACGAACGAGTGAGCGTAGCGAACGAGAGAGTTTGCGATTCTTCACAACGAGTGAACTGTTTATTTTATACATGTAAGTACTGAGATTTTGTTTCAAGCAATAATGACAACAGACATTAGACGATGAAGTGAGTTTCATTCACTCCAAGGTTCTAACAGTTCAGCACCTTCTTTCAAAATTTGTACACGATGAAATGAGTATTTTCACTCACAAACGTAAAAGCGTCACCGTTTTCTTTTCAAAATTTTAGCAAAGGACAAAAAACTGAAGGAAATTATAAAAGTTTGTTTTTATAAAGTCAAGCTTACTCTTCACCACTGTCCTCCAAAGGCCTCAGTCTCTTCCATCGTGGCAACGCTTCGGTTGTAGCTGGGCTAGATTCCTCTGGTGTGAGATTTACTGACTGGTTAGCTGTGTTTATGTTGATCAAAAGCTTGCCTCCTTGAGTGATAGCTCCGTTGAATAAAGCCATAAATTGCTGGCAGTCAGAGGTGGATGGAGAAATGGCTGGATTAGCTGTTTCGTACGAGGGCGTCTTTGCTGTCTTTGGTTGTGACCGAAATAATAAACTCACACAGGTGTTCGCTTAACTTCGTTTGCTGGTCTGTCTTTAACATTTCTAATTTCATTCTTAGTTTCTAAAAAGGCTTGCAAACGTTTACATCTCGTTGTGTATTTTGGAAGGTGGCTTTGCTCTCTTGTTCAGCCATGAAATTGACAACCGAACCAGCGTCTACCAACCTTTCCTCCGGCAGTTTGAAAATAAAAGGCCGGCTGCAAATTTTCACGCCAGGATGACGTAGTTTCTCGAACGATCACCTTTCGCTGGTGAAAAACAGAGTTCGTCCAATCAGACGCCGCAAACGATGATTTTTCACAGTGAAATGTCATCGTTCGCGTCACTGATTGGCTGTGACTAAAACCGAAACGATTTTTTGATCTATGTCATTTCCGTGAGTAAATCTCAGTACTTATATAATAAAGATTTTTATCATATCAAATAAACTCATTACACGACAATTAAGAAAGAAGGTAGGCAGGAGAATTTACTTTCTGTCTTTATAAACCCTGTGGTAGGTTTTATGTCCTCACAATAGTTTTTACATGTAAAGAGTCAATCCTTTATATACCAAATATATTTAATATGTGAATGATCATCGCAGTTATGAACACTACCGAAGCAGTAGCCTGAATTTTTTTCAGGTTTTATTTTCACTACTGCTTAGGTAGTGTTCATGACTGCGATGATCATTCTCATATTAAATCATTAATCCCCAGTTCAAATATATGATTTTCATATATTCATTCAGATATATTCACCACTCACGGGTATATTACGAACCAACAAAACGACCAGCTCCCAGATGGCTTGTTAGCTCAGTCGGTAGAGCGCTGCACCGGTATCGCAGAGGTCGTGGGTTCGAATCCCGTACAAGCCTGAATTTTTTTCAGGCTTTCTTTTCACTACTGCCTAAGTAGTGTTCATAACTGCGATGATCAGTCACATATTATATCATTAATCCGCAGTTCAAATATATGATTTTCATATATTCATTCACATATTCCAAATATAGTACAAATTCTTACCTAGTTTTCAAGTTTCATTTCATTTTTTCATTTTGAAGCTTATTGATCTGGTCTATTATTTTTATTTACTTATTCATTTGTTTCTTAATTTATTTAGTGGGGCCATTTAAAAACGTATGAACTAAGCACATACCAGCAGCACTGCCTGTTTCTTTTTGAGATCTCCGCAGTGAGGTCTGGAGTCGCGGCGCAGATTCCTCGAGCCCGCGAGCTTTGTTTCTGTTTATTAGCAGTTGGCAGAAGATGAGCATCACAGGATGGCTGTGAGCCACAAGCACGTTGACAAAACCAAGATAGGCAACGAAGGCTGCAAGCGAAAAACAATGTCTGAGAGGAGGATGGGAGAGAGTGTAGAATATTTACGCACCCAGCGCAAGAAAGTTAGCAAGGAAGCGAGAGGAAAGGACATCAATCAGAAGATGTTAGGGTGAGGTGAAAAAAAGTTAAATGTACTGCAGTGCAGCGAAGTAACGTGAAAGGAACAGTCAATTGTGGTACCGTGCGGTAACGTGAATAGAAGGCATGCAAGTACAATGCAGCTAAATGCAGTGAAATGATATGAAGTGAAGTGAAGCCAATTATTATTGGATGACCAATTACTATTGGACAACTACCCGAGTACTTGTAAACAAATCTTTTAAGACTATATTTTACCAATTGCCGGAACATTTTTTCTACACTGTAATTTCGATACGTACTTTTAAATTGAAAATACAGTCGCCTAAATATTATAAAGAATGTCTTTTAACGCGGTCATCCCTGAACGGCAGAACACCAAGTACCATGATATTAATATTATCACCGAGATTATTTGGAACAGTGGGAAGTTTCTCACAAAAGAAAGGAAAAAAAGTGAAGCCAATTGCAGTGACGCAAGGTAAAGTGAAGTGCAGATAAGAGCAGTACGGTAAAGTTACGCGACGCGACCCGACCCGAACCGACGTGACGTGAAGTGAGATCATACCATCAAAAAAAAAAAAACAAGGGAGCAAACTTTACTGAGATAAATAGAAAAAGCTTTGACATGCCTGGGTCCCAAGTCTGGAAACCCTGCATCAAGCACGTTCGGTCAATACGAGACAGGAAAATAACTCCCAGCGCCATTCCTTTCAAAATACGGAAGAGGCACGATATCATTCCAAGAAGAATGTTGTAGAAGAAAAAGAAGTATGACATGATGGAAAACAGCCGCCTGCAAAAGAAAAACAGTTAAACAGTTAAACCATTTAAGAGCCAGTGTCAGCATCTATATTCTCCTTAATGATATTCATTCTGTCGTTATGCTACTAGTTGGGAGAATTCACTTAAACGCCAACTCTCACAGACTGCATGTTTGATCAAGAAGTAATGTTAGGAAGCAACAACAACGGCGAAGGGAACGAAAACGTCATTTCAAAATGTAACTTCTCCTTGCTGAACCTCTTTCGCGTTTGTAACTCATTAAACTTGTGAAATGTGTGCAAACCATCCTGAAACTAAATAACTACGAGCGCAGTTGAAGTAAAGAAGTAGAAGAAAGATCGGAGTTGAAGTAAAGAAGAAAGATTTACCGTCTTACGCTCACGTTCCCGATCACACCTTGAATTCGGTCATTCACGTTGCTGTTACGAAATTTACCAAAATGCAAAATGCACGCGCAGAGTGATTGCTCTTGCTCATCAAAGCTATTGTTTTTATTTATTTAGTTTATTTTTTGTGGCGATCTCTTCGTCGTTACCATCGTCATTACTTTTAATAAGAAATGGAAAATTAATTTAACATTATTGTTATAAGGTATTTGAGGCTTGCTAGGAACAGCAAGGATTCTGAGAAAGGTTCTCGACAACTAAACTAGAAGGAATGACCCAAAGGACCACAGGCCACTGGCTATGGCTTGCTTGTTCGGTTTAAACGCAGCATAACATCTGCCAGAGCGTAAGCGTCATGAGAAGATAATAATTAAATAAAAATATATAATTATAATAAGAACCTTCCCAGAATTCTTTGCAGCTGGAAAATCGTCAATCCCAAATAACTTGGTCAGTTTGAGGGCAGCAAGACCCCCACGTTGTCTAGAAATAAGTCTTACCATAAACTAATTATTGTACAAGACTAAGGGCGATGACGTCATTGGTCACGTGACTTTGCTCACAAGTGCGTTTTTGCTCACTGTGACGAAGTTATTTTGTTATTGCAAAAGCAGTCAACGTGGTTTGAAGCACAATGGTGTGAGCCATTTCGGACTGCCCGGGTACCGAACAAAATATAAATATTAAGGGAGGTATATACAATTTTCTATAAGTGGGAGTCTGGGACCGAAGTTTAATATTCGCTCTACAAGTTTACTAGAACCTTTCTCCAAGAATATTTTTAAGCGAAGTTGTAGTTTAATAGTGTTTTAAAAAATGGCCATGATTACTTTTTCCTAAGAAAGTGCGGCAGTAGAAAATCTAACTGAAAAGTTTGTCAGCTTCCTGCTCAACGACCATTTGAGGTAGGAACAAAAGAAAATTTTGCGTAAGGCTTGAGAGTATGCTCTTTATGATGGCGTTGTCAGTTTCTTCTAATTACAATTGCTTTTGGCGATGATCGATGTTTAAGATTTTTTTCAGAGGAGAGGGCCTGGAGGAAAGAACGAAAACGAGGCTATACTTTCGCGCGCTTTTTGTTTTCACTGCGACGCCGCGCCACAAAAGGTTAGCTAGAAAAAAAAATTCCAAGGACTGAACAACGGACTGGACTTGCATTTTCTTTAAACGGAACTTTTGACGACTTTTTTAATTATTTTTTTTATGGCTGTTGTCTGCTCAGGGACAATGTATACCTGAGAAGGTAAGTTGATACAGATAGTTGTTGCTGTTTGTTAAAAAAAAAAAAAAAAAAAAAAAAAGCGTGTTTGTGGTACACTTAAATGCACTTCCCACCTAAAAAGTATTGTTTAATTCTTGAAATTATAAAACTTAAACTAGAAGTTGCAGCAATGCGAATGAAATCAAATTAATGCTAACATTAAATGAAACAATTTAAGTTGCTTAAGGCAACCGATGCAAGCTCAGTAATTTTACTAAATACGATATTTGAAGGTTAAAAACGTATCTTAAACAGTGACGGAATAAATGATTACTTTATTTTCAACCGGAACTTAAAACGTTACCTTCATTCGCACAGACATCAAAACTTTATTTTATACTGTCCATGAACTAAATTCCCTATTACAATTATAACAAAGTGTACAATAAAGCCATTATTCAAAGTATTGGCCTAAGAAAAATAGTTGCGCATAAACAAATACTGGAACAGTTCGTGCTTTCAAATGGATTACCCAAATGAATTACACGATTCCGACACATAAGTTTAATTTGAGTGGCGAAACATTTTGTTGTATCTGAAAAATTACTGTACTACAAAAAACGTTTTCACAGAGGTTGTAATGCATGGGGGTTCACATAATTTAATTCAATTTTATAAAGCTAAAAATTGTATGTCAAAGATTCAGCAGAAACAGAGAAAAGTTTTAAAATCACGGCTGTTTGTGCGAGTTCGTGTACGTACGCGCTAAACGCGGAAAGTACCTAAGCTTAATAACTCTGAAGAAGTCAAGTACTTAAGTTTATGTCAAAACCGACCAAGAACCAGTCGAAAAAAAACAAAGCAAATAATTATTTTAATAGATTTGGCAGTTTTACAAAGTGTTACGCTTCTGGTTTGTGGCACCTATTTACAATGGTAGTCTGAGGAAAAACCTTTTTACAACAATGTTTAAATTATAAGCTTAAGCTTACGGTAAAGTTCATTTGAATCTAATTTTTAAACTGAGGGGAAATTAAAATGTAATTTGCTATAAGAATGGGTCCAACACAGAAATCCTGAAAACCTTCTTCACAAACAAACTGACGATAAACTTGAAAACCAAATTTGAGAGAAGGCTTAACTTCTTGCCGAGCCATACAAAAGTTGGGCACATAAACAAAGACAACGCTTATCTGGCTTATCGGTTGACCGTAAGTTTTTTGAAGAAAACGACTAAATAAAAGGGCGACGGTAAATACCTTCTCCAATCGTCGAAAAGGCTACATCGGGCCACTGCGTAAATCGCACATCCTTCGTCTTTAGTCATGCTCAAAGCACAGCGGGAAAATTTATGTGTTGTCGAATGCAGTCGCGGCGCGAATTCAATCCCTTTCACAACGCTTTAGATACATCCAAAAAGCCGTCCATCAAGCCTTGATATAATTCTTCCCAGAGTGGCCAGTTAAAAATATTTTCACACTCTAACACATCTTCAGGTGACCTAGTCGAAGTGGCGGAACGAGAGAGTCGAACGAGGTATCGCACAGCGTTCATGTGCTCGTTAATCCACTGACTTGGTCTAAGGTTTTATGAGACAGGATGAACCAAATTTCAAAATAATTTCACCGTTTTGAATGTAGTTAAGCTTCGGACTAGAAATTTCCCATTAGGTTGTTAAACTTGACCGCAAATACCACTTTCACCACAGCTACAGCGCTGTCGCAAGCAAACCGTCGCTTCGTTTCAGAAGGTCGATTCACTTTCTGTGATTGGTTAAACAAAATGACGTGTGAATCGCGAGGTGTGGAGAATCTACGATTCGATGACAAACATAGCGGGCGATGTCTTCCTTCGTAATTTAACCAAAAAAAAAAATTGCAAAACATTTAATTTTTGGTTTATCGTGAACTAAAAAAACTGTCAGAACAAGAGCGGTAGGCGTGTTTTCAGAGCATCTTGTGATTTCTGGTATGAATGAATTAATATGCAAAAACTAAAAAATGTAAAAATAATAAAGAAAAATTGTCAACTATTTTCCCAAAGACGTAGAAATACACTTGCCTCGATCCAAGCCCACTCATAATATGAATACAATTTTCCGTCTGTACAACATTTAACCCCCAAATTTCAATACAACCATTTTTTTTTTTACATTTATTAGTAAGCTCTGGCTTGCTGGCTCAGCAACAAATAACTTTCAAAACCATGAGAAGTTAAGTGAGAGAAACAATGTCTACAAGGTCTAAATAATAAGTCAGTAGTGCATGATTGGGTGGGGCAGGGGTTCTGAACCTTCAACTGATTGTACTTTTTTCTTCTGGTTCTACCCCTTACGTAGCAGTATCTACTTATGTCTTAACTTTGTTGCAGAGTCTAACAAAATTGCAAATTCATCACAACTTATCATTGTTCTTACCACCTTGGGAATGCCACCTTGGGAATGCCACTTTTTTGGTAGCCGCTTCAGTACACGTCTATTATTTCTATTTCTGTATTGTAACCGTTTTCTCCATTTTTACTTTGCTTCAGTGTTGCCCCTGAAGAAGGTTAGTCATGTCTCGCCGTAATATATGGCATTAAAAGTTACCCTTTTCGACCATCATTTTGTTTCTTTGCCTTATATCTACCTTTTTATGGGATATATAATTATATATTGTTATTTCCGGTTTACTTGTAATATTAAAATAATAATAATAATAATAATAATAATAATAATAATTTTAAAATAATCCAAAAAACTTTATTAGAAAATGACCAACTTTTTACAAAATCTTGCGCACTCATGAAATACACTACAGTAACCACCACCACGACCACCACCACCACTAGCACTCTACCACTACCACTACTACTACCACTACCACTACTACTACTACTACTACTACCACTACCACTACTACTACTACTACTACTACTACTACTACTACTACTACCACTACTACTACCACTACCATCACCACCACTACTACTACTACTGCTGCTGCTACTGCTGCTGCTACTACTACTGATACTGATACTACTACTACTACCACCACCACCCCACCACCACCACTACTACTACTACTACTACTACTACTGCTACTGCTGCTGCTGCTGCTGCTGCTACTACCACTACTACTACTACTGCTACTGCTACTGCTACTGCTACTGCTACTGCTACTGCTACTACTACTGCTACTGCTACTGCTGCTGCTACTACTACTGAAACTGATACTACTACTACTACTACTACTACTACTACTGCTGCTGCTGCTGCTAATAATAATAATAATAATAATAATAATAATAATAATAATAATAATAATAAAGAACAAAAATCGTCATTACTTTTGAGCTGCCATTCATAAGGAGGCGGCAGGGCCTGTAGGCTGGCAGAACACTTTTGGGAATGGAGGGTTAAACACTGACCAAAGGAAAAAAAATGAGAAGAGAAAGAAAAACTACGGTTTAAAATTGTCAATCACTGGAGTAGCTCTAATACCTGTTGTCCACAGTGATGGTGATGTTTGGAAAGTCTCTGTCACGAAAGACAAAATGGGCAAGAAACATCTGGAACGTCCACAAGAAAAATGCCATACCAACCGTTGGCCTGAAGTGAAAAACAAAATGGCATTTTTGTAGGCTCTAAAACTATCAGGAGAGCAGTAACATCAATACGTGGATCGGTAATTCAGCGGTGGTCTGAAGCACAGAGGAAAAGAAGCATTACCGTAAAGCCTCATTAACTGGGGGGAGGGGTTATTAGAGAGAGGGGGGGGGGTCTTTTGGGCTTATTTTAAATCTTAAACACGAAATTGAAACTCAAATAACTGCAGTGAAGCTATTATTTGAAGGGCTCGGGGCAAGAATGTCCTCCCGGTTTTTGGTCGATTTTCGATGTGCTCAATAGAAACTGAGATTTGGCATGTGGACTTCATTCCAGTTAAAAAACATTGCTCTGTATTTGTTTTGGCTGATTTCCTCTTCGTTTTCGAGAAATAACGTATGCAAAAAACCCAAGTCAGCTCATTCCCTTGCGTATTAATATTCATGCGCGAATTGAATTACCTGTAGAGCACGTGAAATGATTGACGGGTGGAAAGTATTGTTTGATAGTGTGACGTAACTATACATTTGGCGGCTAAAACATCGATTTAAGTTTCATTGATAGGAAACTTACGTGGCTGTGAGGTGTCGATTGCTAGCTAAATTTAATCGAAACTCGCCAGCCTGGTGATCGAACGGACGTCATTTAAGTCCGTCGATCCGCAAGTCAGACACTTCTAAAAGAAGCCATTGGTGTTTCTCTGTGCTTTCCAAACGCTGGAACAAATCGGAACAAATTTTCACTTCGGAGCGGAAACATTACGGAGAATTCATCTAAGAGTGGGAAATCGGCAAGACGAGCAGTCAGTCCGTTTTCGATGAGTTGAGTATCTTGCAAACAGTGCATTTTCCATCGGTTTTCATCTCTAAACGGGACTTTCAGAATAGTAAGTTTTGCGTGGTTTTGGCGGTTGAGAAACGTTGGCAATGGATTCATTTTCATCGTCAAATGGAAAATATGGAACGAAATGGTATTAAAATCAAAGTAAATGATGACAGGTCAAGACTTTGGACAACATACTTAACTAGTTCTGAAGATATTCTTTAGCTTCAAACTGCCGAAAATTTGCATACCTGGTATATTGAATTATGAAATTCGATCGCACACAATGGTCTGTCACACGACTCGCGTGAAAATAATTTTAACTGTTTATCTGGGGTGAAAATGCTTTTTGCAGTTAATCTCGCGTGAAAATACTTTTAGATGATGTTTACAAGACTCCAAATAAGCGAACTAACCGAGGTACTCGATGCAAAAGTGATTTATATGTTAAAATACGCCAGCATCTTTACGTGTGTTCACATAACCAGACAGAGGGCGATGTCACCTTGTCACGTCATTTGTGCTTTGAATATTTGCTGCGTGCGGCAAAGAAACTTTTCCTTGCACTGGTTTTCCAAGATACTCAGCTCATCGAAAACGGACTGACTCGTCGTCTTGCCGATTTCCCACTCTTAGATGAATTCTCCGTAATGTTTCCGCTCCGAAGTGAAAATTTTCCCACCGCAGCCGAGCGAATATTCATTTCCAGTCCTCGCGAGAACTTTCCAAGGAGACAGCGCCCTCTGTGGTCGCATTGAGTTGTGTGCTTATTACAAAAACTAACTTCCTAACGGGGGACTTATTAGAGAGAGACAGAGAGAGGGGGAAGGGCGTTAATACAGATGGGGGGCTTAAAGAGCTTTTACGGTATCTGACAACTCAAATCTTGAACGGCTTGAACATGCTAGCTGGAACTCGTTTCACCATGATCGTCTGTCTCAATTTATTTCCTTCGAGCTCTAATTGGTTCATTGTTGTCAAGAAAGGCATTACTCATCTTGGTTTGAAATAAGAGCTTTGTTTTATCGTTTGTTGTGTGACATAGTCCTTGCTTTGATGTAGAAGACGGCGTTTCGCCAACAATACTTCTGGTCATCATCATAGTTGAGTTAATCTTTTGTCTCACGATTGAGTCATTTAGATGTGGATCGTGACATGTCGCCCACTATACTGTTGGTCATCGTCAAGCGATGCTGTCGACTGGCTGCACACTGTTCGTTGATTTTTTTTGCGTGTGCTTGCTGTTGTGACTGAAAAATTACTCTTTGATTTATGACTGGTAGGTGAAAACCGCTGTGTTTACATGACATAAGCTTAAAGTGCACCTAAAGGCAAAACATTTTCGTTGTTAAGATAATTCTTACCCGAGGTCCCCCCAGGAATTCTTACCACTTACAGCAAACATATTTTACCATTTTCACCCCGAAAATTTGCTTTTCATGTGTCACACATGCTTTGTAAAGTTAGCAAAACTATCAGTCGTATGGACCCACGACCATGCTGTGAGAGGCATGGGTCTATTCTCGATTCTACGTCACAAACTGCTCTACAAAATTACGAGGTGAAAATGGTGAAATATGTTTTCTATAAGTGGAAAGAATTATCTTACCAACCAAGACGCTTTTGCCTTTACGTGCACTTTAAGCTAATCAGAGACCTCAAAGATAGATAAAGAAGTGAAACTTACAACATTGCAACTCCAAGATCTTTCAGTGAGTTCAAGATTTGTCGACTGAAAATCTTGTCTGCGTACGTGAAAATAGGTCCCACAATGAGACACACAATCGTCAGAAAAAATCCCAAGACGAAATAGCCTTTAAACACAAGGACGAATCGTAATTAACGAAACAGATGACATACTACAGAACAAAAATATAATGGGAAGAACACGAATAAATTAAAATACAATGGGACGCAGCTCAGCAGGAATTCAAGCCATGAGCCTCTACACACGGAAAGAAACCTCTAAATGTATTGAGTGTAAACATCACTTCGAATCCATTGGCTAGGTAAAACCTGATGTCTAGTATATGGACTCAAGTTTGGTCACTGTGATAATCATTCCCCCTGACTGTTTCATGGTGGTCATCAAAATGAAATATCAACATATTTCATCTGCGATTAACATTCAAAATCCATTCTAACTAGACCAAGTGTGGACATTTTTTCGACCCTATCAAATATTCCTTCGATGCTTCCATTTCACCTCTCTCAAGAATCAAGTAATTATGAAAACAAACAATTATCACCGCCTCTCCCTCGAGCAGACAGCAGTTGCACTCTTGATAAGGTCCTTAGGTCTGGCAAAAAGTCTGCTTGGTGTTTTGCACAAAAGACAAAAGACAAAATCCCTACCAGCCAAGGTATAGGCGATCTGGTATCCCGAGAATCGAAGGCTTCTTCCCTGAAATATAAAATTAAATTTACACTGGTTAAAGTAGTTGGCGACATTTAATCTGGGCTTTAGATGAGACGTATGGATAAGTTAACAAATTTGGCTTTTTCGGTAGTAAAAAGTTTAGCTAAATGGCATCGTTTGTGTTCTTGCTTTCTAACCTAAATGTGCTTACAAATTAAATAAGACACGCCTAAAATTATCATTTTATAGTTGTATTTTTCTTGAGGTGCCTGTAGCCCGAATAAGCCCTAATGGTTTCTATATGGGCATCCCCGCCTTATGCTTTTCTTTTATTGATTATTTAATATCTCTTGTAGTTTAATATATATTTATTTTGTAATTTAAAATAACAAAAGTGGCAAAAATAAACTGAAACTGAAATTGACGCCATCCTTACAACCATACAGTGCAAATGGAAACGGACTATACAACCAAAATTAATTTCTGAAGAGCATATTTAGTACGTTCATGACGACGAATTTCAAGCGTTACCGTTATGAAAAAGGAAAAGTCATAGAGCGCTAGAAGCGGATTCGTTATTGCTGACGAACCATCACGTATACGCGGTATAAAATCGGTTTGGACAGAGGGGAGTGGAGGCACCTTTTTAGACGAGAGGAGACGAGATGCGGGGAGGACATGAGAGGAAAAATTAAAAAAAAAAAAAGATTGGGGTACAATACCAAACAAGAAAACATAAAAGAGACAACAACTGAAGAGAACACAACAGAAGAAAAGTGAAGAGACGAGAAGTGGGCAAAACTGGGAAACAACACTAAAAGCGAAGAAAGAAGAGTGGAGTGAAAAGGAGAGAAGTGAAGTGAAGTGAAGTGAAGGGGAGGAAAAAGTGGATGAAACAAAAAAGAAGGAGCGAAATGAGAGGGCTTTTCACAAAAATACCAACCACAAGTTTAGCAGGTGAGACAAACACATCTTGATAAAACGTTCTTTGGCCTCGATACAGCTGAAAAACATGATCCCTAGAATAACATGAAATAAGCAGAATGTTAGTCCCAGCTAGCATTATATCAGGTGTTGGATTCATTGAAAAAAGGTACTTTGAACTGCATCTTTGTACTAACCGATGGCACTTCATGAAATGAAGCAGCAACAGGACAGAGATCAATGAACACACAATAAAGGCTGCCTCAAGGCTGTCTGGAAACAAAACATGATTTATTCAGCTTTCCTCGTGTACTTTTCCCAAACAAAGCACTAATAATCTCTAAGGGTATCACGAGGCTAGTATAACATGGTTTTTACGATTCCAAGTTTGAGCATTTTCTCATCTCCAGGCCGAGGCAGCCACAAGCCTAGCAGTGGACAGATGTTTCGTCCTACATTGGACTCATCAGCACTATGTAAAGCATGCAGTCACATGTAGCGAGAATGTTGATATCTCACCTCTGAGATCCAACACATGATACACAAGGGGGACCTCAGGAGAAAAGCGCACCAGTAGTGATAGACTACTGTTGAGGCCGGGTTACTTAAGCCTCACAAATAAGCCATCCAGAAGCAAACAAAACAAACAAAGCACTTTTCCCGCTTGTGTCATCATTAACAGCACCGTAGGCAGGTAGGAGGAAACATCAGTGTGTCGTTTCTTTTCCCTTATTTAAGCTCGTAGTATTATGCTACCGCTGCAGGGAGTTGTGATCTTAGGGATAACGAAACAAGTGCTACAAACGTACATTGGAGTTTTAGAAGCCGTGTTATAAAGACCACGTCATCCGAAAGAAATACAGAAAATTATTTAGCCTACGTGTAGCCGTAAAAATATAAATGAGGTTTGCGAGACTTTTGGATTAAACAAATTCCACGATAAGCAACAAAACGCCATAGGTTTGTCTATGATGGAAAGGTTGTCTGTGTTTCATTGGCAACTGGCCGTGGAAAAGCCATTAAATTTCAGGCGATGCCAGTGATCGCATCGCTTCTTTGGAATCTTGAAGGTGGATCAAAGGGAAGGGGTGTGGGGAGTGTGGGGTGTGTGGGGGTGTGGGGTGTGTGGGGTGTGGGGGGTGTGGGGTGTGTGGGGTGTGGGGGGTGTGGGGTGTGTGGGGTGTGTGGGGTGTGTGGGTGTGGGGGTGTGGGGTGTGTGGGGGGTGTGGGGTGTGTGGGGTGTGTGGGGGTGTGGGGGGTGTGGGGGTGTGGGGGGTGTGGGGGGTGTGGGGGGTGTGGAGGGGTTACCCACCGAATAAAACCTTTATCAAACTCTTGTAAACATCATTGGAGTATGCCAGAATATAGAAACTCTTCAAGTAGTCGAATACACTAAGAAACGTCACCAGAACCTAAGGAAAAAGAAACAACAAAGTTAATCATTTAGTTATTTGCCCATTTACAGCGGTTTTCAACTGAGTGTCGTAAAATCGACACCAAAGCAGTTACTCCAACCAATCACAACAGACCTCAACAGACGGAAACAGCGTAGCAAGCCAATCAAAATTCGAAGTAATTACACGTAAGGCAGGCGCAAAGCGCGGGAAAATACGCGCGTGCGAGTAGCAATTGGTTTTGGTTTTGCTTCTCATTGGTTAAGAAAGTGGCGAGTTTTGCTGGCCAATCAGAGAACGGAGCAATGCAAAACCAAAGCAAACGCAATTTTACCCCTCACGGAAGGGGATCCACCCTCCTATGTCCATAACCCCCGAAATTTTACGACATGCGCAGAGTACTTTACCTTGAAAAACTGCTGTTTCCTGAAAACGCGGGCTTCTTTCGTTACTTGTTGCGAAAAAAAATGTCAGCCAAAGGGGCGAAGAAAATTTATCGGCGGGCAGTTTTCTAGTAAATATCAGCAGGCGAAGAAAATAAAAACAGAAGAGAAAACAAACGAAAACAGTTCAAGTGTTGGTGGTCAGGTTTCAGCAACAGCAACTCCAGAAAGTGTTTTTTTCAAGTTTGCAAGCGACATTGAGAGGATCGATAAACTCTCTCTCGTGAATGTAAACGACTAACAGCAGAAAACACAGGACTGAAAAGGACAATCCAAACGCTTCGAAAAAGTATAGATAAGCGTTGGTTAAGCAAAAAAATCGGTGAATGTATAACTCAAGTCAGTTTTTTAATTGGCATACTTATTATCACGGCTGCTTTGAGTGGGCTTCCAAACACGGAAAATGTAAACACACGCAAATGCAACGGATCTGTTTTTGACGTGAAACAAGGAACCCGCATCCGGCCTGTTTATTCATTTTCAGTGCAGATATAATGCCTTTTAAGGCTTTATAAGCTTAAGGTTAAAGGTTAAGTTAAACTGGGCCACACAACGAACATTCATTAACATTTGAGTAAAACAACGTTGAATATTTAATAATGTCACGAAGAAAAGCCACGGAACTTGTGAAAATCCTTTATACATTTTTGCGGGTAGCTAGCGGGGTGAAAAACGTTAGTGCATTCTCCTTAAAAGGGGGTAAAAGAAGAAACTTCTACTTTAGAGATACTGAAAGAGACACCTTAAAACTTACTACAAAGTATGTTTCATTGACCGCGCGCGCTCTAAAACGTCTTGTTATAATTTCGCAGCTGTTAATCCCGTGTTAATTCGGTCAGGTGAATTGTGCATCCAGACTTTGCTTTTATTTTGGACACTAAATAATGTAGCAGAGCTGAAAGAAACAAACCATTTTAGATATATGCCAACACAAAAATTCAGTTATCTCAAAGAAACATTACCCGAAGGTAAAAAACACACGTGAAAAACATTTTAAATGGCACAGTATCCGACCTTGTGCGGACCGCTGAGGGGTCAGCCTATTTGATCAAAATTACCGCGAGGTACCGAGAATATTCAAGTCTTTGTCGTCCTTCTTATGTCGAGCTCAATCTAGTTTTAATTCTTCGACTTTTCATACCTTTCTCTAGTTAAATTTAAGCTTAGGGACATGTAAGATTTTGAGTTCAAGTGGACAAAACTCTTACTGAGAAAACTGTGTATATACCTTTTACACTTGACAAAAAACACCAACGTTCTCGACAGTAATAAAAAATAAATAAATTCACAGGTGTTAATGAAAACACAATCAATAAATAAAGTACCAACATCTAAATGTAGAACTGAGAGTTTAAGGTTCAGACTTTTCAAAATATGAATTAAATGAAATTATTTGTTTTCAAAGCCACATGTCAATAATTTTTTTGTGACTTTTCCCCTTGTTTTCAGTATTTGTACAGAGAAGGTACAGTGATTTGAAGAAAGAGACTCTGACCCTACCAAATTAAGTTACAAAACAAGACAAACTTTTAAAGACCACATCCTTGAGGAAAAACATCATCATCAAAAAACTAATGGAGACAAAATCTGTTGCAACAAGTTTTAAACAGTTATTCCCTTGTGGATACATTTGCCCATGGCAAAAATGGAGCAAATCATAGGAGTGTAATGTTCATGGCTTGCTTTAGATATTTACAACATGCATGTCGGTTATCTAACCAAAAGGCACCAATTGCATTACATTTAATTTTCAGTATTTTATTTAATTGTAGTCCCCCTACAAATCTGATTGTTTCCCCAACTACTTTGTCAGACTGGAATGTTCTTTTAGGGGAGGCAGACAAATTAATGTAAAAGGTTTGCAAACAGCAAATATGAACCCATGGTCCCAGTTTCAGTAGGCAGAAATCACGACTCATGCTACAAGAAAACCTGAATATCAAAATGTGTGAGAAAATGTTGTCATCAAGTCATCAAAGGACTCACTTTTCTTTCAGTGAAATACAGCAAATCACACACAGCCTGTGTTTACTCTTAGTAGCATGAGCCCTTGATAGTATAAGTGAATATTTGAGGATAAATTATCCTAATTAAACCAGGGATATTGTCTTTAGGTGCTGTTTTCGAAGAATTTTTGGTGTAAGATAAATGAAATGCACCTAACAAAAGTTTGGTATTGATCATTCTTTACTATGAAAGCCCAAAGGGTAATTTTAGTGACAGGAATATTTTTAGCCCTTCAGTGTAAAGTAAAGGAAAAAAGAGTTACGGTATTTATTTCAAGTGAAATTAACAAAAAAAATGGACACAGCTTTCAAATATTCAGGCTTTAATTGTGAAGTTGATGTCATTTGTAAATAGTAGCAGGTACCAGAAACTGGGAACAATTTTACTTGGTGTTACCAGTATTAAGAATTAAATGCTTGACAGTTAATTAACAGTATGTATTTTTTAAGGTGCAGGATGGTAGATTTATGCACATGTCATTGGTTTCCCTGTGGGGTCGACCCCCTGGCTAACCAGGGGGATTGTAAAATCAGTCGAGCAAACTTCAGGAATTTCCCGGGGGGGGGGTGGTCGGGGAATCTCTGAAGACAAAGTCCCCTGGGTGAGCTGTCTTTCAGTTGAAAATCCCTGTAACATCCTTTTCAAACTTAAGAATTTCCCCACCCCCTAATCTTTGATCATAAAGCAATGTCAAGATTTTCCCCTACCCTCGGGCAAAGAATCCCATCCATCTCCTTGCATTCCCCCACATATCTCCCTGGTAGGCCCGGGGGTAGACCCATGGGGAAGCCGATGACATGTGCATTATTACCTGCTAAAGCATCAAACATAATTTAGTCCTGTACATTGACTGTCCTAAAACAAAGACAGTAATAATTATTGTGTTCTAAAAAACACGACATAAGTTAGGTCCACAGAAGACGAACGAGGTTTCAGAGATCCCCTTAGCTTGCTGAAGTATTGAGCTGGCATTAAAAAAACAACAAACAAAATTAAAATTAAAAACAACAACAAACAAATAATGGATAGTGAAATTACATAAGCTTAAGCTTTTCATTCTTTGAGTTTAATTGTCTATGAGCATGACAATAACAGTAATGATATACACTGATAAGCCATGAAGAGCAGGTTGCAGTAAGTAGTTGATGAATCGAAATTGCCACATTGTTTTGCCAAAGTACAAAATGTGGAACCTCGGTGACCGATTTGGTTCATAAAACTAAATTCTATATACAATGCTCAAGATTCACTGGTTTCCGATTTGTATTGTGTTTACCATTACAACAATTTCAGAAGTGTTAAGTTTAAGTATTTTGTACTGTATTATTAGTGTTAAGTACGTCATCAAGGTTTGAAAAACTCTTTCGGTACCTTGCCTGCACTCTTCAGTTGCCTTCCCTCAATTCGAACAGCTCTCCAACCCAGCATGAGACGATTCTTGACGACTACGAGCGCGCGTGAAGAATAATGAAATAGCTTCACAGGGACACAATGCAGGACCCCTGAAGTTGACCCACTGACAAACTGAATGACTGATCTTAAACTTCACCGTCGCGAAATTTTTTTTAACCAGCAACGCACCGAACAGTGCGCATTCAAGTAAATAAAATAGGCACTGTATAAACTTCGGGGAAAAAAATCGAAATAGAAAACGGTAGATATTTCGATCATATACCATTCTTTAACCTTGCCTTTGACGGTGGCTGAAACTTCGCGTTTCAAAAAGATATTAAACAACAAAGTCCCCATAGCATACTTGTTGACCTGACCGGCCATTACCCGTGTCCGTACTGCGCATGTCTCTAATTTCTGTCTTTTGACGCATCGCATTCATTCCGTGAGGGGTAAATTTACATTCGACACAATTGAAAATCGCTCGAAATACTGCAAAGCCACCAACGTGATTTCTTAAAGCGGCACTTAACCTAAGCAGCGTTTTTGCGTCGCTTAACATGGATTTGACGTTAATAAATCGTTCGCGTTTCTGTGAAGCAATCCAAAATCCCTATAATCATCCCACGAAGCTATAGTGAGGGATATTTTGTGAATTTTTTGGTGATTTTTGGGCATATTTGGTAAGAGAGAATTTTTTCTCAAAGGATTTGTTAAATTTAGGGAAATAGGGAATATTGCGGAAGATTTAATGGAGGTTGAAAATTGGAATTTGAAGTGGGAAATTTGTAGAGGGACACCAAAACAGTTCCCCAGCAACCTTCAGTGCCGTTGTGGGGTGTCAACTGTCTGGTGGTGTTTCAAAACAATTTTGTACCTTTTAATTCCTTCTTTAAAAACCTTAAAATTTCACTCCAATTCAC
This sequence comes from Pachyseris speciosa, assembly GCA_016490735.1. Taxonomy (NCBI): domain Eukaryota; kingdom Metazoa; phylum Cnidaria; class Anthozoa; order Scleractinia; family Pachyseridae; genus Pachyseris; species Pachyseris speciosa. The sequence goes on along the minus strand of JAEMWC010000136.1, from coordinate 937,912 downwards.
CTTAAGTCCCACCTTAATGGCCAAGAATTCAAGATCATTTTTTTAGGTACAGTGCATGCGAGTTGACCGTGAGAACCGTTTATTACTCTGGATACTGTAAGTATACCGAGTTATAAAATGTGTTAGATTTCAGTCTTTTTTTTCCTGTGCAGCAAAATGCACAATACAATTAGGTGGCGGTGTTTCATCGTAGTCCAAAGTGCAAAGTATTGCATCATTATTGCACCATCAAGAGCCTTGAGCTACGTGACTCATCAATCTCTTTCTGTTCCGCCTTTGTGGTGGACTGTCTTTCTTGGATTACTGATGATGTTGCGATATCTTTGTAAAGTTGTGAAGACTTTAATCCAGTAGAGTTTGTTCACATGAAAGGTTTGCCAAAATTAAGACAAGGTTGGAAGCCTCACACGTGCTGTGAGTATCGACTCGAATTAGAACGTTGTGACAGTTCCATATTTAGAAAAACGCAAAGTTTTTTTTGATGTAATTTGATCCGGATGATATCACAACTCGATCGCTGTGACAGTTCTATATTTCGAGACAAGTTTGCAAATTTTTGGTTTTCACGTGACGTCAGGAAAAAACTAAAATTAAACATTTAGATTTTTTTACCTTCATCAGGTAAATGACATTTTAAGGATATATCTGCTGGCCTGTTTTCAGCCAAGTAACGCGCATTTTTTGAAAATAGAGCAGTTTGAATTTTGTACAATGCGTGACATCTGGATTGCTTCTGAGAGACATGTCACATACACGGAAACAATTCGCCTTGTGCTTTCGAGTTTTCAATAACCAATATGTTAAGAGAATTGTCTATGCGAATGTTTCCAAGCTTAGCAGAGAGAAAAGAATGTTTTGAGAGAGCCAAAGTAAACTCCAGGTGTTGCCACTTAATTTAGAAGTAAACAACGACAGCTGACAACGAATATGAATGGCAACTCTCAAAGCAGTTTAACGAGCTTTGCTCGTACGTGAGCAAAAAGGCTTTGTGTGAACTCAAAAGCAAACCACTAGCCGGATAGTTTTCGAGAATTAGAAAGCGTGCGTCCGGCTTCTGCAGCACAAAAGTATCCCTAGTAAATGCTCATAGAGCGTCTTGTTTACTTTCAATTGCCTTTACATCATACACTGTAGTTACGATTAAATCACGCTTTCGAACCAAAGCTAAACAATCGTGGTATTAAAATAGCAATTTCACCTACCTGAAAAATAATTATTCCACAAACCACCATAGTTGAAATCAGTTGGGCGGAAAATTTGAAATCTGAAATATTAGAAGTGCATTGACAGGAATGAGCCTTGTTTTGTTGTGAATCTTTAGAAGACAAAGTGTCAATTTAATTCAAAGGACTAGTGATTGCACACAGCCTAACAGAAGATCAAGGATAGAGTAATTATATTCCGTTTCTGGTAAATGAAGATTGTGCTGAAATGAACACATGCACCAATCTTCTACTTTTGATTCATTGACTTCATATGGTAGGGCAATGACTGGATAACAAACAAACCTGGCCTTGGTTTGTAGACGAAGTACAACAGTTTCATGTACCACTTCACATGTGCAGTGTCCCTAAAAGGAAATAAGAATACCTGTGGCGTTACTTCTGGGCTTGAAAACTGAGACACTTGTAGCAGTGTTAGAACTGTATTGGTCTCTAAATCGCCTCAAAAATTCAGATTCAATTGTGGTGAAAATCTAACGTTTTGTGGTGGAATGTTATCTCAAACTTTCATTAAATCAGAAAAGGAATTGGACAATGCTGAAACAAAATAAAAATGAGAAGAGACTTTGGGCATCTCTCTCTCCCTAGTTCACTCTTGCAGTGTTGATGGCTTCCACTCTCAACTGTACTATCCAGTACACAGCACCATATACTTACAAGTTTAATCCCGGGTTAAGCAACATCCTGATGTGTTCTATTTGTGGCTTTCCAACCACGCAGGTTTCACCAGCTTCATCAGCCCTCTATAAACAGCAAAATAGGTCAAATTAATTCTTTTCAAAATAGGGAGGAAGGGAGAGAGGAAGGGATGGTGGGAGGGAAGAAGGAAGGAAGGAAGGGAGGGAGGGAAGAGGGAAGGATGAAGGAAATAGAGGGAAAATGAAAAAAAAAAAAAAAAAAAGAAGGGAAGAAGGAAATGAGGAAGGGAGGAGGGGACGGATGGAAAGAGGAAGGAAGGGAGGGAGGAAAGGAGGGTGGGAGGGAGTGAGGAGAGGAGGTAGGAAGGGAGGGATGGACGAAAGGAGGGAGGGAGGAAGGGAGAGAGGGAAGAAAGGAGGAATAAGGAAGGAAGGAGGGAAGAGAGGGAGGGAGGAAGGAAGTGAGGAAGGGACAAAAGGAAAGAGGGAGAAAGAGAGGAAGGAAAGAAGGGACGGTGGAAGGGAGGGACGAAAGGAGGGAGGAAGGGATAGAAAAGAAAAGAAAAGAAAGAAAACCACACGAGGGCTAAGGCTATCACTAGAATCATACCAGACGGTTATATTTGTTGATCGTGACATGCAGTAGTACGATAACCACACTTACGTTACGCACAGACTGGAACCACTTCTGTCGGATTTCCAAGAAGAGAAGAACAGCAAATCTTATCACGATAAACAAAAGGCACAAGTAGGTAGGAAGATAGCCAAGAAGCTCAAGATATAGCAACTTCCGGGCTAAACCCTAAAATTAGAACATAAATCACAATTAAATGCTAAAAGAAGGTATCGGATTACGAACTGATCGAATGATCATGAGTCATTTCAAGAGAAATTAGTGCAATTATTTTGTCATGACTTCACTGTAAAGAAAAAGACATCCATTAGCATTTACTATCGAAAATGGATTCTTTCTAACAGATGTTATGGCATCGATTGGCTAATATTAATTGATATCGATTGAATGAGTAATTTATCAGTTGATATCGATTGATCGACTTCATGGATTTGCCAATGATTGATTTTTTGTATGGATTTGTCACGGCGGTATATACTAGTCTCAGTGACGTAACGTGGGTTGACAAGTTCGACGCAAGCATAAGCACATGGATGTTTATACGTGCGATAAGCGTAAACAAAACGTGAGATACGCCTGTGCAGTTCTATGTTCTGTTGTTGTGCTTGTGCGCAAAAATAAAAAATATCCCATGTGTTAAACGTTCGAACATTCCGGATCGAATTGGAATTTAGCAGTGTTGGTTTTTGGGGAGAGGGGAAAACCGGAGTACTCAGAGAAAAACCTCTTGGAGCAGAGAAGAGAACCAACAACAAACTCAACCCACATATGACATCGAGTCCGGGAATCGAACCCGGGCCACATTGGTGGAAGGCGAGTGCTCTCACCACTGCGCCATCCCTGCTTCCCCATGTTTTGCATCATTGCGTCACACGTGTAAGCCAACATAACCGCGCAAGCATAGTCTTCTCGTATACGGATGATAATTACCGTAGGCCTCGTCTCACAACACTTGTTCCTAATAATCTGTGGCACGTTAAAGAACCCACACACTGTTCGAAAAGAGTAGGGGACGTAGTTCACAGTGTGGTGCTCTATCTCTATTTCTGATTTCATGACTTTCACATTCATGCGCGGTTTGGGTGGGTGGTTGAGATCAAATAATAATATGGACTGATAGCGGCTACCAGTGGCACCTTGACATGCTGATCTCACTCCACACAGTTCCTGAAAAGCCCCAAGGGGAGTGTGCTATTATATACGTACGTAAGTACAAGCATGACCATAACGTGCTTATGCTTTGTGCCTACGCTTGTATTGTGGGCGTGACACAGTCTTAAATATTCAAGTTCCATCAAATGGTGCTGGTGCATCTAACAACCCAAACGGCGAAACTTCAAACTACTTGATGATTAACTGCCCTGAACAACTGAGACTTACTTTGCCCTGTGGTACTGACTAATATAAAAATTACTAGCGTGCTACTGAGTTCAAGTGGCTAATGCTTGGTATTATAAATCACTCAGAAGTAGCTAAATGACGATGTCTATGCTTGAGAAACAAATTATCGCAACAGCAAAAAAGGCAAACAAAACAAAGAAAGAAAGTAGAATCGTTTTCATTCCTTACTTCATAAATACTTCTGCATTGAAAATCAATCCCAATTTTAAAAGAACACCTGTAAATAAGAAAAGTAACAGCTTAATTAGCTAAAGTTGAACCGTTTTACGAAACAGCTGCGAAAGTTGAATACATAACTGCATTAAGTGACAGTACGACCTTTTAGAACTAGTCTAAACTTCAACGAACAGTGACTTCTACAGTGACTAATGTCTGGTTAGACTGATGCTATTATACCTGTGGCTGCACCTCGATACTAGCATTGAGTTTGCAGGAAAATAATGATCCCCGACTAAGAACATTGCCAACAAATATAGGCTTAACACCTCGAGAGTAAAAGATAAAGAAGTGGTCCATTTATTTTATTACATGTAAATCAGAGCTTATTAAAGTTCATATCAAAGGTGAAGTGACATGTGATTGCAGTGTCATCTCGGCCATACACAACGGAAAACATTAAAGGGCAATTTCTTTGCATTAGAAAAGGCGCTTCAGAGAACAAATGTCTGTAACACTTGTCTACCAAGTGCATCTATGCTCGCCTCTTACTCTTCTCTTTTGTTTTTAATAGAAAATGCCGTACGGTCAAACCTCCCGTAAGCCGACCACACCAGGACCTGGTAATATTAGATGTCCACCTAGGCAAAGTTAAAAGGTTTAAGGCAACATAGGGTGGTAATGGTAAAGGATTTATTATACCGCACATATCACGTAGTCTCATGGGGGTTTACAATTCTGCTATTGCGTGAGATCGAATGTCAGCCTGTAAAGTAGGGTGTGTCAGTCAACTCCCATTAGAATTCAAGTCTACACTGCAAAAACTAAAATAACAGTGGATATTTTAGAACTTTGCTGGGTGCCGAAAACATTTGAGAATCAGTATACTATCGACAAATGGAGAAAAGAAATTGACAGAGATGTAATATAAAAGGAGTGGAACTGTTGTTTGAGCTGGACTTTCAAGGGGTCTGTCTATGTAAGGGAGGTTGGTTTTGTCCATGGTGCTTTGAAGAAGTAACCGCTTCAGTTTAGGAGAGGTGCCCGCTTACAGGGGGTTTTCAATGTAGAATTTCAGTGGAGAAGTTACTGGTTTGGTGTCTGCTTATGGGAGGTGTTCGCTTATAGGACATGTCACAAGCAGAAGTTCGACTCTATTTTCTTTCTTTCAAAAATAAAAGGGCGTTGAGTTTTGACACCTTAGTGTCTCTAGTGGTCAATGTGGGGTAAAGTAACTTTGTTCTCATCCTATGCACAATTTCAATTTAACTTATTTGTATTGGTAAGAGGTTCACAAATGTTTTTGCTTTCACAGGATTAATTAGATTGCCCATTCGAAGTGGGTGTAGTGTTGGAATGTGGAGCGTGCTGTAACATGTGAACGAATTCTTGTATAATTAACTTGAGCTTGTATATAAGCCTGTGGATAATTTATTAAAGTGTCTTTCCAGTTGTGATGAGAACCGGGCTGTTTGAGAGACTTTACATTGGCGACGAGGATTTGTGTTGTTCGAGTTTAACGGTCTTGGTGGTAGTTTAGGGATGCCAAGAGGAGGATCAAGCGGGGGAGAAACAAACAGCGGGTCTGGCTCGGGCGAGGCTTCATCAGTTATAGTTTCCTTGGATGTCGGTTCAGTAATGTCGTTCAATCCGAAGGGCGATCCACATGGTATCAGTCAAAGATGGAAGAAGTGGAAGCTGTCGTTTAAACTTTTGACAGGGAAAGGAGTTACCAATGACGCACAGAAGTGAGCTCTCTTTTTACATACAGCGGGTGTTGATGTTCAGGAAATTTATTTCACCTTGGTCCATTAGGAGGAAGGCGCAACTTTCGATGCGACGATGAAGGTTCTCAATGATTATTTTGTTCCGAAAGTGAACGTTCTGTTCGAAAGGCATTTGTTTAGGCAGATCTCTCAAGTTAGCGATGAGACTGTGGACCAATTTGTATGTTGGCTTCGACAACAGGCCGCGAGCTGTGATTTCGGCGAATTTGAGGATGATTACATACATGACCAAGTCATCGATCAGTGCTACTCAAGCCATATGCGCCGGAAGTTCCTGGAACAGCAAGGAACGGTTACTTTAGATGGTCTACTAAAAGTTGTCAGGGCGCAAGAAGCAGTGAGTCGTCAGTTAACAGCGATGGAGACAAATTCAAGTACAAGTCACATGAACTCTTTTGGCGGGAAAAATGATAATGGTATGAGGAATGCGCGTCGCCGGGGCAATGCGGGCGACGCGAGAAATGCGGAGAAAGATTTGTTTTGGTTGCGGTCATGAAGGGCATTTTGCCGGGGATAGGAAGTGTCCAGCGCACAATCAAGCATGTCGGAAATGTGGCAGACTTGGACGTTTTCATTATAAATGTTCGCAAACTCAAACTCATTCCAGGAGTGTTGGAGGAAGAGTCGAAAAGAGACCCCCGATTAGCAGAGGAGGTTATTGCGGCAGGTGCAAAAGGGCTACTGAAGCAAATGTTGTCGAGAGCGAACGGCTGTCAGCTGGCGTGGTTAAACAGAGTCCTGACTTCGAATTCACGGTTGGCCAGTGCAACAAACATCTGAATTCTGGTAGTGGTGCAGTGACGCTCGTCGTCGGAGGGGTGGACTTAGCTGACGTGTTGATAGACTCTGGAGCTACCTGCAAACTGATGGGACAACAGTCGTGGCAATCGTTAAAGGACAATGGAGTAGTATAGGCGGAGTCATATGAATACCGCCTTACCATGTGCCCCTCGTCGCTTCGCTCCTCGGAGCACATGGTTCGGTTTTATTCATGTGACGCCTATACTACTCAGGTTAATGACCAACCAACCACAGCCGAGGTACGGCCAATTAGAGAGAGGCAACCGAAGTATAGAGATGGCAACCAAACAACAGAGACGCAGCGCGCCAACCCCCAATTAAAAACAAAACAGCACACAACAACTAACGAACCATTATCTGCAATGGACCCCAACTCAACAAACCCCAAGCAAAACGAAGACGAGCTTCTTACGTTTCTGGACAGTGTGTTTGCGGAGGAAGCCCGCCCAACGCCCGCTCCTCGCAGAAAGCGGCCAGCCCAGAGGAGTTGGCAAGAAATGAAAGAAGAGATCATGTGGTTGTACCCACCATCTCCACCCCTTTTTGTGGAGGAGGAGGAGATGGAGCCCAACCGTGCTTACTACTCGATTGGAGGGGGGGGGGGGATGGAGTTGCGTGCAGTGTTCAAAATGTAGTGGGTGTAAGGAGGATGATCTCTGTTTGGTAACCGGGGTTCCTCCCCCATCTTGGGAGAAAAAACCCAACTCGGTTGATAACCCGATTGTGGAGGAGAAGGAGGTTCTTGAACCCAACCTCATTGATTACTTGATTGTGGGGTATGAGGAGGATAACGACGAAGTCCCCACCGAAAACTGGTTCTTTTCGTGCTGTTTGAAATGCAGCGGGTGTAATGAGGGTGATATCTGTTTGAGAACCGGCACCTCTCCTCCATTTTGGGAGGGAATGGATGACCCTCCCGCATGGGTGTGGGATGAGTGGTTGCAGGAGGTGTCGTGATACAGCTAATTGAACAATACCGCACCAAGGTACAAACCAAGATATGCCTTCAAGTTGCACACTTGACCAAAGGGTGCAAGCTCTTCCTGCAGAGTTGCAAGAAAATATTTGGAAGGCGCTTACGGTTTTAAAAATCCCTGAGCGAAAAAAATTGGGTTGGAATGACACCCACTTTCAAAAGCTTATGCTTGCAGCAAAAATCAAAGAAAAACGGTTGATGGGGTGGAACCGTGTTCATAACCAACTTGTCTGGTTGGTGGACCCAGAGTTCTCCTGGAATTACAACGCAGACGGTGAAGATGAGGAGGAAACCTTGGCAATTGCTTATCAAAGGAGTGTGGCTGAAGCTCTTGGGCGGCTTATTACAAGGTGGGAAGAGGCTGAGCAAGAAAACAGTCTTTCCAATGAAATTTGGGCACAAAGAGTGCAAGAATTGGGAGGGGTTGGAAGAAGAGTTTGCCCCTTTTGCCACAGAGTAATGACCCATTGTGATTGCTGACGTTTCAAAGTTGGGGGAAATTGTATCCGACACAACTGCAGCACCCCTTTTTAGAGGCTGGGTACCATTGGCATATCATGATGGAGTGTGTTGCAAGGGGCCATGATCAAACTTCATTGTTTGAAGAAAAGATTCAAAAGGATGTGAAAAAACTGAAGGACGACAATGGTTTTTGGAAGTTTTGGGGGGGCTGGTTTGGATATACTTGATGGCATACACAACGGTTTATGATAAAACAAATCAGTTCATTTGGCCATGGTTGTTGTAATGGCCGTTACTACGGTGGGGATTGTGGCGTGCCAAATTGCAAAGTGTTGTGAAAGAAAGAAAAATAAAATATCGCCTTTGAATGAACAAAAAACAAAAGGTGGTTCAAAGTTGGAGGTAATTATAACAGACGCCAAAAAAGATGTCTTACTAAACACACACGGGTTTTGAGCAGACGAAAAAATGATTGCTACAATGCAAACATTTTCGTGTTGTCTGCGTGAAATGATAAACCCCGACAGGGAGATCATCGAGGAAGTACGGCAAGTGCTGAACGAACTCAACACTGAGAAACACCCAAACCAAGCTTCTGTTTGGTGTTGATCGCATTCCGGGCCAGAGTATGGCCCCACTGTCTCTGTTTCCACGGGATTGTGTGAAGCGCCTTGACCATTTTGTGGTCGGCAACGTGTTTGCACTTTTTTTCGTCGTCTCCATACTTTTTTGCACGAAAACCACAGCTGCTATAATCAACATCGTGTTGCATGGCAACTGCATCAGTTGCCCCAGTCGGTGGTTGATAAATTTTTTCAATTTCTCCAGTTTCGGGGTCGAATTCAAGTTGTTTGTTCAATGGATTGTACGGGCCAGTGTAGTTGTGTCCGGGCAAAGTCCAACCTTTTTTGGCGCCGGTAGTTTTCCAATCATCGCATGAATGTCAACCCCCGAACTGTAATAGTTGCGCAGAGTTTTTTCCAGAACATCCGTATAACCTTTGTGGTTCGGGATGGCTTTCGCGAAAGCTTTCAGCAGCTTTGGACTGAAGTTGGGAGTGTAGAAACCGCCAGGAACGAAGAGCCCTGCGCCTGTGAAGCCTTTCCTGTACCCTTTCCATTTAATCCACGAGCCGTAGCTTCGTGTGCCGCCGTGGTTTTTGTAAACTTGGTACTGTCGTTTGTATTCAGCAACCATTGCCCAACCTTCTTTTTACGAGATCTCGGGGCCTTTGTAAAGTTTTGGGTCGGAAATGATGTTCCACAGTTTTCCGAAGTCGACAAAAGGGAAAGGGAGGGAAATTCCCCTTCCATCAAGGTTCAGTCTGTCAGTCTTTTAACGGCAGTTCGGTCTCACTTTTGTGGAAAGTTGGTCAAGCAGCTCATGACCGACTTTTTGAACAAAATGTGCCGCTTTTTTCATTCCATAGTTCAACACTTGTTTTTGAAGTTTGGGGTCTCACATCGCCTCAGAGCCATAATATCTTGCCATTTCAAACCCCTTTTTTGCCAACCATGGAACACCGTAGCGTAAACCCACATCCAATGTAGTTCCAGCAATGTCAGTGCCAATTCCAGCGCCCTATGCAAGAGAGGGCTCTGCTAGTTTTCCTCTTTCGGCAAGAACTGGGTTTTGGTAATGCCACAGACTGCGCATTTTACCTTGAGCAGCTTTTGGTGGTTTTTTGACAACCCGTTCAGTCCCAGGCACATTCGGGGTTTTGCGCCTGTCTCTCACACAGTAAACCTCCAGAATCGAGGCCATCATATATTCAGGAAGTAATTTTTCACAACCCTTTCATTTGCGCGCACGTCGTCAGAAAACCTGCCGAGAATGTCAGCAAAACTTGTCCCTTTGTTGCGTTCGCTGAGAAACAACAAACAATAATAGCCGCACCGCACACTGTCAATCGCCTGAATTTGGTTGTCGTTGCCCAGAAAGGTTTTCTTCCCCAGTTTCCACATTTCTTTCTCCCACTCCAACGGAGGTTGCAACCCAAAAAGAGTCGAAATATTCCATGTCTTTCCCGCACCAGCAGCAAACCCAATGTGTGCCCACGCTTCCGAAATCATCCATGTTAATGATGCAGGGCGAATGGTGCAGAGGTTGGTTTCATTGCATGAGAAGATCCCCTTGATTGGGATGCCAAGGAAAGCACACCAATTTTGCAGATCAATGTTGCAAAGCGGCACGTCCTTAAAACTTCCCGCTCCAAGGCGGGGGTTATTTTTTTTCGTAGTCCTCCCAGCTTCCGTAAACAGGTGGTGGGCGATACCAGGCAGGGTTGATGTGCATTCCGCGGCCTTGCGGAGCGGGGAGCGAGCGGCGCGGGCACACATACATCCCTTTGCCGAGCATCTTTTTCACAAGTTCAATGGCAAGGGGAACCCCGATAGAAGCCAGCATACCAAGAAACCCAACATACTGCGCTGTACCACCCCCGCAGACCATTCCTCAGCCAACAAGAAACTTTGTGATAGCTTGTCTCTGGCTTGGGGACAACATTTGAGTGAGTTTGAAGAGCTACACTTCCTGCGGCCCAAAACCCTTTCCAAAGATTTGCTTCAACAGCTTTCCGTGCCAAAGCTGAGCCCCACAGTTGCCAAAGCTTAAACCGCCAGCTTCAGCAAAGGTCGAGCCAGACTGAGCCCCGTGGAAAAAAGGTTGCCACCGCGCTGGGCGGTTTCTTCGATTTGGGTTTTGCTAATTTTGACGTCAGCGCCACGCCCTGCACCGGCCACTTTTTGCAGCTTGTTGATTTGGGTGGTGGTCAGAAGATCGTCACCGTGTCCAATTTGTGCATTCTTCACCTGCAAAGTCACAGCCGTTTTGTTGGCCAAAGCCTTTCGAAGAGTGTTCTTTTGCCCATCAGTCAGCGTGAGCTTGAACGGATGGTATGTCATCGCCATCTTATACTGAAGAAAATAATTTTCCTTTGGGTTCAACCCACAACCAACTCGTTTCCAATTTGTTTTATTTCCAATTCTTCTTCGTTAAGGACAGCCACATAGATTGTGTAATTCTGAGCATTGGCGGCTTCATTCAACCGATAATGCAGAATTAACTTCTTTTCATCACCTGTCGAGCTCTCTTTGGTCGCTCTGAGATCGAAGTGAATGACAGCATAAAGAGAGGAGTAGTTGTCCACACTCAGCTGTGTTCCTGAGTTGGGATCGTTTTAATTTAATTTAATGGCCCATGAAAACTGCAAAATGTAATTTCATGGGCTCTTTTGTGGCCATGAATTTTCCATTAAAATGTAGCATTTTATTTCATGACCCATGAATTTGGTAAGGAGGGACATTAATGAAACATGAATTTGCCATGAAACTCATCACATTATATGCTTCATGGCCCATGAAAGTCATGTTTGGACTTTCATGGGCCATGAAAATGGCTGGTGGTGTGGTCTTCGATTTCATGGGTCATTAATAATCCATTAAACTCGACACAATGTCTTTAATGACCCTTGAAAACATACTTTTCATGGCCAATAAAAAGATTTTGTTTACATCACTGATTTCATGGGTCATGAATTTTCCATGATTCTAGGGCTTAAAAGGTGAGAATCACGAAAATTCACCACACATGCCATGAATAAATTGTAGTTGATACAGACTTCAATTTTAAAAATAGACTTTTAAAATTTTATTTCTTAAAACTGAAAGGCATTCAAGAAAGAAAATTAACAGATGTCACTACCTTGCATCTAAATTCAAGCCAACAGATCAGAGACCATAATAAAGGTGTTAGACTTGTAAACTTGTACCAGAACAAATACTGGAGTGGTACTGGGATGACAATATCAGTAAGCACAATAAAAATGAAACAATGTACAGTAACAAGTGACCAAAAGAATAAATTTTAATACGAAAGAAACATGGTGACCGGATTAGGTGTAGACCACACTAAGGGGTGTAGCTAGGAGTTTTCGAGGAAGGGTCTACAGTGTCACACCTAGGGTACTTCCCAGATTGTCATGTCAACAGCCATGCTGTGTTTTACCGAAAGTGACATTAATTTTGTTTGGATGGGTGGTAAGCTTAGAGGGAGGGACAAGCTAGCCATTTTCATGAGTTGCTTATACTGAACGAAACTTCTCATCATAAAACTTGATCAGCTGAAATATCTTATCACAGTTCCATTCAAATAAAGATGACTCCTCATACTCACAAACAATACTTACAAGATTTTTTTATTTTGTAAATCCACGGCCTGATTTTTCAGCAGTCTACAAAGGTCTTTATAACACCACTTTATAGGGGTGACACAATTACTGGTAGCCCCCCCCCCCCCCCCCCCCCAGTAGTTTCCATTGTGGCCAAGTCATGCAAATTAGGACAAAACCAAATGCTTGGAATTTCTTGCAATAACCGGGAATGTTCACTGATCCAGTTGGGAATAACTTGGAATTACGAGGAATTCCCAGAATTTCTAAGACTAAATAGAAATCGCATTTGGAATTGTTAGGAATGTCTGGGCATCAATGGTAAACTGAGACATCAAAATGCAAATTTGAGCAATTTGTGGCCAATCACTATCCACCACTTTAAATTAAAAAAGACTGCAAAGTTTTGTGATTCTTTAAGACCAAGAATATCATTCTTTCAAGGAAACCAATTTATGATTGAGCCTAAACTAAGTGCTACTAAACACAACATAGCCCTAATAAAGACAAAGAAAATTACATATAATAAAATACAATCCTAATAAGTCACACATTTACTCAGAGAATTATCCGAAAAGCTCCTGAAATTTACAAAGTCCTTTGAAATGAAAAGAACGTAAGACTTAAAAGCGAGCGAGAGGTTGCGGTGGATTTTTCTCACCTTCACAAACTCATTCGTCTCTTTGCTATCTCGTCAACGCTCGGCAAAAAACATCTAAAACATGTTATACACTCAACTGAAGATGAATCCCTTCATGAAGTGTGTTTTCGTCAAAATCTTTGCCAGAAATTGGGGAAAGTGAACAGAGAAAAACAGAGCAAACAACAGAGTATGTTTCACTGAAGACCGCAATCAAGTAGTCCAGCGGATGTTACACGGCAACAGAAAATGAGAGTGTTCGAATTTTCACGTGACTATCCTCGTGCTTTTTACAGAACAAAGAACCTCTATTGATTCTCTCTTGGTGCCCATCTTTGAATTGTCTTTTCGGTTGGTCTATCATACGAATAATTGTAAGTGTTTGTTTCGCATAGATGGTTTTTTTGAGTGGTTTAGAGGGTGAATAACAACAGCGTTTTTGTAGTAAACGAAAGGCTGAAGTTTGTGGTGCCAATGTCAAACGAAATGAAGGCATCACCATGGATTTAGAGGTGGGCAAGCCACTTATAAAGCGGGAATTTTAAATGTTTTTGGTAAGTAAATACTCTGTTATTAGAAATAGAAACAGTTCTTAAATTATAAAAGCCCGTAACTTGTCAACAGCACAGTATAACTGTGAACAAATTTATCACGTACATTGTAACAGAGTGCTCCTCGGCAAAGTGTAATCCATCGCGGCCGCCGTTCGTATATTGAGGTCAACCAGTCTTGAATGACGCTACATGCTACATGTAATTTGCTTAATTATGAAAATGTATATGTTTAGCATTTTGGATCAAGGTTTGTTTTGCCTGTTCTTATATAATTATATTATTTTGAATTTGGCGTGACTGAATTAAGTTCTATGTTTGAATTTTGCCACTGTCGGGTCGAATTCAATTTAATTCGACACGGCAGTAGCGTGACGTTTGAAACAGGCCTTATTTTTGTTTCAGACATGATTAAAAAATACAAGTTGGAGCGGGACATATGTTGACAACCTCATCCGCGGACAGCAAAAGAAGCTCGGCCCTGAACAGCACAAAAATCTAAAAAAATTAAATAATTGTCTCATACATAATAAAATTAAAAATCATGATTATTAGTAATATTCCAAACAAGTTAAATAAACTGAGAATATTTTAGCTGGTGTTATCATTTGTGTGCAAGGACAAATAATATCATCATTTGTGTGCAAGGACAAATAATATCTAGAGATTCCACAAACAGGGTATGTTTTATATTTTTCAGTGATGACTTGGTATTTATACAAGTCATGTATTATTTTCAAGTTTGTTACATTTAGTTTTAACCCACATAGATCGATTTTATCTCATATGGAATTCATGGGAGTTTAAGGACATTTTCATGGTGTTGGTGTGGTTTTCACCTACCCCCATGAAATTGATGAAGAGTTAACTTCCATGAGTCATTAATATGCCATGGATAGACCGTAAAAATTTTCATGGTCAATGAAAATTTTCACAATTCACAGGGTATCCATGGGCCATGAATTTGCCACCCCATTAAAAACCCATGAAATTGAACCCAACGGAAAAATCAGGAAATTGAATTCATGGGGTTTTCAACAGTATTAAGAAACCATTAAAATCTCTATTTGAAATTTCATGGTTTCTTCATGGGTATTTCATGGGCTAAGATATGATTGTGGAGGTTTCATGGGTCATGAAACCGTTAAATTTTCACAAGATTTTGATTGTTTTTTTCATGACCTAAAACCATGAAAATACCCTGAATTTTTCCCGTGAAAATGCCATTAAAATGTCTTGAAAAAACCATCGATTTGCTGTGAAACATTTTCCTAGATTTTCATGGGTTTTGAGTTTATAATGGTTGCTGCCCGTGTCCATCTGGAGCAGCTCGAAGTCTTGGTGATCGACATACTTGTCCAGGAAGTTGTAACAGAACTCCAACATCCGCAGCTTCGCCAGCTGGTACACCAACAATTCCGACTTGGAAGGGCCGCCTCATCACAATCTTTGGCTTCCGGCTTTCCAGCTCGTACACGTCCCCGATTTCGTCCAGATCCTCGAAGAAGGGGCTGCGCAAAGCTCTATCGACTACCTTCTCGTCTCGTGTGTAAATCACATTTGTTTGCCGCTTCGATTATTTTGCAGTACGCGCCGTTCCCCAACAGTTTGAACACATCGGCAAGGATCGCTTTGCTTTTGTCCGCGTTGCCGGTCTGCTGGGTGGCAGTGACTTCTTCCACAAACCAGGCAAAAGGTTTGGCGGCCTGGTAGTTGATGGTCCGGTGAACAGCTGAAATCATGGCGCCATGGTCAATGTACCATTTCAACAGGGGAGCGAAGACCAACATTTTTTCCGCGGCCAGCACGCCCACCAACTTTTTCCTGTCGGAGCGGCTCCTGCCCGTGCGCTGCAGGTAATCCAGCATGTGTTGTGGTACGGCTTCGATGGGTACTTGCTTGTTGATAAAGAACGGACACATCTCCTCGAATTTCGGCCACAGAGATTCGGGAATTTCGATGTCCACTTCTGCAAAACCAAACCTGTTCCCCGCTTGAACCCTTCGTGTGAAATTGGGAGCAGCTCTGGCTGGTTCATCGTAGTGTATGATAGTTTCCTTTCCGCGGGCATGTCTTGCAGCATTGTCGAGAGGTACAACGTGTTGGCGTCGTAGCCCAAGATTTTCTTGCACAAGTGGGAGCTCAGAATTTGGTGACTGCAAATGTTGGTTTTCCCCATTTCGTGGTACTTGGTGAAGATGATGCTTGGTCCCCCGACAACAGCGCCTTTCAACATCTCGTAGGCTTCTTTTCCCGGCGTCCACAACTCAGCACCTCTTTCAACCGCTCCCCAAAGGAGATAATGCATGCTGACCCAGGAATTGAAACTGCATCTTTCAGAATATCGATTCCTTTGTCCGTGTAGAAACTCTGCATTTAATTCAAGCCTCCAACCCCGGCACTAATGTCCAAGTTGTTGTAAAACCGCAGCCAGTCAGCAAAGGTCTGCATCTTCTTTTCTTGAAACAAATGTTTGCACCACGCAAAGTCGTCCAACAACAGCCCGTACTCGCAACACAGTTTGAAATACCACATTGGATAGGGGGGAAGCCCTTCATAATCGAGCTTGTCGGGCGAGTCAAACCATTCATATGGAAACCATGATTTCTCTCCCTTGTACTCGAAAGCTTTCACTCATTTGTCGTAGCTGGTCCCTTGGGCAAGGTAGTTGGCAATGTCGAGAAAGCCACGGTGACCTTTTTCTTCATGTCAGCCAGCTGACTCACAAAGTGGTTCCTGATCAGATTTAAGTCATAATTGCCGGAGTTGAAACAGAGGGTCGGAACTTGGTTGCACCAGTCTTCGATAAACCCACGCTGTTTTTTGGAGAGGTATCCCAAGTCGGCAGGAAGGAACTCTGCCCGCACTGCCGCTCAGATGTTTCTTCCTCGCCGTTCCAACTCTTCCATCAAACGGTGGATCAACGTGGTTGGATCTTTGTTGCAAATGTGCGTTGGCTCCGGCTCCAGCGTGTCTCTGATGGAAACGGAAATCAGCACGTGCTCATGTTTGATTGTGAGGGTTGGTGTTGGTTCCTTCCACCGGTTGCAATCTCCACGAAGCTGCCGGTGTGTTTTCCGGTTGCTTTCCACCAGTTTTCCAGTGTTATCCCACTCTCGTCAAGTGGTTCTCTGCGGTTTTGGGGAAAACACCTGCGGCATCAATGAAACACACAACTGTGAAATTGGAACACAGACTTGGAAATGGGATCCAACCCATCTACAGGCGCATCCTCAATCCACTGCTTGCCCCCATGCCCACACAGTGCGTGGTGAATGTGGGTTTTGCATTTGCACCCCTCCAGCTCGAGCCAGCGCGTTGCTGTGTGAGAGAAACGAACCTGCTTTGGGAAGAATGCCCTCTCAAAACAGGTTTGTGGTTTCTCAAGTTGCTTGGCTGGGCATTTGACCTTGGTTTCTCCATTTGTGCACCTTCCATTTGCATGTCGGTGGAGATTCAAAATTTTTGTGAATCTCGCGTTGCACACCACACAAACATATACACACGCGAGTTTTGTGATGTCCTGGATGAGAAACACATGCCCTTCGAAAATCCCAATTGTCAGAATGTTTTTCAGCTGGTTGGTTGGATTCAGCCAGAGGTACCAATCCACGTTTCCTTCTGCATCTCGTTCTGGCTCGTAAACTCGGATACCCAACCATTGTGAGGCAGGTAACACTCGATTGAAATGTCTTTCGATCTGATCCAACTCATCCAGCGATGTTCCACGACAATCGTTTGGGGGGGTGGGGGGAGTTGAAAATAGCTGAGCCAACTCGCAGGCTTTGTTGATGCTTCTGTCCGGTCTTACACTGTGGTGTACAGCCAAACAGCGCCAGAAAGGTTGTCTTGAAAAGAGTCAAGACCAATCATCACATGGTTGCCGCGGGCCAAGTTATGCAGCCAAGTTGGAAGTGGGTCTGTGCCCAACTGCGGTTGTCGATCAAGCACCGCCTTTACATCCACTCGGTAGAAACTATCAAACATCCATTTCGTGTTCGGGCGCTGGGCACCTTTTCCTTTTTTGCAAACCAACGCTCGGCCGCCTGCAGGGTTTGAAACCAAGCCAAACCGTTCTCGTTGTTGTTAGGGTACACTATAAACGAACCATCCTTGATGTTGTGCAACTTATAGGAGTTCGCATACCTCAGATAAAAGGTTGTGTTGACATTTGCCCGTATTTTTGTCATCAGATCTTCCATTTGGTCTTTTTCCAAACCTTTCAAAACAAAGAATGTAGCGCCTTCCTCATCTACCCACCTCAACCCCCTCGAATTCTGCATCAAACAGATCCTGAACTTCTTTCTGATAATTTGCTGCCATTCGCCGTCTTTCGATTGGGGTTTCAAATTCTCGCAACAACTCAGCTAACAGCTCAGCTTTCACAGGTTTTGGATACTTCACAAATTAATGTGATCAAGTAAGCTGAAGCCACTCAAAAGGCACTAAGGCCACATGGTAGCGGGCATTACCCCTTAAATCTACCAAAGCAAAGATTGAGCCCAAGCATTAGCAGCCATGGACAGCTGTTTCGGCCTTGTTAGGCCTCATCAGCATGGCATAGCTAATGCTCAGGCTCAAGTACCCACATATCAATAAAACAAGCAATGAAAACGTAAAGCTTGTGGGATGTGGCTGGAGTGACAAGGATACTTCACAAATTAATGTGATCAAGTAAGCTGGCCTAACAAGGCCGAAACAGCTGTTCATGGCTGCTAATGCTTGGGCTCAATCTTTGCTTTGGTAGATTTAAGGGGTAATGCCCGCTACCATGTGGCCTTAGTGCCTTTTGAGTGGCTTCAGCTTACTTGATCACATTAATTTGTGAAGTATCCTTGTCACTCCAGCCACATCCCACAAGCTTTACGTTTTCATTGCTTGTTTTATTGATATGTGGGTACTTGAGCCTGAGCATTAGCTATGCCATGCTGATGAGGCCTAACAAGGCCGAAACAGCTGTCCATGGCTGCTAATGCTTGGGCTCAATCTTTGCTTTGGTAGATTTAAGGGGTAATGCCCGCTACCGTGTGGCCTTAGTGCCTTTTGAGTGGCTTCAGCTTACTTGATCACATTAATTTGTGAAGTATCCTTGTCACTCCCGCCACATCCCACAAGCTTTACGTTTTCATTGCTTGTTTTATTGATATGTGGGTACTTGAGCCTGAGCATTAGCTATGCCATGCTGATGAGGCCTAACAAGGCCGAAACAGCTGTCCATGGCTGCTAATGCTTGGGCTCAATCTTTGCTTTGGTAGATTTTAGGGGTAATGCCCGCTACCATGTGGCCTTAGTGCCTTTTGAGTGGCTTCAGCTTACTTGATCACATTAATTTGTGAAGTATCCTTGTCACTCCAGCCACATCCCACAAGCTTTACGTTTTCACAGGTTTTGGTTGGGGAGCAGGGCGTGGGTCTCGGGGGATTGAAAAGCGAACCTGGTTCGTTCGTTTTTTCTCTCGAGGTGGCGCTGGTGGGTACAACCACGTGATCTCTTCTTTCATTTCTTGCCAACTCCTCTTGGCTGGCTGCTTTTTGTGGGGGCGGGCACTGGCCGCTTTCTGCGGGGAGCGGGCATTGAGCGGGCTTCCTCCGCAAACACAGTGTCCAGAAATTTAAGAAGCTCGCCTTCATTTTGCTCGGGGTTTGTTGAGTTGGGGTCCATTGCAGATAATGGTTTGTTGGTTGTTGTGTGCTGTTTTGTTTTTAATTGGGGGGTTGGCGCGCTGTCTCTCTGTTGGTTGGTTGCCATCTCTATACTTGGGGGATAATTTTCGGTTGCCTCTCTCTAATTGGCCGTACCTCGGCTGTGGTTGGTTGGTCATTAACCTTAGTAGTATAGGCGGAGTCACATGAATACAATCGAACCATGTGCCCCGAGGAGCAAAGCAACGAAGGTCACATGGTGAGGTGGTATTCATGTGACTCTGCCTATACTACTAATGGGATTCAGTGCGAGTCCAGAAAATAGCCTAAAGAGGTGTTTGCCTATGGAAGTTCGGATCCACTCCCGACACTTGGGACATTCTCAGCGACTGTTGCATCGCCAAGCAGCAATGCTACTTGCCAAGCCGAGTTTTGTAGTCATCAAGGGTGAAGGGCGAGCTCTGCTAGGGTGGGAAACTGTTGAATTACTCAGTTTATGACACTAAACTACTGAGGAAGTGCGAGACAGGGATTGGTTGAACAAGTTGAACGGCAAGATGTACGCAGATAGCAAGAGAGGAGCCGTTTCTAAGTCAGTAGAAGTTGGGGATAAAGTTCTTTTGAAGATTGCGAAGACCAACAAGCTGTCCACAAATTTCACCCAAATCCCTTCAAAGTGGTAAGAAAGGAGGGGGAACAAGTCACTGTAAGGAATGACTCTAGAATGGAATTTAATAGAGACACGTCGCTCGTAAAGAAGTATAATGAGCAAAGCGAGCCGAATCCTGCAGTTTTCTGCAGGTGGAGGAGAAGGGGATAATACTGAGTTGGAAGAGAATCAAGAAGTAGATCAGTCTGCACCACCTGAAGTTGAGCCAATCACGGTACAGGATGCATCATCAGAAGAGGAGCCAGTTGTGTGCACAAGACCATCACGTGTCATTAAGAGGCCCTCAAGATTTAATGATTTTGTTTTGACACAGAGAACTGTTCGGGAGTTTCTTGGAACTGATCTTATATATCTCTTAGGCTTAGATTTCTTTAATGTAAGCGTGTTTACTTTTTGGAGTCAGCATTTTCTTTACAATGAAATTTAGTTTTGAGAAAAGGAGGGATGTAGTGTCGGAATGTGGAGCGTGCTTTAACGTGTGAACGAATTCTTGCATAATTAACTTGAGCTTGTATATAAGCGTGTGGATAATTTATTAAAGCGTCTTTTCCAGTTGTGATGAGAACCGGGCTGTTTGAGAGACTTTACAGTAGGCTTCCATTAACTCAGGGGAGGCTAATAATTTAAGTGCCTCAAAAAAATTATATCCTTGATCACTTTACAGATGCAAAGTTGTTTCGAATTTCAAGAAATGATTTATTCAAAAGGCCTAGGTACTTTGCAAATGTGTGGAATATTTTTAGCTAATCTCATCTTACATTATATTATGATTTTAGATTTTTTTTAGATTATCAAGTTCAAGTTCAAGTTCAAGTTCAAGTTTATTAAAATGAACAATATAATACAAAACAGTGCTAACCCGCAAATAGCTAAGGCTAATCTAGGTGGGCAGCGGATAGGACTGTTTAAAGAGTAAGTATAATAATTGTGAGTATGGGATAAGTGAAGAGATAAAATAAAGATACAAGCACGTTGAATAAATAAATAAATATATAGAATAAATAAACAAATAAGTAAATAAATAAGTAAATAAATATATAAGACATCAATTGCAGTTAGATAAAGCTACTTTGAGTAATTATTTTGAAATTTTTTTGATTAGGAAAGGTGTGCCAACATAATCGTCCTCTCCCATTAAGACTTGTAAGAGTCGATTTTGTAGATTTTGTACATTTTGTAGATTTTTCTTAAATACACTTGTATTGTTATTACCACTTCTATAATTGTAATTAGTAGATCTTTGCAGGGCTACAAGTTTATTAGCCTCAGGCTATAAGTGCCACCCTCTTAACCCTTTAACTCCTGCACCGGCCAAACCGGCCGTGCAGAACCACATCCCTTGTACGACTTGTGACATCATCAGTTTTAATGCTCACAGACAACTCTACCATGTAACATGTGTAGGGAGAAGACATCTTTCAAACGATACCCAAATGAGCACGATTCCATCAAACAGGCCAGAGAAAACGCAAAAAAAAAAAACCAAGTGATGTTGACCCGAAAATTTGAGTGAAAATCTTGTTCCACTACCCACCTGCACTTCCTTCCATCTAATCCTACGATCCTAAAAGTTTTCCCCAAATCTTTTCCCACCAAAAAGGAAGCCCAGAAAATGCCAAGCAAGAGAGAAAGAACGTGAGGCAAGAAAAGCAAAAGAAAAGGGGAGGAGAGGAAATGAAAGGTAGAAGGCGGGGGGCGGTGAAACACTTCAACCCCAAAACAAAAATTTTGCTTTCTGCGCATGCTTGTACTTTGAAAGCACAAATTAAGCATCAGGAACAGAAGGACACCAGGAGCTCTACCAGGAAACAGAGTTTTAGGCAGTTTTGGTTCTTTTCGGCTAGATTCTGACCAGGAAATGGCTCCACAAGCTTTAAAAGGTGTTTTTTGGCATAATGTTCAGGAGCGAAAGGGTTAAGCAAAGTACAATCATAGTTTTCGGAAAAAAATCCACCTCTGAACATAAAACAACCCAGTTTGCCCATAAATTGCCAAATTGGGTGGGAAACACGACAAAACACGAATTTTAGCATTTTTTATTAACCCTTTGACTCCTACGCCAGCCAAAACCGGCCATATAGAGCCACGTCCCTTGTACCACTTGTAACATCAGGAACAGAAGGACACCAGGAGCTCTACCAGGAAACACCAGCTCTATCAGAAAACGGCTTGAAAAGCTTTAAAAGGTGTATTTTGGCAAAATGTTTAGGAGCGAAAGGGTTAATCAAGTCTTTATTATTATTAATATTAATAATTATAATAATAATTAATAATAATTATTATTATCAATAATAATTACTACTTTTACTTTTTTGAATACTTTTACTACTACGGTATTATTACTCTTGCTATAACTATCAGTATTATTATTATTATTATTATTATTATTAATTACTATTATTATTTATGTTCCCAACAGCTTAAATCAGTGCTACTACGGTTTAAATACAACCAACATTCAAATTACACTATTACAATAATCAGATAATGTTATTCCATTTTTAATTATTAATTTCTAACCTCAAAGCAGCATATAAAAATCCAAGCAATGATCCAACCAACTTGTAATCAGTTGTGAGGCAGGCAAAAAATGGGTAGAACAGTATTCCATACACAAGAACAACAACAAGGCTCTGGAAAACTGAGAAATTTTTGAACTGTCACTATATCTAGTAGCCCATTTCTTATATGGCTGCAAGAGTTTGGGGACTCCGCAAAGCAGTACAAGAGGACCAGATTGTATTGCTGTAGTCAATAAATTGCTTCTATCTCAGCAAGGTCAAAGAGTAGTTTCCACAATTCTTCTAGCTCTTTCCTTTTCTTTTTGGCTTTAGTAATCTGTCCCTCTATTCCCATGCTTTTTTTAATATTTTCATTCAACGAGATGGAGGCTAACTCGCTAACCTCGCGGTTCTATTAGCCTCCATGCACAAACTATACACCACCATCACCTTTAATTGTTATAAATGTATTTCTTTTTTTCTTTTATGCTAATAATAATAATAATAATAATAATAATAATAATATTGTATTTATATGGCACTATTTCTATCACTATCCAGTAGCGCTTTACATTAAATCTAAAATGTGAATAAAATGAACCAACTAATAAAATAACTAAGCTGTAAAAATAAAAATAAAAACTAAGAAAAATAGAACCTAGTAACCTAATTAACTAATAATATTAAATAACCAATAATGTAATTTAAAAAAACAAGTGCAAAATAAAGTGAAGTTTGAAATATGTAAATCATCGATTTGATGTACATGTAGACAAGCGTGACATAAAGCACACTAAAATAAAAAAAATCCCCAACAGCACTACCTCCAACAGAGTCTCTCCATAAATGAGCTTTGGAGTCTCGATCTCATGACATGTCAATTACAGCAACTGTTCTTGACGGATGATTATGGGTGTGAACATCGCAACAAACTAACAAGTTTTCATTAGAATGGTACAACATTTAAACCTTACTCTTTACCCAGGCAGGACCACCTAAAGCGAACAAGCCAGTTTTTCTTTCCAAAAACAGCTCCAAGCACGTACTTGCTGTAGCACCAAATGTCGCAGCAATAGTGTATCTGTGTTTGAAGGTGCCTAAAAAGTTGATTGGTCTGAAAGGGAAAGTAACCAGTTAAAAATACCCAGCTCAATAAAAGCCTTCCTACTTTTTAACTCGGAAAATTAGCAAATTGCAAAATTGAGAGTTAATAGGTGTGGATTGAAGCTGATTTCACTTCTTCACTCCTGCAATTTCTGTCTCACTGTACAACTAGAATTGCGACCATAAAATGGCCAAATAAAAAAAATTCCTCAAGATACTAAAAAAGACTAACAAAAGGTGGACAGAAGAGGAGGAGCTTGCTTTGATATAATTTTGTCAGGATAAATGGAACAGAATATATAACATAATTTTATAAAAGTGTCCCTCCAATATATAAGAGATGACTTACATTACAAGCCCAGGATATCCATTACAGTATTCAAGCATGAAATTTTGCCGGCGCTTGAGAAATGCCAAAATCAGGATGATGGCAAGCTGAAAAAAAAAAACAGCAGAGCATTTCCTATCAAAACTACTCAAAGAATAACTTTTCTTTCGGGGTGGGGAGGGGGGGGGGGAGAGGAGAAAGTAAGCTTAATGCAAGGGTTGTATCACACATCATTCTGCACAGCAGAATTTTTTTGAAGAAGGGGGTTACATATTCCATGATTTATATTCTAATGCTTGGCCAACCTATCATTCCACCAAATGTTGCATCATTCTATCATTCCACAGATTAACAGAGTTGTCTGCAGGTTAGTAGCTAGATAATGCCTGCTACAGGCATTAATATTAAGAAGACTACCATAGAAATAGACTGCTACACTAGAAATGTTGCTTCCTAAATTGAAGGGCTGGGGGCATAAACTTCCTATGTGGAAATTTCGGCCGTTTTTTTTGTAATTTTGCTTTTTTTTTTCCAAATTGTTGCATGTGAACTGCATTTTGATTCAAAAACATTGTCCAGTATTTTTTTCACCGATTTCTTTTTCATTTGTGAGAAATAATGTATGCAACAACAAAAAAACACCTAAAACTCTATATAGGCAGTCTATGCCCTCAGCCCTTCATATGGTGGAGTATGCTAATTAACATTCATGAAAACAGTGCCCAAGGGTATTCTTTGAGTGAAAAACTAAGCGCCAAATGCTTGTAACCGATCTAAGAGAACACAGAACATCTCTGTTCAGTTAGACGTAATGTACAATGTGTCGTTTTTGCTTAATCATAACACTCGACAAGCTCACTTGGCACGAAAACAGTGCACAATATTCGTGGTTGACTTAAAAAAAAAACAGCACACAATTAAGCCTTGGTTAACCTCAAGTCAGTGTGCAAAGATTTTGTCCTACCTGAAAACAGCACTCACTCCGAAGAGATTCAGGGTTATTGTTGGGTTTAGGTTGGACTTAACATTAGGGTTAGAGCTTCGGCTAGCACTAGGGATGGGGTTAAAGACATGGTTAGGGTTAGTGTTAATGTTAACGTTAATGTTAGCATTAAAGTAAGAGAAAGCACGGTTGTTTGAGTCCGAAACAGCTTAACAGAAGGGTTCGTCCGAGTCGAAAACAGCGCCTAGTTGCCTTGGTTGACTCTAAGTTCTTTTGGAAAGGCTTTGGCTGATATAACATAGTGCTAAAGTCGGTTGTTTGTGTAATGCTTGGCCAACCTCTCATTCCACCAAATGTCGCATCATTCTGTCATTCCACAGATTAACAGAGTTGTCTGCAGGTAGTAGCTAGATAATGCCTGCTACAGGCATTAATATTAACAAGACTACAATAGAAATAGACTGCTACACTAGAAATGTTGCTTCCTTAAATTGAAGGGCTGGGGGCATAAACTGCCTATGTGGAATTTTCGGCCGTTTTTTTATTTCGCTTGGATTTGTCCAAATTTTTGCATGTGAACTGCATTTTGATTCAAAAACATTGTCTGGTATTTGTTTTCACTGATTTCTTTTTCATTTTCAAGATGCATATGCTAAAAAAACACCTTCAACTCTACATACATTGTATGCCCTCAGCCCTTCAATTGTTTTAAGAATAAAATCAATCAAGACCTTCCTTTTTAACGAATCATTTTAAATTTAATTTTTACTTTATCTCCATTCAATAT